>JBBPDC010000141.1:10321428-10351808 GCA_037974485.1 Hemigrammopetersius urotaenia
TCAATGGCTGTGTGAAGACCATGAACCTACTTCCTGTTTATATACTGTTCGTGACGTCATCTCCTTGACCTCGTGACATCACGTGACCCAGCGCGTGTGACAAAAGGCTGTGTACTTGTGTGGATTAACCAATTTAGTGTGGGTAAATGACTGTAAGGAGAGTATTTCAAGGGATGGCATAGATTTTAATACATCAAATTTGTGATCTGCAAAAACAATGGTATGTCACTAATATAAAAGCCAAACATGAGATTTTATTGATTTGTTTTATAACATTTTGACTAAACTGTGCTATTTTTTATCTTATCTTATAAGTCTGATGCCAACTTACTGGCCCAAGTCTGATCTTGTCTGATTGGTGGTACTGAGCAGACAGTCTTCTTCATGTCATGCAAGTCATGCAGCCTGAGACAACAGCTGAATCAACAGTGACGAGAGATCTCAGACACAGGACCTCAGTCATCTGTTCCAGCTTCCAGTAAGGCTGCCTCTGGGATGTCAAGCTGCAATTAGAGCTCCAGCCACAATGGGCGAGACACATATTGGTATAAATGACAGCAGCACTGTCCCTATGAAGGCCTTACTATCCCCTACTAGAAGCCCCTGTTACAATAGCAGTCAGAGGCAGATACACTGCTAACCAACAAGAAGAAAAAATTCTAAGCAAAAAAACATGCTCTTTGAACAAAACCACCAGCACAGACTGACTTTCCAAAAGATTTTTCCCATGAGTTCCCTGCTCTTTCAGGTATGAATCCCCCTTGCTGTGTTTTTTGGGGTTTGAGGGTTCTGTGTTTACTATGGAGTTGCAAAAATATAGTCTGGCAGAAATTGCTGCTTTGTATTCTACCTGCCAAAAAGCAGCTCTTTCCATCTTTGCAGCCCACTGTGACCTCCACACTCACCTCCCACTGACCACACAAATGTCATCTTTTCTGCTTACGCCACGTGGAATTGAGTTTCGCTGGAGGGATCTGTCCATGGCAACTCCTAAAATCGATGGCCACTTAGGTTTTCAATTATGTGCTTTTCCTCTGTGTCTTTTTGTTTATAACCGTCAACTGAGAATAAATCTGGTTCGCTGAAGTCTATTTCACCACACCTTACGTTTCCGAATCAATACCCACCGGGACCCACAGTAGCTTGGTAGGTCTGACATATAGGAAATATATCAACTCCAACTAGCTAAATGAGTAATATGTAGGGTTTACTGAGGTACAGCCTTGCAGTAACCTCTGTATTTTTTATAGATGACTCTGCTATAACCATATCAAACAACAGATTCAGCAACAAAGGCTCAGTACACATAAAAAGCATCTGAGAATTACTCATCCATTACTATATTTAGCTAAAGAGCATACACTTTGGTTAATGCTGTTTTCAAGTAGCCACTTGACTATAGACTCGAGCCCCAAAAACAGCAAAAAGTTATGAAAGTCTTAAACTGAACTCATTACATCCCCGACAAAACTGCTTCAGTGTCCAGACTGCCATCTACTGTAACATTTCATAGATGTTAACCAAGAGAACAGGAGAAGGACATTGTTAACTAAGTGAAAGAAAATTCCTTACTCCAGCAAGTCAGTCCTGCCACATCTCTCAGTATGGATGTGCCAGCTGTGTCATTTTGTGATATATATAGAGAAAATTACAACATAATATATAAATGTCAGTTGTGATTTAAGCACAGTCAGATTTCCCATAGAAAGACACTTTTGAATACGCAAACATTTGCAACCACAGTCTGATCCAAAATGCATTTGAATGCCTTACTGTCCTGCATTTGCAATGCATCTTACTTCATACATTTTATGAAATTCTGTTATGTGCACAGACTGTCCTTTGAAGCCTCTGAGAGTGGCACAGGCACTGTTATCACACTCTCACATCTGAAGCCATTAAAATACCAAGGAGAAGGCTGCTGGAGAGAAGCAGGACATTTGAACAGGCCTTGTTAGTTCCATGTCATTGCTCTCAACGCAGACAGAACTGGACGCCTAAGGATATACAGAAATCCTAGTGTAGTGAAATTAATCCTCTAACACTTCTCTAATCAGTGTGTTTAGCTGTTACTGATTCTCTCTTTCCAAAAGGCTAAATCCATTAAACCTCCCCTTTGGCTCTTCTATTGTACTGCTATAGCTTTAGGGTATAAAGCCAGAAAGCTAAACTTCATTTGACACACTTTGAACAATTCCTCCCCTTAATAACCAGTATAATTTCAGCTTTTTAAACATTCATTCTGATTTTACACAGTACACATGAAAATAGAAGATAAAGCACAAGGTATGGCAATGCTTACATCCCTAAGAGTGAGACAGTGCACATTTTGTCGCTCTGTGGTGTGCCCTGTGTGAGTTTGCAGAAGCGCAAGCCTGCTGAGATTCTACAGACTTCCTCGCTCATGGCGCCTGAGCGCATGCTGCCAGCACAGGCTCTCTTTGTTTCTGCTGTGATACTTAGCCCCTGACCCAGCGCACTTTGTCAGGCCCTGCTTTCTGCTGCCACCAAAATCAACTTGTCTACTCCAGAAACACATGTTTCTGTTTAACGATGATAACTTGTGTGTGACAGAGTGGCTGCAACCTGCTTTAGTAAAACTGCCTTTGTGCCGATGGGAGAGCATTGTTGCCAGAAGGGAAACAAAAATAAATTATACTCAGCCATGGTTGTGATATTTCTTTTGCAAATATTTTCCTTAGCTAATCCTTCTTTTACTAATCTACTGCCACGTTTGACTGATCTGCTCTGGGAAGCTTCTAATACATACTTCCACATAACAACTGCATAACGTTGTAATAGTCTAGGTGATATCTAACCATAATTAGCGTATTTTCTTGTCTAAAAAATAGGATTAAAGACTATATCTGACAATATTTGATTATCACCACATCACCTTGGCCTAGCGGAAATTAGTAACACAGTGTTAAAATAGATTAAACACTCTCCACCCTGTTCCTTACATAAGTCATTTCTTTTTCTGACAAGTTAGAAAGAAAGCCAAATATGTTTAAAACGATTTGACACACACTAGGCAACATGCCTGCACTCAACAGGCTGAGTGCTGTCATTGTGGGCCAAGAGGAAGTCTCCCCAGGGTCTTGACAGAGCTTGCACCACACCACCACCCCTACACACAACACAGGACCTCCATCTGTACACGGATTCACTCTGTTTATGCGCAAAGCTCGTTTCCCAACAGATCAACCAGCAAAATAAATGTAGCATTACATTTGTCTGCTATAAACAAGCTAACATTAATGAGCAACATGTAGAATGTGCATCAGAAACAAACACAAAACTAACAGGTCAATATCCATTTCCTGTTGTTTTTGCCTAGTATTTCAATAATAAAAACACTATTCATTAAAAAGCATACTTGGCACAGTGAAAGTAAAAGAAGGCATATTTAATTAATGAAGTATGTCCAGCCCTGAGCCTCTTTTGAGCTAAGCTGTCAACAGATCTTCTCAACACATACATAATTCCTGTTCAGTCAGTGATATCCACACCATCAGAATGCAAATTAAACAGCATTACCTAAAGAAAACTCAATCACACATTGCTGAGGACAGGATCGTTTTTGGAGGACTAACATCTAATCAAGTATAATATGTATTCTCCCCTGACATACACGTTTCACATAACTGATGCTATACACAGGCCTGTTAGTAGTATTGGACTGAAATAACACAAAATAATAAGTGCAATCCTTACAAAATTACCAGTATGCCTCTAAGACAAAGTTCAAAATTATAAGACTTTGGGACATAATCTAATTTTGAGACAGTACAGTACAGTACAGGCTGTGTCCCAGTCCTGAAATTGTTATATGTCACTTAAATGACCTTAAGTATGTCTCATCACACAAAAACAATTTCCATGTAAGGAACCAAAACGCCATTTCAAACACTGGAGCCAAAATGGCAGAGGAAATGGATAATACAAATGACTTTTCACTGCTAAATAATAAGTGCCTGAAAAAGTGTCAGTTTTCATTATGCTGTACAGCCCTTCATTGCTGATGGAGGGTGAAAAATGCATAATTGTCCATATTTTTCTTCTTAATGCACAATGCAATCAGCACAGTTACCAAGTAGAATACAGGTTATATATTCATACAGGCATCTTCCTCATAGGAACAAACGAGTTCACATTCATACAAAAATCTAAATAGTCATATCAATATTCGCTGTACTCCATGTGGGAAAATCAAATGAAGCGTTTTTGTTCATGCAGTGAAGACAAAAGACAAGTAAGAAAAATGATAGCCTTACAAAGCACCATACAGCTTAAGCATATGACAACAACAGCTCCTGCCACTGTTCCACATGGTGTTTTCTGTGCTATTGCGAGATAATGAGAGCAACTGCAAATTAATTAGTGATACGTGAATAAATCAGCCATCTAATTGCCCTCCTTAAAGCTGCCACTCAACATGCTATGAAATCAGTGGACAAAGTGCTATGCAACAGAATGTTTCCTTTATTAATGTAAGATTATCGAATGGGTGTTTAAAAGTACTTCACTGGGCAAGTTTGCCTTTCTACAAATACTTCATCTAAACACACAAATCAAAGCATTAAATTGAGATGCTTACAGGACAAATGAAGGAATCCAGCTAGTAATACACATCTAATTACTGAAACTCTGCATCATGGACACATTTTGAACTTGTGTTTTTAAGATCGCACAGCTACCTATGAAGAAGCAGGTTATGTTTTGTGTATTCTGAGGACATCCAACAGAGTTCAACATCCCCTCCAGCACATTAAGGTGTTTATAAAGTTGTGCACTTAAACTGCAGCACTGCCAAGAGGCTGAAGTTCTGGGAAATAAACGCCAGTGGGAGAGAGAGAGATGATGATCAGCCCTTTTCTGTGGAAGTTTCCTGTCAAAATACACCCACCATGCAGCTCACGGCCACGGCACCGCCATCAGTTCAATTTCCCTCATTCCAAATTTTAATTAAAACTGCAGAATACTGTGTCAGGTCAATGAAATTCGGAAAGAGCTAATCCAAACTGAGGGGTGCTGTTCTCAATAGCACAAAAAACAGCAAGAAGAGGTTGAATCCAATGAGAAGACATGCTCGGCTTTCAGGGTAATCTTTACAGGGCTATTTTTTTACCTGAAAAAAATTATGTGCAGTTATATACTGCGAGTGGCTGTAGTTAGATACGAACTGACTGACATCCAAAGCAGAAATGTGAGGCGAGTTTCAAAGAAATTAATGTAAAGTAACACTCCTGGCACCATGAACCTCACAAACTCAGAAGGGGGAGCAGAAAGGATATGGGTTACAGACCATCTTGAGACACCAGCTTCTCGGTCTCGTGGTTTGTTTGAAGCAGAAGAAGACAACGGCTGCGTGCTTTGGGTACGGTTGCTCCTCTTCCTCAGACAGCAGGTCTGGCGCGGGCTCGCGAGCTCCGGCCGTGTGCGCCTCCGCGCTCTCGGGCACGGGGCTCCACGCGCCGCCACCCTTCCCCTCCTCTCCACCGTACAGGGGGGCGACGGGGACCCGCGCCTCTCCGCGGTCCAAGTAGTGAAAGTGTTCTCTCCCCTCGCCATCGGTCATGATAGCGCGTCTGACAAAGATCTCCTACAAAACAAGTGGAGCTCAGTTAGAACCCAACACGAGACGAACCGAGAGTGACCAACTGAGCGAAACGAGACGATTTTAACGCTAATTTTGCTCTATAGTAATAATCCCGAGAGTGGAAACTGAAGTAATATACGTTAAAATACACGTTCTGCCTACGACGGATAATGCGCAAAACCGTGCCGTGGAGGGTCTACGCACAAAAAGAAACCCTATTATGGAAAAAACCAAGCAACTTTGAACGCGATACAAGTTTAAGTAGTTGAAATATACATATAAAAAGAGTGTGACCTTATAGATAAGGAAATGGAGCTTCCCATAAGCATCTCCTTCACTTTCAGTGTGCCGCAGACAAGTCCTTCATGGAGAGGCTCCTCTTCTGCTCGCGGTCCATTTGCTCCTTTTGTTTTCCAAACGCAGGTCCTGACTCTCAAACGGGGACACACCAGTCCAGGATTTTCTTCAGAGAGAAACTCGAAACTGTGATTATTCAAAAGGGAAAAAAATAATGTGAAGATGTTCTTGGTTGTGACTCTGATGGTGCAACACGAAGCGTCCACACATCGTCCACAGCCTGCTAACAGGTCTGTGTTGGTCGGGATCTTCTCTCCATCTGACACCACAAAACTTCTGTCGTGCCGCGAGCGCGACCACGTGACTGTAAGAGTTACAGCCCCACTCCAGACCTCCCTACGGTGAGGGTTTATTATTATTATAATAATAATTATTATTATTCTTTTTTTTCTTTTTCTACAACAGAAATGTGTCGTGTGATTGTGTCACGGCACCATTTCTGTATGTGTGTTTAATGTTTGCTGTCGATATCAGCAATAGTCGGCACTAACAATCTCTTTTCACAGATAAAATACAAGATCTTTCGCTGCCAAACGCACCACACGTTTTGGACCTCATTCAAAACGGTTGGGCACAATTAATTTCATGGTACTACATGTAAAAAGATGATGGGGTTAACCGTTTCAGCACAGTGTAGATAAATCAATAAACATTAACATGCTATTTAAAAACAGCACAATTAAAACACCACTCTTCTAAGGGTCTCTCAGTAGCCGGTCAAAGCACCTTCCTGGAGGCAGCCCGTTTTGCATAAGACTAGTTACTTTGCATTTATTTGCTTTAAATAAAATTAGTATTTTTCTGGGTCAAGACAATCTGCATAGCATATAATTAGTTTCTAGAACAGAAAATCGTGTCAAGTTTAATAAATTAAAATTGTACCAAGACTAGAAATTTGTATCGTTACACCCATGAAAAAGCTTCAAAAGCTTCGAAAAAGACTGAAAGCCAACAGCAAGAATCTGAAAAAACAGCAGTGAAGGTATCTGGGTGGAAAAATCTAAACTACATGCAGAATTCTATTACAAACACAGTACAAGCCAGTCAGCTGTTATTGCAATTGTATCTAAATGATGAAAACAATGCATGTTATAAACCATTCTTGCTTTCAAGCTTTGACAATCCTTTGAACATTTTTAACATATTTAGAAGCCATACATCAATATAGTCTGCATAGCAAAAACCAAAGGAGCATTTATAAAACACATAGTGCAGAGCAGCAAAAGGAACTCCAGGCATGTTTGATGCATTCAGCCCAGTGCCCTCAGCTGTCTCCATGGCATCCAGGCTCCTGAACAAATGATTTCTCATTTGCACAACCAGTGGATAAATTATTTCTGTGGGATACTCAATCAATGTTCCTTCTCTTGGGAGTGATCTCTTAAGCCCATGGGATTCCTAGCTGAGTATAAACTAGAATTCCCCAAGCCTATAGGTCTACATGTGGAAAATCAAGTTAATGATATGCAGCAGGTATAGACCAAATGCATTGTTAAGGCATTGCAGTAGGCAGATGGCTGTAGACATGGTTTCACTCCGTGCTCCGGTAATCCTGTTAATTACTGCATCAAAAAACAGAACAATACGTTTTAATAAATATAATAAAGCCTACTGCCTTAACAGTGTATCATTTAACAGGTTTACATTCTCACACAATACCATGATCTATGTGCACTGCTTTGAAACATGTTTTTATCTCAGACTGACTGATTTCAGGCAGCTAAAAAGAGCAACCCTTTGAAATTCTGCATGAGCGTCCCACAATCTACTGACATTTGATCAGAATGACAAAGATCTGTGGTGTAGGCACCAATCACAGACAATAATGACTGGCTAATCTGGCTCCCGTGCTGCGCCTTCCTGCACTGCAGTAACTGGAGAGGCTGTAGAGAGCAGATCAGTGGAGCAGTCCTGGCAGCATGACAGGTGTGGGTGTCTTGGAAAACACTGGAATGGTTCTGATGACGGCTGAGGCAAAGGGGCTCTGAACAATTTGGTAAGTATCCAACAGTTGTGCTGCATTTACTGTAATCACTCCAGTCAGAGATTTCAAGGTTTGGCCCTTTATCAGCATTCCAGTCAGTCTGAGCATTCGCTCAGCAGCCAGCACTCTCTCATGTGCTCCCTCTTCCTGCTGTCCGCTGTCCAAGAGCACAGTTTGAAATGTGTTTTTCATGTACTTTCAGTTTATATTAACTGGCATGATTATCACTGCTTCATTTTTTGAAGAATCACAGCGAAACAAATAAAAAAAAATGCACAGGTGAATGTTTAAAAAAAAAGTGTATATTGTCTACAGCCCCGGATCACACAAAACTCTTCCATAACTCATACGAACATTGTGCGCTGTATGTACTTTAGAAACAGCTGCACGTTCTGATCTATAAAGCTGCTTGAACCATTGCACTATCTGAGCTTAATTCTCCTGGTCAGGCACATCATTATCCCTGTAGCTGAGAGGACATCTGGACATGGTACCACTTTCTGTTGCTGAACACATGAGTACAGAAGGCTGACTTAACTTGCCTGTACTGTTACTTACTTCAGGACTGCTGGAAGAAGCAAGTGATGCAGAAAGTACACACTTTTTATCAGCACAAAAGGTTGAGGAGGTTTCAACACACGAGACAGAGGAGCAGGGGGTGCCGGAAGCCTTTTTAATGTGGTAGGGAGCATGGGTGGTCTCAGTCGTTGTCCTGGGGGGAGGGTGGGGGGGCGGGGAGGCGTGAGGTTACGCTTGTGCAAGGTCTTGGTCTTTGTCGGGGGTAGGGGTGTGTGTGTGTGGGGGGGGGGGTTGTGTGCATACAGAGTCACGGCTGTTGTCCAGGAAACAAAAAGTAGGGGGATGAAACGGCTGATTTTGAAAAGTGGGGGGATACCCCCTACCTTACTGTAATGGTTCTGACGGCCATTAATTATTAATGACCTAAATGAACAATAAAATGTCAGGGTTTTTTAAATTAAAATAAAAAACTCATCAGTCAGTCTTCTCTTTCAAACAAAATGTCTGAATGTGGTGCATCTGTGTTTGAGTCATTATAAATGTGCCAGAGAAGAAAGCTTCCAAATGAATGGATGGATAATGTTTAGAGGGGAAGACTAAGGAAAAAAGTGATCCTGTACCTGAACTAATGACCTTCTCTTTAATAGAGGACGTTGTTGAAACTGGATGCTTCTCACCTCCAGAGTGACAGTTGACCGCGGTCAGCAGCATAAACAACACGTCCTATTTCCCTGGCCCCTCTCACCACACAGCAGTGTATGGAGCAAAGAAAGTGTGAAAAATTAACGTGATTCCTCTGGATCATCTGTCAAAACCATGCACAATGGTTGATGGACACTCTTTAAAATAAATAATATACATTCAGTCACATGGAGGACTTCATATAGTTTTTTGTTTTCATCCACTGATTGAGTTGAGTACAGTCAGTGCTCCACTGGACAGACAATATATGGAACACAGTGTCATTGTTAGCAAAGATGCATTACAGTGGACAGCAAGAAAGTTCAGTCTGCCATGAGCGTCAAGTGAAATGGCAGAAACATTCAGAAAAAACACAGACTTCTAATGAGAACAGCCTTCACAGAATCCTTAACAAGGAAAGGAAAACTGTCTCTCAGAGGTATGCCCAGCTGCATAGAATAATAAGCTAGGTTAGAGACTCTGGCAGAGGTTCACCGGCTAAGCTACAGCCCCACTCAGCCATGTGTGAACATAATTAAAATGGCCACTTAATCCATAGCACACAAAATGCCCACTGCCCCAGCCTTCGTAAAAATCATTTTTCAAAGACAAATTAGCATTGCATAATGCTTGAAGCCACTATACTGCAACCAAAGAAACCACTGTTGACATTATTACATGGTGTATACTGAAATATTCTGCATATTTTCCATAGTGTCAGATCGTCTTTCACATAATATCCAAATGCATGACACAAATATGTATTTCTCTTTCATCCATTTCAAGGACACCCTTGCGCTTTTTTAAATGTCCTGACAAAAAGAAACTCTTGTCTGCCAACCATTCCACTGAAGACTGAACACACTCATAGCACAATAATAAATTCATTGCTTCAGGTAGACAAGGCTTAATCTAAAGCACTGAAAAACCTTTTGCACCACATAGTTAATAAATCCCTTCACTTTTGGCTATAAGTATTAGAGGGGTGCAGGCTAATATTGCAGAGACAATATTATACACCTCGTAAAGCATATCTGCGATAGTTTGACTCTGGGAGAACAACAATGAATCTCTCTCAGTGCTCTGGAGAATCTGTTAGAAAATGATAAGTAGCAGAGGAGCTGTATTATACACCATCTATCTCTTCTATTTATGACAGAACTACATCAAAAACTGCCGTCTTGGGATAGCAGAGCTTAAATCAATCACTGCAACATGGGGGTGGTCAGAAGCTGTGCGGCACATGTTCCTTCATCGCTGCTGCCTGCTGATGACGTGATTGCAATGCTGTGGCTGGAAAGGGTCAAGCTCAACTCACAATTGTCGAGTGTCAGACAGGACAAAAGGTTACACGTGCTGTGAGTGTGCTGTCAGCTCTACACATCCACAGCTAATCTCACTAACGGCATCAGGTTTACATCAATGTAAAGTGTGCAGAAAAACATGAAGAAGGCAAAAAAATGCAAAACATACATATTACTGGCTCTTGGAGCCCTTGGAGAGATTAAATCCCAGATTATCAGATTTCCACCTAAGGATCCCAGCAGATCAAGAAAGAAGATGTAGCATGGACACCTATAACTGAACTTAAGTAGTAAAAAATGTGATCCTGGAAAAATCTTTAGGGTGAAATTCGTGCAAATGACACGTTTACATTAAAGTGACCATTCTGTCATACGTGAACACGCCACACCACAGCACACAGCACAAAATTCTTCCTCTGCATTTAACCCATTCACCAAATGGAGCAGCGGACATAGTGCCCGGGGAAGCCTTGCTCAGGGTACCTCAGGGGTGCCTAGGGGTCTTGGGAATCGTACCCACGACTTCCTGATTGCAGGGCGAATGCCCTAACCACTAGGCCACCAGACTACTAAATCCAATGATGCAATTAATCTCAATTTATTAGTTATGTATATATTTATTACCATATTTAATCACTTAAATAAAATGATCAAACATAATTTCAAACAATTCAAAATATATCATGCTGATGGTATAGTTTTGTACAGCACAGATGAGGTTCAAACATTAGAGCAGCTTTCAGCTGTTAAAGCTCCTAACAGGCATAAAGATCATACTGTTCTGTAGTTCACTTTTAGAAAGATGAAGTGGTCTGGAGGACCAGATTATAAATATCAGTGGGCAGTGAACTGAGAATGATTCAAACAATAGAACCAAAATACTTTTTTTATGGCAACAAAGCTAAGCTGTTAAGGGGCATATGGGTTAAACCTGCCACAGCAAATAATTCTGCCTGGGCCAGATTGTTATTACACATTAAATGGATCTAATAGCGATTACATAGCAAATCTGAGATTGTTCTGTCCAGTAATCCATGGCTTTGAGTTCTGCTTCCGGAATTCAGTTATAAAGCTGTGGTTATTACACATGAACGGAAGTAAAGTGAAAACTACATGCAGTGTAAAATGCTCTGTGCCATACACACTCTCACAAAGCAAGAATCGAGGATTATTTTGCATGTTAATCACAGGAAACTAAGCTTCATGACATCCGCAGAGTAATCCCAACAGCAGTGATGGGTCATTTAGCCTAGCTACTCTGTAGGTTATTAATATGTCCAGAAACAATTTAAATAAGAAAGACACAGCGAGCTCCAGAATTAATCCTGAAGGTCACTAATGATGTTTAATCTGTCAGCCCACCCTTCTGCACAAACTCTGTGGCTCCTTTGTCATTTGATATGACGCTGCACGTTAAGAGAAATGCATGGAATCAGTCATCTGTCTCAGCACTGAGCGAGCAATAAGCCCGATCAGCAGCCTTACCCTACCTGCCGGGAGTGAGTAATGACTGTTTGGCAGCTTTTATATGTCTGGGGCATGGGTGACTGGGAAGGATTCTGCCGCCCTGCTTTTAACCACTTTATGAGATGATTCACTGCTCACTTCATGTTCTGACAAAGAGGAGCAGTGATTTATGCTGCAGACCCTCAGCTCCACATACCACACGTACCGCTTCCCAGTGCATGAGCGCAGTATGCAGCGAGATCAGAAGGATTTCCCAGACAACTGACAGGATTCAGTGTCAGGCAGATATAATCTTCCCAGTGGAACAGTGATAAAGCCATTACAGAAAAGTGGCTTGAATTACGAACAGAATGCTGAGAAATGTGTTGCTCAAATGGGCAAAAGTCTGACGTCCTGGGTTTACAGGGCAGGAGCATTTTGAGCTGAGGAATCCAACCGAGACCCCAGTAAATGGGTCAATAACAAACCATCTGAGGTGTCAGAACTGAGGCAAAAGAGGCAGTAGCAATAAGATGGGGCTCCCATTTTTAAAAAAAGCTGAGATTGTGAATGTGTCAGTTTGTATGGGTTTGTGCCCCATTTTCACTGCTGCTATTATAAGGTAGGTTCATGTGGAGAGAATAAACATGGTGCACAGTGTAAACAGAAGGACTCTGGCATACGTACACTCTGGGGCTTCTGCTGGCAGAGTGATTGTGCAGTATGACCCAGGATCCTGGTCACCAATCACTACCATTTGATTTGCTCAACACTGAATTTGTAACACAATCTTTCACTCCACAGCATAAGTGGTTTGAGAATACAACCTGCTCAGAGTGATGCAACAACATAGCAATAACAAAATGATGACATATAGTTTCTGCAAGATGATTGGGTGTTGACTCATGAGTTGCATGAAGCTGGCAGTGAAGGACGCAAAGATAACACAAACATGTTAGAAGAGCGTCTTCTAAAAGTATTTAAAACAATTATATAATAACATATTGCTTGGCTGTTTCATTAATATAAAGAGCTGATCAAAGAGCATTTTATTCAGTCAGTATGTATACAACCATTTAGAACTTCCAAGATTCAAGCTGGTCACAAATGATTTAATACAGATTTGATACAGTTGAAGAATGCAGCTTCAAAAACCTTTTTTCAATTTGAGGTCAGTGTCTGAGGAACCAGAGCAGTAAGAACGATCATCTGTACTTAATGCATCTGTTCTATTGGCAGAGCCAGGCAGGCATCTGGTCCTGTGCTTGTGTCAGCTGTTGACTCAGTAGACTGCCCTAGTGTTTGGGACTCTTGCCCGAGAATGGCCCTCATTCTGCATAACAGGCAGCCAAAACATGGACAATTTAGTTCTTCTCACTGGATAATGAGAGAGACTACAATAATAACAAAAAAAGAGAAGGACGACAGCATGTCAGTTTCATGCGTGTGTATGTACATGTGTAGTTTCTTCTCTGGCCCACTGGACGCAGGGATATCGTGAGCGTTATCGACTTGAGTTGCTCTGTTTTCCTGAACTGTCTGAAGTTGGAGACTTCCCAGGCAGAATGATGTCCATCCGGGGCAGAAAAGGAAAGGATACGTGATCCTGAATGTTGAGAACGCACGCATGCCTTCATGTAAACAAGACATTCCACTCAGGGCTGCTATGGATGAGACCCTTTGCACTGTTCAATTTTACTGAGTATGAAAGCTCTTGTCCTACTGCATTTTTTGTCCTACTGTAGTTTTGACAGGTTCCTGCAACAAACGCAGTATCCACCATCACTCACAGGTCTGCACAATTTTCAGTGTTGATGAGCTTGGTGCAGTGTTTTAACAAATTTACAACTATTCGCGTTCATTTTTAGATGGAAGCTGTCATGATGTAGGGCAAATTATTTAGTACAACCTGCTCTATACTGTTTTCTGTTAAAGACTTAATAGTGACATGGATTGCAGTTACTGGCTGGCAGCACCTTCAACAAAATATATGAAAGGATTAAATAAATAAGCCATCAAACAGTATGTCCTAATTCCTAAGCTGTGGTGGCTGTACGTAGTTATAGTGGTCTTGGATGTTACCTATGGGAAAAGATAGATAGGCCTCAATAATAAAAGTCTTCAAAGGGCAGCCCCGCAAAGCCCAAAGCACATTACACTCCTGAACATATTTAGCAAAAAGCTTTATTGCTCACTAAATTGTGATTATCAGTAAGTTATTTTTAAAAAATCTCATCTGAAGTATTGCACGCTCTACTTTAATTAGTATTCACAGAGGCATCGCTCTGTCCTGTTATTTCAGCATTCCCGCAGAGCATCATGATTCCTGTTGTGTTGCTGTGTCCATTTTGAACCTAACAAATCAAATATTTACATAACTACTCCACGGCTGGGTTATATCAGGACCATTTCTGGCTGAATTTGGGCCAGCGAGAATCTACTCTGCCTGGCTAATTTTGCAGCTATGAGAGACGGTGGAGTGTGTGCTAAGCAGGGCTCTAATGTGACTGAGAGCTTAAAGAGCAGTGCGGGTTGAATTCTGCCATGTGAAAGGTGTAATAATACCTAGTCACGCTGCCTCCACTACTGTAACTGCTACTACAAAAAAAGAAGGGGGGGGGGGGGCTAAAGTTGCTTAGCAACCTTTGTCCTTTAAAAAAATGATTCCCTTTCAGCTGCCTTTCTATTAATTTGTTACAAATATCACAATGTAAATGAGAAATGGTATTCTGGGGAATATACATTATGATTGTGTTTTTAGTTAGTGCATCCCTATCATGAGGTGTCCATACTGTCCAAATGTACAATTGTCTTATGTGTAATTGCTGTTGATGTGTGCAGCTGTCCAAGTGAGTATTTCAATTAGGTGAGGACAAAGACAGCTGACAAAGAGAATCAGGGTTGCAGTAACCAGAGTGCAAACAAAAGCCATAATGAAAGAGCCTGGTGACAGCATGGTATGGCTCTGAATGCAATCTGTCTTCAAACCCCTCCCCCACCCCAAGGTTGAAACGCCATAAAAACAGCAGTCAGGTGGGTGTCATTGATCTCTTAGCTGATTAGTAGGTTCATTGGAGGGCAATAGAAACAAAAATAATGTGAAAGGCAACAGTTCTCCAGGACTACAGAAGGGAACCCCTCAAATGCAATTCTTGGTTGTTTCAGTTGTCTTGCCAAAGTCAGTAAATGTTACAGATGTCTTATGTTCCTAAAGATCTGACACAGTAGAAACATTAACATGGCATGGAGATGTAACTAAATGCCATGGGTTGCAGGCAGACCAGCAGTTACTTATCCATCAGAATTTTTAACAAGTCATGATGTTGCTGGAAAGCATCCTTCAGTAAAAAGTAATGCATGGTACAGAAGAGCATGATGGAAAATGACAAGGTGCCAGAAAAGGAGTTCCTTTTCTGCCGGCGAGAAAATGTCATGGGCTGAAATTTCATTTGTGGAAAAACAGCACACGTGAGGTACGAAGTCAGGAGGATAAATAGCAGCTTGTATGTTTTATTGCCTTACGAATTGGCATATGAACCATTGCCCTCCTGCATGCACAATGCCGCTACTGAATCTCTCTCTTTCGGTCTTTCTCCTTCTCTCTCTCTCCCTCTCCAACACTCTCTTACTCTCCCTTTTTTATGCCGATCAAACTCAATATGGGTCAGCCAGCCCTCTTTCTGCACACAGCCACCCCTGCATTTCAACTAGCACGTGAGTGCAGTATTCACTAGAATGCCTAAGCGCTCTCTCCCTCCTCTCAATCTCTGATGCAGTTTGGGTTTACCATGTAAAGGCTCATCTTTTATTAAAACGTAACCAATGATGAATACATAATGATATTTTTCTTCCTTGTCTTTCATAAGTGTAACCATTTGCATCTGCATAGAAACACCTTTCTGCCTTCCTGAACCACCTGCTTTCAACAAACACCCCACAGTTTACACAAGCAGCTCATATTCTGTTTTTGATGCTAAGCAGGATTGTTTGCTTTATTTGCAGTCTGTGCATAGTTTTTGCAGTAGGCTGGGTAGGAATCGAGAAAGAGGGAGAGCAAGAGAAAGAGATTTTCATCACAGTGAGAGAACCCATGGCTTGTCAGATATGAGAAGACAGTGCGTGGGTGTGCTGGGGGTTAGAAGCTCGTGAAGCACGGGGCTCTGTTAACGCTTCTTCTCTTCTCTCCATCTCTTTATTTGCACCACACTGGAGTGTCCACGCACTTACAAACTCCCCCTTCCAATAGACCTCAAAGAGCAGGTGCTTTTCAAAGGGCCTAATTAGACAGCATCACAAAAATTATTAATGCGGAAGATGAAGAGTTGCCCTTGGTCTGCCTCTGAGTCAACAGACACACTGTCATCCACTTGCTTTTAAAGCTGTACAATGCCAGCTTATCCCTTTACATACCTAATTGCCTAAATGTGGCTATCGCTGCATGCCGCACACTTCAGAGGGTTTGTACTGACCCAGGAGAGTTTGGCTTCATCTGGTTGTGAACGCTGCTGGTAACGTCTGTGTATAAACACTGAGCTGGGACAAGAAGCCATTTTTTATTCATAAGCCTTAATTTGGATGAGAAGAAACTTCCTTCCCAAAAACATGACAGTGGCTGCTGTTAGTGTCTGCTGTAACCCAGTATCTGGAGGACCTGCCATGTAATGCGGCAAGCTATATTTTTGCCATGCTATAATGATCATATGGTGGAGTCAGGCTTACTTTGCACTCCCCTCCAGATAGTGACCTTATCTAATATGACAGTCACAGTCAGTGGTGGTTGGAACTAGCCAAGGGCTGCAAAACAGGCTTAGAGGATCCTGGGCACACAGTGCTCCAAGCTTTAGACAGCGTGTAGGACTGTGGATGTTATGCTGATCACGCCTAAAATAAAAATGTGTCCACAGGGCTCTGGAATTGCATTGAAGAACGTGAAATATTTTTCTCATAGATTCTCAAATAGATATGACCTGTTTGTGATCACCACCCTGTTCTACACTACGTTCCCTTCAATCAGAGTTATTAATTAAAATTATTATTATTATTACTTTTTCCTTTTCTTTTGTTTCTTGGCACCACAGCAATCGCTTCTTCAAAAAGATTTGTTTCTGCCTGTCCCCAAACTATTCTGGGAGACATAGCAGCACAGTCCAAGGTTGTTTAACTGGGTTATAGTTTTACAAGCAAGTCATTTGCCTGTAGTCAAAGAGTTTGGTAGGTTTTGGGTTTGACCTGTGAAATGGGGGAAAAAAAAGAAACACAGGAATGCAATCAGTGGGCAACCCAACACACAATGATGTGTTTTTTTTTACTAGCTATAGAAGATTTCAAAGAAAACCCAACAAGAACTTTTGAAGACATAATGCTGTGAACTTTTCAAACTTTCTTTTCAGTCCGGAGACAATTATTTGCTCCAAAAGGCTTGTTGCATGCAAAATGTTTGTTTCCCAGCAGATATCTCAGAAATGCATAATCACATGCAAGCAGATAACTGATCAGAACAAAACTGACACAGTTCTGGTGACTGTGCTCTATATAGCCCATAGTAAATGTATTTTTACTTCTTTCTGTGAGAGTGAAGGCTGCAGACATTAATGGGACACATTTTTTTATCATTTTTATTAGACATCAGCTTAAGTAATGGTCTTGGGGATAGTTGCTTGAGTGAGGCTTTGTTACACATGAACCAAGTCACCATCATAATAGTCACTGTTCTTCAACAATAACCAGCGATTTTGAGCACCATGTCTCATTTCCATATAATTTGCATAAAGGTATAACCCAGGCCTAGTCTGGGTTAGTGGGGAGACACTTATGGAAGTTCTCCCGCCACCTTGCTGTTCTGTTGCCTCTGATTTTTTGGTCTTTTGGTTCTGTAATTCTGCCTTTCTCTGTGAGGTTATGCTCTGAGGTCTGTATGTGTGTGGTCATCGTAAATGTGTTGGGGGGTGGTCTACAATGCTTAAAGATGCTTAAAATGTCTTTGAAGCATTCTAGACCAACCATGCTTCTCAGCTCACCACACTGACCACCTGCCTGCCCAAGTTACAAACCCTACCGTAAACCACACCTGTTCGCCAGGAGCAGTGTGCAACACATTTTTTATTACATTTTTAGCAAAGTGTAAATATTTCACTATTAATGGACCATTAGAATATTTGCACTGATAGACATATTGACTCAACTTTAACAAGAACTGGTGGTGGACCTGAGAAGATCATAGTCATCACAGTAAAGAAAACAGAGCTGGTAAGTTCAGTGTAAACCATTTCACAACAAACCGTTCTGAGTGGCTTTGTGCTAAACAACTGAATTATGAAGAAAAAAATTCAGTTGTCTTCCCCTTTAATGTACTATAATATATGCTTGAGGTAGTTAAAGGATGGAGCCAGTAAACTAAGTTTGTCAGAAAATGTCCTTGGGAGTTTGGCTGCATGCCGTGAGCTGGTGTGTCACACAGGATCACGCTGCAATATTTCACACACAGGAGCAGGATCCTCTACTTTTACCCCAGCTATTTCTCTCTTCCCTTTCTCTCTCACCCTCCCTCTTTCTCCTGCTCTCTCAGACAGACACGTGCACTCTCTCTCTCATCCTGTCTCTCTCAATCTCTCTCTCTCTCTGACCCTTTAGAGAGTCATAGCGTCCCTTTTTAAGGGGAGGTGACACGGACACATTCATTAAAGCCCTCTGACTGAAGATGTAAATCAGCACTGCCAACTCTCACTGATGAGGCTCACACAACTGACACAGATCTTAAGCCACACACGTTTTTCTCATGCTATAACTTTATGTATTATCCTCAAATATTCCTCAGAACAGCAGTGCTTCCAGCACATGCATTTTCTTACGCTAACGTTTTGTCTTTGCTTCCTCAAATATTCCACAGAACAACAGTGGAAGCTAAAACATTTACGGAGCAGCCAATTATAATGGAGCCACATTCTGTTGCCCACCCCAACACATACAAAAAAATCCAAATCTTTCTCCATGCTTATGCTGCCATACCAGGATCACCCAGTCCTCAAAAGTTAGCACCCGCATTTAAAAACCCAGATAAGGTGCTGAGGTATTACAGTACACATCCACATTACCCCCACCCCCACTCACCCCCAAAACCTGCAGCACAATAGGAGCCGCATTTCCAGCCTGTGCTGTTCCTGCGTGCAAAACAAAGGTACAGTGGAGAGGACAGTTTGCCAAATTAGGCCAAGGAGGGGGAGGAAGATGAGCGGCTGAGAGAGAGCAATACTGATCATCCCTCCATGCAGAATTTATAACGCTGATGTTTCAGACCGACTGAAGACGACTACACCAACAGCTTAGTTTTAGCATGTCTAATACATCCCTTCTATCTGAGCAGCTTCATCTCTCCACATTTTTCCCTTGGTCTCTCTGTGCAGCCTGCTGTCTCTTTCTCTCTGGTCTGAAGTGTCCACTGTGGCATTAATGGGGGAGGGTGGGTGTTTGTGTATGTGTTGGGGGGGGGGGGGGGGTTGTAGATGTTGCTAGGTTGGAACAACTTTTTTCTGGGATTTGTATCAAATACCATTCAGTTGGCTTGTGTAAAGGAAAGCTGGTGGTAAAGATTATTTTCTTCCAGCATGTAGTTGAGCTCGTGCGGGAGGGGAGCTTGGGGGCTGATAAGTTAGTTGCTATGCAACCAGACAGTTCCGTTGCAAAAGCACTGCCATCCTCACTCTGCTGAAATCTGCCGCTATGAAAACACCCAGAGCTCGTCCTGTGCTAACAAACACTAATACTGGCATTAATAATTTAGCAGTATTCCAACCAAGGCAACCGTCCATGACTGGCACCTGCACCCCTGCTGAAGTGTGGGCTACATCAGGCAGAGGACGGCATCAGGCAGAGGACGGAAGGACCTGCCAAATGTGGTTCGTCACAATTATCCTCTTATTCCCATGAGAGGTCCTCAAGAAATCAAGGCCCTCAAGATGTCAACATCTGAGAAAATCATTCTGTTAACCACAACTGATCTAAAGCTTCTTCCACCAGTTCACATTGATGTGAAGAGACTGTGTTAGAGCATCCACAATGTCAGTATTACCCCGCACCCTCCCCACACAAGGGCATTCTTCTACACAAAAATGCATAAGGACCTAACAAATAAAAACTGTTTATAACTGCAAATCTGCCATAAAATTCGACATAATCTTCACAAATAATCACCACTGCAAGGAAGGCTTCTCCATGGGCTTGGAGAGGAAATGGTATTTCTTTTGTACAAACCAAGGTCAAGAGGCAACTGATGTGGAGAAGGTTTTTCCGCACCTATTCACACACGCCAGAGACGGCAGGAAGGCAGCACAGCCTCCAGCTCTCTTTCACACTACAAGAAGGACACAGAGCTGTGAATGAAACCTTTAGAGAAGTAATGACGCAAGTCGTACAGTAGAATTTCAATTCAAACTCTTCGGCATTAACAGAAGGAGAGGGGGGGGGGGGGGGGGGGGGGGGGGGGGGGCAGAAGGAAAAAAAACAACCCCCCCCCCCCCCCCCCCCCGCATGATCCCCCGCCCGTCCGCCTCCGTCCTCTTTTCAGCCGCTCTGTTTCTATAGCAGAGCTGGACGTGTCAAGGCATTGACCTGTACGACTGGTTGTCTGAAGCTGGCACACTCTCGATATCTGAAAGCAGCTCCAGTCTATGGCATTTGTGGTGCTGCTTAGACTTTTACCAAGCTTGGATTGCATGTTAAAAGTATATAGAAGAACTACAAGCACACGCTGACCGGAAATAATTTCTTATAGGCCAATTTTAAAAATGGAATTGTAAGCCTTTGTGGATGGGAGTAATGATGGCTGGCTGGTAGGGTGGGTGGATGGATGGTATATCAGTGGAAGGGGCAAAAGCATGTAGTGGCATGTGTGTTTTGTCTATTATATAGAAGGGAGAAAATGTTGTCTGTCAGCTTTGGTTACATAACTCCTTTCAGCTGAACCGAGTTGTTTCTTTGAGGACAGAACATTTTACTGGGCTTCTTTGCAGATTGTGTATGTTCCAGTTATATTAAAACTCCATCACTTTCTTGCTTCCCTCTCTTACAGCAGAGCTTCTTCAGTGCTCTGATGTTTAATTTATGATTAGTGCATAGCCATATATAAGGTTTTATAATGTTGTGTGTATCTGAGATGCTGTGAAATCAAATCAAAACACTGCTGACTCTGAGGTAGAGGGGAAGTTATTACAAAATTAAGGGCTAAATGCTCTGGGTAGGTTATTTGGCATTTTTCAGTGGACAAGTTTTTATTAATAACTATGCACAGGGATATCAATGCTAATGCATGTCTGTGGCTGAATGATTTGGGCTGTGTGCTCCCTCTATGCAGGTATTACATGAACTGAGGTGTTGGACAGAGAGTGCTTTCAGGAGCTCTTGAAAGCACAAGGGGCACAGGGAAAGGATGAAAAATGCAGATGCCGACAATGTCTGTTTTTACCAAGGGCTGTGCTCTGGATTACTGTCAGGTCAAACACACACACTCGTAAACACAGTGGTGCTAGGAACAAAGAAGCACACGTACACACACACACACACACACACACACACACACACACACACACACACTCACAAATGCTTATACATGTATGTGCACAAATTGACACGCAGGCTGGGTGAAGAAAATGGCTCAGTTCAGGCTTGCTTTTACAATTATCTCAGAGAAAGGTTGCAGTGATTCAATTTCCACCCATATTTTTCTTCTCAGATATTGTTTTTGTGCTGTGTACTACTTATCTCACAAGACTAAATGGAGCAGGATATGATGAGTAGTGAATGTCTCAAACTGTCTTTGTCTTTTCGCTCTAACACTTGCATCCTTATTTGCTTAATATCTAGCACTTCAGAATGGGCAATTCTGCGTAAGCATTAAACAACCATATACAACAACACATAAAACAGTCACATAAAGCTATATATCACATATTATTGACCCTGTTTATTTGCTGGGTGAAACATATGTGAAGAAAAACAAGCATAAGAGATAAATTGTGCAGCAGCATTTGCACATTTCATATCTTATGTGTCATGAATGTGGACATGTCTTTAGATTAGGGGTATCCAAACTTCACATATCCAGATTAAATTTAAACAATGCAATTCAAGTCATGTTTCTCCAAAAAACAAGAGGAAAAGAAGCTCAAAATGAATCATTGAGCTCAAATTGGACATCCTAGTACTCAAAGGGTGCAAATTAG
The DNA here is from genome assembly GCA_037974485.1 of Hemigrammopetersius urotaenia. NCBI lineage: Eukaryota > Metazoa > Chordata > Actinopteri > Characiformes > Alestidae > Hemigrammopetersius > Hemigrammopetersius urotaenia. The sequence continues at coordinate 10,343,536 of JBBPDC010000141.1, forward strand.
GTAAAACCTGCTTCCTGTAAAAACATGCTGTCTGGATTTGATGGAAGGCAAAGGAATGGTCAGCACCTCCCACGTCAAGGGCAAATCCTAAATGTCAAATGGATTCCAATACTGCTTTGCAATCTTTTACTGGTCTCTCAGGTTTCCATCAGGAATTACATTTCTTCTTCTATGGGGTTTTTGTTCCTCTGGGCATGTTTTTTTCTGTGGTTGTGCAAGCAATAACACTAAAATATGTCCCTTGGTAATAGGACAATCACTCGTTGAAGAATCAAACCTGAAAGTGATCAATCAGTAATCAGTAAATGCTGCTTCACATCTATGAGGCACAGGGATGAAGAACGTCATTGTATACTTTTGCCAAAGGTGTGCTGTAGAATTGCCTTCGGTGTGGAAATCACAAAACGTTGCAGTATTTATCTGGGTTTCATGTATGTTTGCAGTGTTACAGGTTAAGGCAAATACGCCTGAAATCCATTGTCCAGGTTACAAACAACTAAGAGAAACAAACAATGGTTTGAAGAAGAGGGAAGCTTCACATAAGAGAGGAAAATAATCCAGCATGATCACTGCAGTCTTTCAAAGCACCAGAGCAGCCTCTCTTTCCGTCTCCCAGCATCTAGGCTTCAAAGCAGACAGGCCACATTCTTAGCCGGCAAGACAGTTCCTGAAATATAGATTTTATTGCCTATGGGAGCCTGCCTACCACTTCTAATATCATGCATTTCTCTGGAACTGGCCTTGGCTGTTTCAGCAAATCCAGTGCTATATACTCCACGTCTAATAAAGATTGTCCTGAGGCAGTTTTTCAATAATGTGAACTTCCTCCTGTCTTGATGTACTGTACATAACCACTCTTATAGAGTGAAATCCAATCTTTATAGTTGGTTACCATCTTTCTGCCCATAGTCCAATGAAAATAGCCATGGCTGATCGAAAGGGAATACTGGATTTACCAAATCCCTAAAAATATCTTAAAGTTTGACCATTATTTTCTACAGTCCGTGGTGAAAGCATTTACTACCCCATTCACCACAGCAGTGAACATTTTTCTCTATGAGAAATGTTAACAGAGTTCCTGTAAACTATCCCATGTTAAATGAACATTACACAGCTGATACAAAATCCAAGGCTACTAATGTATTTGAACGTTATTATTTAACCCCACCAGGTACTAAAACCTCACACTGTTAAGGCGATGTAAGTCCCATATCTTTAAAGCATTTTGTAACAATAGTCCTATTTTGATGTTTTAAGTGATTTCTAATTAAAAGAATCCAGTAACATTCACAGAGGGGACAAAATGTGTTGAGTTTTGTACATTTTGTTTACCACATGGCATGGCACAAAATAAACGTGACGAAATTATTTCAAATTAGGCCTGTGAGATTATTACTCTCTTTCTCTGGGTAATAAAAACTGACAACGGTTTTGTAAAATGTGGGAAGTTGAAGTTAAGTGACCATTTGTCACACACTACAGCACAGCCCGGACAGCACAGAATTCTTCCTATTTAACCATTTACCAAGTGAAGCAGTGGGCAGAAAACAGCACCCAGGGGGAACAGTGTGTGGGGTTGGTACCTTGCTCAAGGGTCCTTCAGAGGTGTCACTAGCAGTCCTTCTGGTCACAAGGCCAACTACCTAACCACTAGGCCACCAAGTTTCAACCCTGTCCAATAAAACAGCCACTGTCAAAAAAAATAATACAATCTGAGTGGCATGCTTCTAACACAGATTAGCCTGCTAAAACCAGATGAAGTGAACATGCTCATGTTTGTTCTTACGATAGTTTCATAGTTTTTTCTGTAGGTTAAATTAACCATGCCTTTACAGTCTATAAAGCTCTTCTTGTTGAAGTTATAAACTGGCTGAGGCTTACCATATGAAGGTAGTTTTAGCCTATTGTTACTGTAGCCAGTTATAGTTATACTAAATAATTTTCAAAAACTGGATGCTGGCCCAAAGTAAATCTTTTTATAAACAGGTGGTTTTCTTTCCAGAAGCCGGTAGATTCCGGAAGTCAAAGCCTGTACCTAATATCATCAGTTTAAACAGGGTCTGACCTCATATAGAACTGCTATACAAAGCACATAACTCTTTTATCTTCCATTAACTCACAGCACCAACATTTTTTAATAAAAGCCGCCTTAAAAAATTGCCGCTAAAAACTTCTAAAACTGCTCTACCTTGGAAATACACTTGTTTTCACTACCAGCCTGTTTTGTACTGCAATATAATGTTGCAGCAGTTTTTGTCTCTGCATTTTGTTTTTCTTTTTTGGTGACTTGGTCTATGTACATTATTTACTTCAGAGAACACTATTTCAAACATCTGGCTACTTGTGTATGTGGCTGGACTGACAATTAATTCTCTTGAGTCTTTTGTTTTGAATAACCAGCAACATCAAAAATATTAAGGGATTGCTTGAATGACTGGATAAAATAAAAATGTTATACCTTCACAATCAACATGTTAGAGTTGCATTTGAACAAGAGACTACAATTGTGGCTTCTATAGCTACGTGTAGTACATGAGCAGTTAACCACTAATATAACATTGCAGTCTATTGAATATAATTTGATCTGCAGTAACAATAATCTTAAACATCAATGCATACATGAAAAACGAAGTCTCGAGTGTGTTGTAGGGGTGTACTGTCACAGGACTGCACAAGGCGGACATGTTGCTGCACACATTAGGACAAAATAATCATGTGCAAACACAAAAAATAGCATTTTAGCATCTTGGTGGCCTCCTATGGATCCCAGAAATAGTAGCTTTTATTATAAATATGGTTAAATATATTCAGGCCGTAGTTGCTCACTCACTCCCGAACAGGGTCATTAAACTGAATGGTCAGATGAATCATGAGCTTACCACATTTATTATGCCTGCTGAGTTATTATTATGCCTTTCACATTTATGCAGTATGTTGATGTTTTTCTTTTTGGTGCCATACAGACAGTATTGTATGTCATTCCTTTACAGGTGGCCTGAAAATCAACCTGAAAGCTGCCCTATTAAATACAATTCATCACATTAAAATATTTTTAAAAAGTTCTTATTCCATAACCATCCATCAAAATGCAATGACTTTTTTGTTCTTCTAAGCTGGAATACAGGCACAGAAAAATAATATCAATAATATTATGTTTCACCTTCCCCTTCACAGCTCACAGACCCTTTGTGATACGTTGTTTCCCTCAGGAATGGAAAATGCATTATGACTCCTGAGTCACATTGACTTTAAACAAGAGTTAATGTGCATAAGGATTTCTATCAGACAAAAGGTTATTCATATATTGTGTGGTCTACCATGGATACTGAGATAAACCAGCACAACATAACTGGCACGTTATTAATGGAATTTTGATTCCATTTCCTATGATTTCAGCCATGGCAGGAAATGTCATTGCTAATGAAACTAAATAGCATCTGAGACCACAGCATGTCCTCAGGTTGCACCATTACTCTGAGAGTTAATGGTCGGCAAACCTGTAAATTGGCCCAAATTCAATATGTCCAGTAGTGCTGGGCTTTATACAGCCCATAAATGAATTTAATGAAACTGGCGCAGCTAGTGAGAACTCCTACACCCTTTCCCTTGGGCCCACCACCACCACCACCTCCACTGGCTTCTGTGGTCTTCTCTGGAAAATTGGTTGACATCACTAATGTCTGATACCACAACCACTTAGATGCATCTTTTTTTTTTGAAAAATTATTTCTTTCATTATTTATTGAATGGAAAGTTCATAAAAGCAAAGCCACTTCCACAGCATACATAATTAAGGAGTGGTCGGACTGGAACTTCAACATCCTTTGCCGTAATTTGACTCATGCAGATCCACTGTGACCCACTCATCTGTGTCTGACATAGGCCATTATACTGTCATGCAGCTGCACTCTAGCTAATGGAGAAGCCACATTAATGATAAGCTTTCATAATAAACCACACTTTTAAACATTATTGGAGATTGGGAGAACATAAATCGATGCCAATTGTACATGAAGTGCATTCAGATAAAGAAGCAGCTGAGGTCTGACCACAAAACTTCTGCCATCTAAAAGTCAAACAGCAACTCAGAGCATTTCAGTGTTTGCTTATTCCACCTTCAGATGCCTGTGACTCCATATACATGCTGGGCTGCTTATCCTTAAATATCTTTAAATATCAGCACACAGGCACACATGAGCCTGTATCGCAGATGAATACTAATGTGTCTATATTCCTTTCTATAAAGGTCATCATGAGGAACATTTCAGTCTCTACGTACTTTCACTCAAGCCTTGAATAAACACATGATCCTGCAGAGCAGTAAAAACAGTTCGTGCTCCACCAAGCAGGGATTACTTAGTTAGCTAGTTGTATTTTTTAGTGTTCAAACAGCTGCAGTTCTTGCATTCTGGATGAGCACTTTCAGATAAAAATGTATGTTATAGAAACATCCACATTTGGCAGTGCTCCTCAGTGTAAAAGAGGGAAAATGTGACAAAAGGTAATAGACTTTCCAAGGTAAATGGTACTAGAAGGGCTTTTGGAACAAATATCAGTGCATGGCACCACCATCCAAAATACAGTTAATCAGTTTATTGCAAAGTACAGAGTAATAGAAATCATGTGATTTTTCTCCCCAGCACTGAGAAACGTCTTACTGATTATTCCCCAAGTCAACCCACCTTTGTATTATCAGAAACCATTATATAATAACACATTATTATTTATAATTTCACAATTTACCGGTATAAAAGGTGACATCACTTAGTTATATGAAAGCAGTCTGTGTCAGAGAAGAACCACATAAATGGCTTTCTTTGAAGTAAAAGAACAAGAAGCATTTTTGGTCAGTTCCAACCGCAAATAACTCTTTAGAAAGTTAAAAACCCTTACAGTTATTTACAGAACAGTTCCAAAATAAGAATTCTTTGTAGGGTCTTTCCTCTGTAGTTTTTATAGATTAAATGGTTCCTTCAAACCAACGCTGTCGTGTACTGCATATTCAGGCAAGAAAGAATGGTTTTGTTACGAAACCAAATCTAAAACCTGAATGAGAAAAGATTATAACCCCGCTTACTGCTGGTCACATCATGTGTCTTGATTACATCTTGATAAGGCCAAGCCACACAATAATTCTGGTGTAAACACACTCAAGACATTTAAAGCAGATATAAATCATATTCCTTAAACCACTTCAGGAGGTGGTTTCAGATATATTTGATGTTACTGCTGTGTAAATCCACCTGTCCCCTTAAGATACATTCAGCAACCAAAATCTCGCCCACTACTGGGGCATCACTGTTCCAGAGGCAAGTTTCTCTCCTGAGCTTAATTTGTAATTCTGTAGCCCACTTTGGATGAACCAGTCAGCTCAAATAACATGCCAGTTTAGTTCAGTTTCACTTCATCTTGTTGTTTTTCAGTCTCTCTACAATAGATTGTGTTTTAGTGCATGTAGTTCATGATGGCCATGACACAGGAGGATCATTATTCTAAACAGCTTTCTTCTTGTAAATGCTGACTGGGTTGTAAAATATTGAGAACATTTTTATTTCAGTCTGGGTCACCAGTTTCAGTGGTCAATATTTTTGGTGAAACAAACCACCCTTTCATCCCCGGCACACGATGCGAAACAAACGCAGTACCTTGCTGTGCACCCTGGGCAGCTCGATTCTTGCCCTTAGTACTTCAGCTCCATGTTCTGCTTTTGCTGCCTCACATTTTTATGTATCTTCTCTCTCTCGCCCTTCCCTCAATCTCTTCATAGTTAGTGTTAAATCAAATAAAGTATTTTATTGTGTATATCTCACAAACATATAATAGTAATAGATGGGTGTGGCGCTGTTACACGTTTTTGACCAGAGCTATATACAACTGTTATGCTATTGAGGAGCTGGAATTAGGAGAGCAACCTTATTTTTTACAAGCATTTATTTTGTTTCACACCAATAAAAAAGTGATAGTTATGAAATTTTTTGCATTATTTTTCTTGGTGAAAATAGAAATTTCTTATAGAAATTTGGCTACCAAATATAAATACTTTTATCCAAAGTAACAGTCTCCCTGGAGCAACTTGGGGTTAAGGGTTTTGCTCAGGGACCCAGTGGTGGTGTGCTGAAGGTAGGATTCAAACCCATGACCTCATGGTCCAGAAGCAAGTATCCTACCCACTAGGCCACCAACACACCGTAAACAGGGCAACGGGCAAACTTTTAATGAAGCACTGTCACTATAAACACAATCTAGCTACAATATGCATTATGGGGTCAAGGGGTGGGATATGTTAGGTAGCAAGTGAACAGACATTTCTTTAAGTTGATATTATGCAGGAAAAATGGGCAAGTGGATTAAAGGGACCTTGACAAAGGCAAAATTGAGATGGCTAGACTAGATCAGAGCACCTCCAAAATGGCAGGTCTTATAGGTTGTTCCCAGAGTGCAATGGTTAGTACCAATTAAAAGGAGCATAAAGTGTCCCAAAGGAAGAAAACTAGTCAACTGGCAACAGTATCATGGGCACCCAAGGCTCACTGACTGATGTGGGGAGTGAAGGCTAGCCCATCTGGTATATTGGAGATGTGGTCTTCCCTAATAGTAGGGGCCTCTTTGAGCAGGCTAATGCACCTTTCTAACTCGTCTGGTCTTGGTCCAATCAAGTAAATGGGATGTGCTAGACAAACTTAAAAGATCTTCTGTTAAAGTCTTAGTGCTAAATACCAGAGCACACATTCAGAAGTCTTGTGGAGATCATGCCTTGATGGAACAGAGCTGATCTGGCAGCACAAAAGGGCACATTTCACTTTACTATAACTGCACACTTGCACTTTGTATTGTCCTTGTCCTGTTAAATATTTAATTATATTTATATTCATTTGTAGCTCTTGCCCTATATTTTTGTATTTTTAATATTCTGTATAAATGCGCCATGTAGGGCCTGTGTGGAATGGCATTTCAATACACTGTATGCTGAGTATATTGTTGTTTTGACAATATACAGATCTTGAATCTTGAATGTAATATTGGTGTATGTCACAGCAGAAGACATTGTGGCATATTTTGTTTTGAAGTCATAGAACAATCTGTTTACCTGTTCCATCTGGCACCATGCCAGTATGCCATTTTTATATTGTTCTGTAAGGGCTTCATGTGAACCAGCCACTATTAAATATGCATGCTCCATCTTTATTCCAAAACAAATATAGACTACTCACATGATCCCCCTGTCGTTCTAAGAGACACAGAGAAAGACTAGATTTTTTTATCATGACGTTAACTAGATGTTGTATGTGTGTACATAAGAGAGAGTGACCGGTTTCTCCTGGGAATTCCAAGATTTGCAGCATCATTTTGGGTGCGACTTAGGATGTCCCAGCCATGCTCTCCATGCAGCAGCCTTGGGCATGTGGCATTTCCTTGACATTTGATGCGGTGGGGACAGTTGGTGGATGTTTTGGTGACACGGGAAAATGTCAAGCGGTGAGAAATGTCAATGAGATGGATATGACTGTCTAATGGTGTTGAGATCTGGGGTACTAAAGTAGGTCTTCAAACCCCATTATAGTCAGGTCACTCCCGGACACTCTACAATATGCACCACATGTCGCAAGATCCCCCCTACAGGTTTAAGAGAAGGGAAAAAAGTAATGAACTGCACTTCAAAGCCACTCTGGTGGCGAAGGAGGAGAGAAAAATGTCATAGCCCACAGAAATGACTGTAACAGCCTTTATCTCATGTCTAAAAAAAAGGTAGACGCAGGTTCCGCAGAGGACTTTTAAGTAGCGCAGACAAGTCTGTTGCTATAAATAGTGACTGAGAGTCAAAGAACCTGGTCCCAGAGAGGGACGTTTGGCAAAAGATGAGGACAGCTCAAACTGGGACATACTAAAGCCAAGCAGTGACAGTCAAGCCCTGCTCCCTTGATGTAGAGAAGTGAGACCCACAAGCATGGAGATAGATAGATCGATCAATAGATAGATCAATAGATAGATTGATCAATAGATAGATAGATAGATAGATAGATAGATAGATAGATAGATAGACACAGCTTTTACACGGATCAGCAGTCACGGATTCAGTCTAACGTGTTTTTTTTTTTGAGAATCGAACTGATAATGGTATGAGGAAATCCCCACAATAATGTGGAAACAGCAAATATCCTCCACTTTTTGTGACAATCTATATATATATAAATATACAGAGATAGAGAGAGATAGAGAGAGAGAGAGAGAGAGAGAGAGAGAGAGAGAGAGAGAGAGAGAGAGAGAGAGAGAGA
>JBBPDC010000141.1:10363682-10377729 GCA_037974485.1 Hemigrammopetersius urotaenia
GAGAGGGGGAGAGAGAGAGAGAGAGAGAGAGAGAGAGAGAGAGAGAGAGAGACAGAGAGAGAGAGAGAGAGAAGGCAAACAAGAGGGAGAGACAGAGAGAGCGTGCCAAAAAGAGAGAGCAAAAAAATAACAGTGAGAGACAAACAGTTGAGCGCAGGAGAAAAAGAAAGACAGAGTGCAAAGGAGAACTGCTTGGTGGGCCTGGGGGGGAACCATCTGCTTCAACAAAAATAAAAACATGCCAAAGGAACGCCTACAACATGTAACAACTCCAGCAAGTCCTAAAATGCTGAGTTAACATGGAGTAAACACAAACAGAGTGCTATTATTAGATGTAGACAAATATCTGTGTGGGTAGACCTGCATTACCATAGCTCTGCCAGGGGTCTGAAGCTGGAGCTGTTACTGCTGCTGCTGCTGCTGCCCCTGCTGCTGCTGCTCCTGCTCCTGCTCCGGCACCCCAGGGGTCAGCAGAGCCTTCAGGGACTGTATCCATCAGATCCATCAAAGATGACTGTGGAGGCTGACAGACACAAATACATACACAATTAGAGGTTTTAGAGATTTTCCAAACAATAAAAAATAAAACTAGACATACTAAACTACTTTGCTATGCAGCTTTAGTATAAATACTCACAGAACATTGAGAAAGTCCGCAAAAAAAAAAGAGAAACATTTTTAATAGAATGTACTTAAACTTACACTGCGTCTGAAATAACATTAAGACAACAAAGTAGTGTGATCAGAGGAAATGTACAAAGGTGGCTGTTTTATTGATAACTCATCGATTGCTCAGCACATCCAGGAAGACTCCATTTACCTCTTTTTTCTTTTTGGCCATTTTTGCTGGGTTGTCTTTGCGGCTCTCTTCCAGGGCCATCTGGAGCCGCAGGTCATCCCCACGGCGCATCCTCTCTTCCTAAACACAAACACAAAATTATACTGTATTCTATATAATACACACTAGTGGATGAGATTTTTCCACAAGAAATGTCTGTGGATCATTGGAAACACTGGATAATTGAAAAGGCACATAAATAAAATAAACATGACATATGTCCAGGCACTCCTGAATTATATATGACAATTGATAGCATGATGAAACTGCCGACCAATCAAAAGGTGACAAGACACAATGAGTCACACCCAGCCAACCACCCCACCCCCCTCTGAGCTGAAGTATGAGGAAACAAAGGAAGGAAGATCTTATGTGGCTATAAAGTCCCTCAGTGGGGAGCAATAGTGGACAGGCTGTAATCTAGTCTTCATGTTAACTTGGTAGCAGTAAATCACTTTGCATTTGGTAAGCCATATCCATGACCATTACAGATTCCAGGAAACTCCAGGACTGGGCAACCAAATGCTATTCCTAGCTGAGAATAGGGAATTGCTACCACATTTAAGATGCTATAGTGATAGTCATAAGCAAGTTGTGAGGACATGAGCAAGATGAACAAAAAGCCTGATTAAAGAAGCCCCACTCAATGTACCACATTTCAGAGCTTTGTCAGAATTACAGACCGGCATTTTAACCATGTCTGCTGTTCAAGTAATAAAATATTTTAAAGTAGCAGTGCTCAAACATCCCAAATACAAAATATAGGAAATTATGAATGGCCAAAAATTGGAAAGCTTAGCATTCATTTACATTAACAAAAAAAAAAAAGACTTCTCTATGACTTGTGGTGTTCTTCTCTATGGCTTATGTATTGTTGGGTGAGGTGTTGGCTAGTTTTTATGTGACCGTTGTTGTATAGATGCTCTGACTGCAGTATCTTAGTTAAATAGTTGACATGGATTTAAGCTGTTTTTCAGGCAAGAAACAGTTGTGGACTTCTTAAGCACTGATGAACGTCACTCTGGATAAGAGCGTCAGCAAAATGCCATAATTGTAAATGTAGCATTAAATTACTCTGCATAGCTAGGATGAGAGATCTATATTTGATTGTTAAGATAATTTAATGATTTAACATTGAATTTTAGGCATGTGATATACACTACTAGCAGACCTACAGAATGATGAATCATAGGTCACAAAATCTACAATGCATCAATTTGACTGAAATATCTCCATATCTCCTACAGAAACATTTAGATGTATTCCTGCATAACCACACCGTTCTCTAATACAGACCAGACTGCCGCTATTCCTAGGACAAACTGTTCAGAATCAATTCAAAATTATCCACAGGGTTTTACATTAGCAGCCATGAAAAGAGTGGAGCAGGAGTGCATGTTTCCTAGGGGAGGATGCAGAGCACAGGCCATGTGCTCTCAGTCACAGCACAGTGCTGTGAGGTCCCGCAGGAGCACAACCTGGAGCACTCACAGGAACCCCTACTGCACACCTCCTGCCACCACCAGGCCCGTCTCTTATTTTGGTATGGAAATTCATCCCAGATGTCCAAGCATAGGCACACTTCCTACACACTGCTAACTGCAGGCAAGCCTTCCAGAGCCTTCAGCTATAAGATTCCACTTCCCCAGCCCATCGAGTGCCGCTGTTTTATCACTTTTATAACATGTGTAATCACAGTTTCAGATCCCAGTGAGACATGCGGTCGCTTGGCTTCCACTCTAATTTGTACCCTAAACTGAACAATATCCCCATGCTGGCTCAATTCCACCGGAAGAAAAGTCAGCTCAGCGGATCTGTGTAATCTGTAATCAGGGGAAAGAGAAGGCATGCGGATGGCGGGGGGGGGGGGGGCATATTTCTCATTTTCTTTCAAAACACTACCTCAAGTTTTAAAAATCCACTCACAGAACAAAATACATATTCCAGTAGAGCAGTCTGAACAGTGGCTGAACGCCTCATTATATGTGTGCTTTTCCTCATGTAATGGAATGTGTTACTAATACAACAAGAAATATTTGTTGGCAGTTCATAATTTCTGTGCCTTTAGTGATTCTGCAGGTTTGTTTTTCGATGTACAAAGTGCACAGGACGAACTTTGATTTACTATTTTTAATTAAGAAGCTATATGCACCCCAGGGGGAATGCCTAGATGTCTGAGCTGCAGGAACAGAGAACGTGGCCGTACCGACTCGCCCATTACAAACTTATAGCAATTCTTTCTCTAATGCATCATGCCTACTGCAGAAGACATGGACACAATGATATATGCAGTGTCTACATAAATTCATAAGTAAATCAGAATTTTTCACACTGCATCTCTGAGTGCTTTAACCATCCAAGTAAAATAAAATAGAGGCTGCCTGACATAGCACTGAAGGTAGTCATCCTGCCGCGGCTTAAACTGCTCCCACTCGCAGCTGTACACTTAAATTTACCAGAAAATTATTAGCCTTTGTTTTGTTTTGTTTAATTGTCATGTTGACTGTTAATGTTGCTCATAGATGGACGCCTGTGTTTCTAGGCTAACCAGTTAGAGAGAACACATAAGCAGCATCCACCCTCTCCTCCTGGTAATACTGAATACCACTGTAATTCAAGGAGACAGTACAAAATTATGACGAAAGAGCAACCTTACTGAGTTGGTTATAGGAGATAAATGACTTGACAAATTGAGACCATAAAACATTTTGGTTTGGTGCCATCAAAATATTATCTTTTATAAATATTTATTTTCCCCAATAAGAAATACTGCTTTTTCCAAAATAAAGCATTTTAAAAGTAAAAAGTTAGTTAAAACATTGGGATTTACATCTAAAGAGTAGTTCGTTAGTAGTTAGATCGGTGTATCTTTCCTATATTATACAATAGTGATCAAGGTGGCAACTAGGTTACTACTAGACCACTGTGTTGCAGTATGAACAACCCTGCTTCAAAATGATTCTACAAAGCCCACCTGCTCTGCTGCCTCCCTGCTCATGGCTAGTGCCAACTGCAGCTGTAATTCCTCCTCTCCACTGGTCTGTGGCCGGGCCTGCTCCAGCTCCGATGACGCATTGGGTGATGTGGCTTCAAAAAGAAAAAAAAGAAAAGCGTGTTCATCAGCATTATCAGCAGTGTAGGAACATCTCTCTGTAGGCCACATCACCTGTGACGAAACAGGAGTGCATCATGAGCAAGGAGTGCCATGAAACAAAGCGAAAGAATATGCTCATTGCTGACATGTGGAACAGTTTAGAGAGTGGAATTCAAAGCCACATTTAAATGCCTGGATGCTTAGAATGTTTGATGGATCTGCAATTACCTGAAATGATCAGCAAACCTTTACTGTTTTTTCTTATATGGGGAAAAAATACAGAATGCTCACCTGACACGATAAACACTCAGATAAAATAAGACTTATGACGATACGATTTAAAAGCAACACATATAACCAAAGCTCCAGGATAATGCCATACTGTAAACACATCCAAGATAAGAAAAGAAGGGTTAGTCAGGAGAGTCTAATCCCCTGTATGCTGGAATACATGGGTTGTTCATCAGTTTGTCTGGATCAGAGTTTGTCTGAGATGAGGGCCTGTAGATTCGTACACAAAACATGGAGGTAAACAACCATTAGCCCTGTGCTAGATAACGAAGGCCAGGCTGTGGGCCCTTATTATAGGTTTGTGGTTAGACCAATGGCAACCATTTCCCTGTGCACTTATTGAATTAAGGCTGGGAATGGCCTTGAAATAAACAGAAGCCTCAAAGTATGAGGAGCAGATCCATGCAGTTCAAAGCCCTGAGGGACTGAACATTGAAGAAAACTTTGCTGCACATTAGCCTCTTGTAATGCTGAAAGACACAAAGAATTCTGGCACTGACTGAACCAGAATGATCATTTATGGAGCTGTTTCAGCCTACATCAGGTCAGAAACAAATTCTATTCTGAGCCAGCAAAGTAAAGCAAAGTAAAGAAGTGATCAATAGAAGGTGAGCCACCAATCCATAAAAGTTCTAACCAACAGTACTTTTGATCCATTTCTTCCCCAACAAGTGAGTCAGAGAGACTGATGGAGTCACTGCGCAGACACAGCTGGGCACTGTTTCCTGATTTCAAACCCACAGGGACAAAGGGCTGATGGGAAAATACTAGAAAAGGGGGTAAAGGGAAGGGAGCATTGCAACATCCCATATTACGCCACCAGTGTTTCCCTGCCCCGCCCTGACTCACACAGGAACTGAGCCTGCCTTCCTTGCACTTCCACATACAGCTGAACAGGCCAAAACAACTTAAATTAAGCGCTCTTCTTCTGACCTGAAAAGCAAGGTCGACTTATTCCCCCAATTCTGCAGATGTACTGGTATGTCAGATGGAACATAGTAGATTCTAGTGAATATTATCAACACAAATACATGTTATGGATAGCCCAGAAAACCTCTCATACTCATAAGAATAGGATGTTATGTTGCTTTGATTTCAACATGGTTATTTCAAAGGTCCATATGGGACCAAGATGGTGCCACTGGTTGGAAATGACTAACAGCTGAACGAGAATACGGACCTCAACTGGATGAAAGCATTTTAAACACAGGCCAAATTCTGGGAGCTTCAGCTACTGAGCCGACATCTCAGCCTGACCAATTATCCCAAGTACAGAAAAGGAGATCAACAACAAGCAGAGAAAAAGATTAACTTGACATTTCACCATCAGTTTGGCTTTTAATAATTTCTTTTGCATTTGGGACACCCAACAGCACAATAAGACACGCAAACACACAGATGTGTTAATCTGAATGGAGCAGGTTGTGAAGGGGGTTTCCAGCCGAGATACCAAAAAAGCATGTTGTGGGAGATCTTGAAGCCTTGAGCTTTGAAATGAATCAGTGAGATTTTTACACAAGAACAACAATTCATACTGAAATGTTCTCCAAACTCAGACTAAAAGACAAAGTGGAAACAATACAGAGAGAGAACCATGTGTTTTGACGTCTTAAAATGACTTGAAAGGAAGACGTGAAGGTTGGAAATGTCACTCTAGACATTTCCGTCAGCTGTTCCACTTTAGCGTCATGTATTCCACTAGGTAACCATAAATCAAACTAGAAAAGCAAAACTAAACACCGTGGCTGGAGACCAAGTTCCACCATTTTGGATCCATAATTTCAATATGAAAAAAAAAAGAACAACAATCAAATAACTGAAAATCAAAGAAGGGCAACCATAGGACAAAACGTTAGCCTAACCTGTTTATTCAGTTAGAGGCTCTACTTGTGACCTCCCGATACTGGCTATTCTCATCAACATTCCTCACAGGACACCTTATACGGTCAAACAGCTGATTATATTGAATCTGTTTGCACGCTTGGTAGGCCAGACATTAAAAAAACAAAAGCAAATCTTTATCCTATTTTATAACCCCATCTGTTATATAATATAACCATACGGTGTTTAGCTTCTTTAAAAAAAAAAAAAAACATGACCCAACAGGAGGAAGAAATAAATTGTGTAAAAATGCTCTGAAAACAAAACACTGGCTGGTTTCAAATCTTGTTTGTGGACTAAAATTTTATAATCAAAACCATCTTGAAGTGTGAATTACACTCAACAGAAAGCCCATTAACAATCTCTGGTAGGACAATACCAGGAAACTTCCACAGGAATGTAAAACATTCAGCTGTTAACAGCTTTTTTTTGTAGAGGCCCATTTTTCCGACCTTTTGTTAATGACTCAGCTGTCTGTACTTCTGTTTAATTCCCTCTTTTACAAAAAACACCCCCAGATCCCCCTTTAAAATCCACAAAACTTGTCAAAAGCTGTCATGGTCTCCTCTAGACTGGTAGAAACACACCATCAAAAACTATAAAGTCTAAATGAACCCAATTTAAGGAGATCTGCAATTTCTCCAAGTTAAAATTTGCTTATCACACTCCAACAGCTATGAATATAAACACTCATGTTACATCATCTGGCCCTATAACTGCAGCTTCAGTCTTCTGAGGCTGGCTTCCCCTGGTGTAGATTATAAAATTCTTCAGTCATGTGTGGGAGGGGGAGGAGAGAGATATATCCTACTTCCTCCAGTCAGTACAGACGCCAAGAGAAGAGCAGCAGACCTCAGGGAGTTCAGGAATTCTGGCTTCCTGTAAAAGGCAACGAGGAAAAGATGAGGGAAAAATCGAAGTACGCAGTTGCTCAGTACAGAGCATGGGGGGCACGGTTGAGGAGACATCCCCAAAGAGCAACAGCAGACATGCAGCTTCCCAGTATGCAGCTTAAAGGATTACTCCATGCAGCCAGAGCTTCAAGCATGGACTCCTTGATGAGGGCAATGCCAACGGAGAGCACACTAATCCTGGGCCAGGTCAACCCCCAGGGCCACTGCCGAATCCTAAACCAGCAACAGAATGATGAAGCCCCCCTATGAAACTTTTCTTGGTTTTAAATACATTTGATAGCATGTATGGCATAGTGCACAGTTATGTTTAGTATTTGAAATTTACATTACCCCTTGAACCAAATGTAGGCAATCATCCAAGGCACCCGGACAACAACTATTGGCAAATTGAAGGTTGCGACTACAACTGTTACTGCTACATGACGTGCTTTTGTCAATTTTCACAGAAAACACGTCATACAGCATCAGATATGACTCAGTCAGCCAAGAGTTTGACACAGACTTCAGGCACACACATGGACTTCCATTTCTTGATTTCTTCATTTGCCTCATAGCTTCAACACAACTGTTTCCAAACACAAAACGAACTATTTCACACAGCAGATGGGGCTGAGTATTAAAAAATATATATAAAATGCTGCATCAAAGCCTGAAGATAACTTTTTAAAAAGAAATGTAAGCATGAATGTGGCTTAAACCAGTAATTAATGAAAGTTTCATGCATAGATCTACTGATAACATTTAGATACCCAATCATAAGCCTAGTTTTGGATACCAAGCCAACTGTGAATTGGAATGTATCAAATAAAATGTGATACCCTGTTGTACCAAAAGTAATATGACCATGAAACTATTACAAAACCGAAATCCTAAGAACAGATTCGTTTTTAGTGCTTTAGTTCATGTGAAATTGTGTGTGTGTGTGTGTGTGGGTGGACTTAACACATGGCTCAAAATCACACACTATTACTCCTGCAAAAAAAAAAAAGATGTGTAACAATTCACACAAAGTGTTTCAACATTTGATCACATCCTTTCAAATCAGTCAGCACCTTTCCCTATATGACTTAAAAAGTACAGGAACTCACATTTTCAAAACTCTTACACAATAGGCTTACACAACATTTGAGTCAGTTAACTTACATCCATGATATGACGCCGGGGAACCCTCTGACCTGCCGTACTCCTCCGAGTAGCTGGTGGACAGGTTTGGCTGGCTGGAGCCACGGCCAAAGCTGATCTGGTGATTGCTGCCAACACTAGTGGCCACCTGAGCCATGCGCTCCTTGGTCTTTAGGGCCTGAGAGCGCTCGCCTTTCAGCCGATCATCATCTTTCAGCAGCACCACTAACTGCTTGGATTTCTCCCTCACGTTAATGCCCTGGTCTTTACCATCGCGGTCAATGTACTGGAAATCCTTGAGAGTCTGGATGGCAAAAATGTTCTCTTTGCATTGCAGGGCCACCCGCTCTGAGCCGGTCTTGATCAGATAGTCCAGAAGCGTCAACGCCTTGTAAACGTGCCTCCAGTTCTTGCCATGGTCATTCAGCCTTTTCCATATCATGCTCATGATCTCAGAAAAGGCCACAACATTGTAAGTGAGATCAGAGATTTCCGACATCAGCGAGCTGGAGGGGCCCCATGGGTCATTGGAGGTCGCCTCTCTGACCTTTTTCTCGGCCTCTGAATAGTTATTTACCACATTTTTCATCTGCCTCCTGATCGTGGAGCTCGGCATGGTAAGGTCTTGTTAAAATCCTTGGGAATGACTTGAAAGAAAGTTTTTGTTTTTTAATTCCTCAAAAATAAAAAATGGTGTTTTTTTTGTCAGCTCTCCAAGTCAAGTTCAAATTTCAAAAAGGTGGAAGCAAGTCCAAATGTGTGTTCCCTGCGTTAGCAATTCCCAATGTTACTTGGTGCCTGTTAAAACCATTTCCACACAGAATAGGGAGCCAGCATGGCAAATTCCTCCATTACCTGGAACAGAAAACCAAACAGTTTAGTACAGGCTGAATATGTAAGTGAGTAACTGTTTAAAGATTCATTTTCAAAGGCGACATACTTACAAGTCACTTAAATAAATACCCTACAAAATTATTTCTTAATTTTCTCTTTTTTCAAGTCTTCTTTCTACAAATAAACTGTAGCTGCTTCAAGGTTATGCTCATAAGCTTGAGGCAAAACTCTTGACCTTTGCATCAAAGCTGCATATGAAGCCAAAATCTAGTGAGCACATTTCCTGACAACACCAGCAGCTCCTCGCCATTTAAAACGATCCCCGCAGTCAGATAAAGAGAAATAGGTCACAGCTGTGCACTTTCCAAACACAGAATGTGTAGTAGGCTTCTATCCAGGTAGTGAAACATTACCAGCACCCACACACACACTTGACATGCACCGAATCAAATGGTGGCTCAATGCCTTACGTGGTTCCTGTTACGGTAATACAACACGCTGTCGGCATGTGGTGAGACATTTTATTTCTCAAAAGCAGCTCCTGCGTTCTACCTCTGAAAGACTAATCAATGGAACTCACCAAGGGTTTGTTACTATCAAATGAAATCATCCAGCACTTGCAATAAATTCTTAAATCTACTGAAATTCGGCAAACATTTTTCATAACAAGCATAAGTACCCTTTAACAATTGCTTCAAACGAAAGATCATGACTAACATTTTTGCCTTGAACTGATTGCTTCAGACTACTCCTGCTAACTGCATTTCCTTTCATGACCACATAATTTGCCTAAACTAAGGTCCTGCTGCTAATGAGGTGCAATGATGTGTTAACCCTACAGCCATAAGCTGGTAAAGACAGCGAAAACAGCTTGGCGTACCCCATAAATTCATTAAAAGTTACTGAAATGTGACTCCTGCAGTCCTGCTGAGCATCCATACAAGCAACCTACCCAGTGACCCCCCTCCTCCTCAGAGTCTGCATACGCATGAATACAACCAGGCCCTAATGAAACATCTGCTGTTTTAATCACCTATTCAGGCCCCTGCACACAAGAGGAAGAGAGGGGCAACTGTATCAGTGCCGGAACAAAGCTCCAGCAGCCCTCACTCTGACCGGGGGCCCAGGAAGCCAGCACACAGGCAGGGTCTGTTTGAGGATCTAGGCCGTGGAGCCGCCTCTTCCATACTAAAGAACACGTCAGGTCTGAGCCCTGCCAATATCTGGGCAACTCAGTGATTGGTGTTGAAAGGAAGCCAAGTACCAAGTAGAATTGGTTCAGTGAGTAGCAAAACGAGAATGTGTGCTGGTTACATCGACTTCATCTAGCAGCCCCATGAAAAGGAGAAACAAGAGGAAAATGACTAACACAGATTTTGATTAACCTATCTCAGACAAGGATGAGGTTGAAAAGAGATGAAAAAATTACATTTTAAAAAAAGGCTGCGTTTACTTATTCCAAAAGGATCATTTGCAAGGCTTTGGGAAACATGAGATAATTGCAGAAAAAATTGACAACTCTAGACAACATGGAGGTTTTCTTGACGGTGTCATTAATGGGCAAATCCTGTGGAAGAACAAATTACGTGACAAAGGCTGTGACTTGTCTGTGGAAATCAGTGTTCAAAGTTAGACGACCTTCACCCAATCTAGAGCTCTAGTCTTCTCTTCTCTAGCTGTTGACTTTTTGTAAACCTTAGCATGCACCACTTTGTAGACGAAGAATAACTACAATTTCCTCATTTTTAAACAAACTGAAAACTTTAGGCAAGAACTCCACACTAGCGAATTAATCAACTGGTATAGTCAAGAGGACGGCTATCAAAGAGGAGCATCTCAGTGAACTCCTCAACCACATATCAAAACTGCTCCACCTACACCTATATAAAGGGTGACTCAATGCTAAAAACATCCTGTGGTACTTATGTCATTTTATAATTGGAAGTTACGAACACAGCATAACCCATGCTTTCATGCATTCATTACATGAAGCTATATTTAAGAAATTAACATAATTCAGTGGGCGAATTACATTTCCCATTATTCTTGCTGAGTCATAATGGCTGGATCAGTGAAATCTTTTTGCTTTCAGAGAATTTTAAAGTGGGCTCAGGATGTGCTTTTACTATCGCCGAATTTGTTTTCCACTTGCTAATGTCTAGGTAAAGTGACCCCATTTCTTATCAAGACAGGCATGTAGCAGGTTCTTTAAAGTCAGACGGCTGCTAATTTTAGGATTAGTAAGGCTGCTTGTGAAACACTGCACTGCTATGCATGGTGGTTCATGTATAATTTGATTGTAGAAATCATAAGAGCAAACAAATACTATCAGCAAAGTACACAGACTTTAAATGATATGATTATATGAAAACGTCGCTCTCCATATCATGGTTCTTTCATTACCACTGACTAGTTCAAGAAATATGTTTATGACTAATCCACCCAGGACAGGGAGTAAAATTCTTGTACAAAAACACTGCAACCAATCTCCCTGGTAATTTAAAAAAATTGTTTTTATATTTTAGGGGCTTCAAAAAATTTCCTAATACTACAACATTTAAGAATGGGTTCCACCAACAGGAATTAAGCCTAAACTTGGTCTAAATCAAGGTTTATCTATTTATCCAGTTGCATCATACTCAAAACCTAGTTTAAAAATAATCAAGGTTATATGTATTATACTAGCCTATATATTTGTATATATATTTTGCAGCAATTCTACATTAGATTTAATCTTTTTGCTCCAAAAATGTAAAGTTTGTTTATAAAAAATGGGACAAAACTAACATCTGAGATAAGACAGCAGTGCAGGGTTGTGCATGGTGCAAAAAAAACTAAGTGTGTAAAAAAAAAAAAGAAAAAAAAAAGACGTTTTTCTATAAATGATGCAAAATCAATCTTCCTTGGTAAAAACACACACCAAATCAATGGCAGTGACACACACAGACATCTGGAGGGGCAGTGGCTGAACCAACCCCCCCCCGCCCACACACACGTTGCTAAGATACAGGTCACAGGAATTTTTGCTTCATATGTACACAAACTGTAAAATGCGTCGTCACAAGATATTCCGCTCAAAGACATTCATAAGCTGAGTGGACTATAGGATGTGGTTAAAACAAAACTGAGCTGGGAAACTGACAACATAAATGTGTGTTTTATTTTATACAATTAATTTGAACAAAAAACTACTACTAAATAAAGGGACCACAGAGGGTGAGAGACATCAGATCAAAAACAGAGAGCTGTCTGAACAGATCACAGTTCTTTTTTAGGCCCATTTGCTTCCTCCAAAGACTGCAAATGTTAAAGTAGAGAAATAAAAATTAGGATACACTTCTACCGTTACATTAGTATAGTCACCTCCGTGTAATGTAAAGTTACACAGTTGGTGAGCTAGCGATAAAGAATGACATTCAATATACCGTCTGTCACTTGACAATGGGCTGAAGGTCTCGTTGCAGTAGCTGATAAGTTCAATATTGCTGACTAACAATATGTAGCTTCATTGAAGCTTGCACTACAAAATTAATAGTTATCTGGTTAATTAGTTGAGAGTTATTGGCTGTGATAATAACTACCAACCAATCAGAAACAACAGTACATGTCAAGCCCAGCATGATGGAAAAAAAAACATTTAAAGAAGAGTGTAGTCTATTTTTTTCAGCTCATTCGGTTAATTTCATACACAGAATAATAAACAATGCCTGCTGAAGGTACAAGCTGTATAGTGTCAGAACCGCATGGGTAAACGATGCTATTCTTTTAATATACAGTAGTTTTTGTACTTCCGGCTTCCTGTTTGCTAAGTTCACAGATTTTTTGGAAATAAATATCCACAGAGGTGGTGTGTAAAACTCAGCTTTTTTGAGTTTGGGATGAACAGATATTATTCCTCTTTTTGAAAGCATTGGTCTCATTTACATGCTCTGGGCTGTTTTGCTCTGATGAGCTTCAGGAGTGGTCTATTTCTGTGCATCCAGTAATATCAGGTTTGATTACAGTTACAATACAGTGTTTGAGAGGGATAACAATCTGCTTAGTTATTCACATAATAATCCCTTTCTTTTGGAAATCCAACTCATTTTGTGTTTGGTAAAGTTTTGGGTAAAAGAAAAAAATGCATATATATTTTAAAATAAAACAAACATTAAGCACCATGTTATGTTCATTACTGACAACTAGCTTCTAAACATTTTTTCAATAAAACAGTTTTGTATTATATTAATTTTGTTGACCTTTCTTTGTGGATTTATTGGAGCAGAATACAGCAACATGTATGTATATTAGATACACATTACATAACGTGTATGTACATTATGTACAACAAAAGCACAAAATAAAGGATAAAAATAAAGAAAAAAACAATTCCGGAAAGGCTCTGATTTTATAATGATTTTTAAAAATATATATATAGGATACACACAACACACACACGGGTGTTACATGAGTAACGGTTTACAAACAACTTACTTGAAGTCACTGTGAGGAAGATTAATAGAAAAAGAGAGAAAAACAGTCAATGTCTTGACTACAAACAGTATCACTGTATGTCAGACTAAACATGTCAAACATGAAAGCATCTAGGAGCAATAAGAAGCAAGTCAACAGGAACTTAATCCCTTCCAATCTATAACTGTCCATGAGAAAGACTGAATACTAATAACCATGGCTAAACTGCTACACACCTTGGAGATTGTGGGAACAACTGCAGCGCACATGTGCAGAGGACAAAATGCCCTGATATGGTTCGACCTTGACAAAGAAATACATGTGTGACAAGTGCCAACAAGCCTCAAGTCTTCACGGCTCCATTATAAGAGAGCTGCAGAAGGGCATGTGGGGACAAATTGAATGTAGCAGCAGTAGGTAGAACGGGAAAGAAATCAGAGTGTAAACCTGCACCACACCCCACTTTTAGCAGAAGGAAGTAAAGTGGACTAATAATCTGTGTGCCACCTGTAACAAAAAACAAAATACCAAGTCAAACGGAGCTGGTACAGAGCACAGCTTAAATAAGGATGTGTGTATAAATTTGAGGTTGTAAGTATGATGTGTATATATACATACACA
>JBBPDC010000141.1:10383658-10394130 GCA_037974485.1 Hemigrammopetersius urotaenia
TATTTATATTTAAATGAGACAGAGTTTGCTTGTCTGACTAAATCAGTTTCTTTTTATTGAAATCTTTGATGATTTTTTGTATCTAGGCCTCTTTTCTAATCCACAGCTTTTTTTTCAGTTATACATGGACTGCCTCTAGACTGGACAGAAACATCATTACTGTACTTACAGGCCAAGCTGCAGATGCATTTGACAAGTTGTTTCGGGAAATGTATGCAATATCTAATGGTGTGAACCTAAACAAGATTAAATTGGACGATGAACCCAAGCCAGAGCCCACTCCTCAAACATCATCTGCCCCACTGCCCTCAGCCACCATGGCCCTCAAACTCATCAACCCGAAATATGCTCTGGTCTCTGGTAGTACAACTGCCAAAAGCAACCGCACACCCTCTGAGAGATGTACAAATAAGAACGAAAATGTAAAACAAACAAAATCTGCACCAGAGGCACCACAAATTCACCCCGGACTCCTCCACTTGGAAAAAGCCAATATGATCGAATACCTGCCTGTTTGGCCTGAGCCCGACCCGCCAAATGATGTCATTGGGTTCATTAATATTAGAGACTATAATAAACCACTACAAGCCCACCTTATGCGATCCGAACTCTTTGAGGTTTCACAAGCTATTCGATTTAAGGACCCCATTCATGTGCCCAACAGGCCCTTGCCTGAGAAGGCTTTTCCTAAATCCAAACTGGAGCCCCTGTATCAACTGCCCAATTCTGCTGAGCAGACACTCATGCGACCCAAAACTGGCCCAGAGGAAAATGACATTCATGCCAAAACCCTTGACCAAATAAAATTTCCATCTTGTAGCCAGACAGAAAAGGCTGAATGTGTGTCACTCCGCAGTAATGAAGTGAAAGATAGTAATGAAGTGAAAGACACACCTGTGGTGCATGTTGTGGGAAATCAAATGGACTCTTTGGCTAAACAGGGAGAAGAGATTTATGCTAATAGTCAGTGCTTGGCTAAAACCATTACAGACAGCTCAAGTGGTGAGCAGTATAATAATCCACAGCTTCAGACTGTAACGTCCTCTCACACCTCTCAGTCTAAACCCAAAAAGTTTAATTCCTTAACAGCACAGTTTGAAACTACCTCAGTCAAACAGAACTTCGACAAACCAAAAGAGCCCATTAAAACAGCACCTGTCGAACACAATGAGAGACACAAAGATAAAGAAGCTGACACAAATGAAACAAACGGTGTAAACATTCCGTATCATACAGAGACTCCTAAACACAACTCAAATATTTCCTCTACATCAGAGGAGTACTATGAGTGCAGTGACTGTCTTACTGTTGACTCTGGATTTGAAGGTACGGTTCAAGGGATGCTGACTGGTTCTGGGGTTTCAGAACAGGATGGGTACCCCGGTTACCCTAATACCATTGTCACACACTCCCTGTCTGCCAATACAATGCAGCATCAGCAGCTGGCTTCAATGGCCAGCTCAAGCGAGCATGAATCAGGTAGTAGGAAAAGGAAAGAAACTGAGGAGCCTTATCTTGATTCTGGATTACGAGAACAGAGTGATGTACAACATGAAACAGAGATGACGATTCACTCCGAGCTGGAGGACACAAAAGATGCTTTAGTGATCGAAGCTGACAGACTGTCTGAACTGATTTTCAAAGATGATAAACAGCAAATACAAGAAACAGATGCTAGCTCATCAGAGAGCAAACCACATCCTAACTCACTGGAAACAATCACTGATGCACAGGTAGCATCTAGAAAGGTCTGTAAAGAACTGTCAGTACATGAATTAGGACATGTACCATATTCTGCAGCAAACAATGTGTTTGGCTTGAAACCTGTGGAAGTGGATAACACTATCAGAATTAAATCAGAATTATCCAAGAATAAGCTTTCAAATTCCGTGCTGCGTGGTAAAGAAGCAGTCCCTATCATATTAGTCCAGACCAAAACTGAATTACAGTCCATTGTGTTCTCTGACAGAGTAAAAGAAATACCACTACATTCAGGATATACCTACACATCTAACCTCGCCCCTACTATTGAAGTGAAGGATGCCAAGCAATCTAGACACAAGGAGAAAGTAGTTGATCTGCAAGCAGTTTATCAGATGGACCCACATGCTACAATGATGCAAGAAGAACATTGCCATAAGACTGCTCAGCTTAGTGAAACTGAAGAGATGATAAAGGTAGAGAATGTTGATCTTGAACAGGCAGTCAGGGTAAAGAGTGTTTGCAGCTCTGCCCCTGAGCTGAAAGAGAATGAAGCAGAAGAAACTGTGGTCATCAAGGAAAGAGCTAAGCCACCACAACAGAAGACCCCAATTGGTCTAAAGGTTGCAAAGCACAATGCAGATGCTCAGTTCTCAGCGAGGAAGCGAGCATTCTCAGCAGAAAGAATGGGTAAGGACGAACAAGTACGGGAACATACCTGTACAAATCGAGTACAGAGGAACCAGCCTGAGGCAAAACCTAATGTAGTGGGTGAAGTGAGGAAGGTAAGGATTCCTTTCCATAACAAGCTAACTGCTAAACCAGTATTACCTCATTAACAAATAATCAAATAAATATTACCTCATTAGCAAATAATCAAATAAATATTACCTCATTAGCAAATAATTTGCTGCACCAAAGAACCACTCAATTAGTTAAAGCCATGATGTCTGGCCTATGTACAAAGCCTTCATCAGATGTATCAGATCAGGGGGTTTTTTTCCAATGTTTGCACCGCCCCGATAGTTGGGTAAGGTTTTCTTGGTCCAACAAGATAAAAATGATTAAGGCTAAAAAAAGACGTTTAATAGTGATAAGGAAATGAAAAAAGATCTTGGAAGTAGTTCAGTTAATTTTTTTTATATTGCTATTCACAGCCATGTCGACCTAAACCTATTCGAACACCACGGGAAGACAGAGGTTCTACTAAAGCATCAGTCACCAAACTGCACAGCAGTAATCATCCGAAAAGGCCAGCTACATTCACGCTTGGTGCTCAGAATTTTCTGTACAGAAACCAGCCGAGGCAGAACAGGGCTTCTAATGCATTACCAACACTTCCTGACAAGTTTTCAACCAGACACACTGCTCCCAGTAGATCAAGCCAAAGTCAACTCGGACGCTCTCAGACAGAAGCCGCGCCAGGACATCTCCGCTCTTCCCAAAAAAAGCCTCAGGCTAAGCTGGACAGAACCACACCCATCCAATTAGGCCAGTCCAGCTGCACTGAGCGTTCTGCATCTACAACAGAAGACAGCTCTTCCTCTTCCAGCACGACATTCCTGAGGAGATCAAGAAGCTTAGAAGTGAAAACTGCAGATCTCCCGCAAGCTGTCAAAAAAATTACACGGAGTATTAACAACAAAGATCAAGAATAATATTGTTGTGGGTAACGAGTATTTGTTTTAATTACTTTATTTTTTAATGTGGATTAAAGTTACTGCCTAAGACTACCTAAAATGTGAAAGTCTGTGAACTACTGAGCCCAAAGCTGTAATTGTTTGCATCTCTGTTCTGCCTGGTTAAGGCTTTCACTTGGTCCCAAGAGGAGGCAATCTGCTAGTGATATATATGTGCTTTTGCTTGCTTCAGTGAACAGAATGAACTTTACCCAGGCTCTTCCCTTCCTGCTGTGATGCAGCTACCACATCAGGTTTTCACAGCACCTCCAGCCATTTATCGTTACATCTTTTTCAAATTACAGAGAGACTTATATTTTCAGCTCTCAGTGAAAGCAGTATAATTGGCACTATGGGTATCCATTTATATGGAAATTGTCTGTTTTTATTCAGCAGTGTCTTGGAAATAAACAACCGGGAGTCTAATTAAATCTTGATGACTGGAAATTTGTCCACAAAATTACAATGCCTGTTTTTTTCTGGTTTGCTTCTGTACATACAGGTCTGTAAAGAATACAGAAATATTGATCCTCGATCAGCTGCATTACTATATACCTCATTAACATTATACAAACGTGTATTCATAAGTGTGTTTCCCCAGCACATTTGAATCAAGACATTATGAACTCCTGGTATGGGTGACTTGGGCGCTGCCATAGAACAGAATGGACCATACAGGGACACTAAGAACTGGTTTTAGAACACGTGCCAAGAGAAAGCCATTTACCATTCAAAGAAAACTACCATAAAACAGCATTCTGAGAAAGCAATTGAAGGCGCATGCTGTAGTGACTTTGCAAACCATCTTATGAATGCTGACATTGACATTAGGCTGGGATCCTAAGGCTATGGGTGTAGGCATTCCGAGAAATAGACTTTACAAAAACAAAAAGAAATGCTGAAGCTTTGTGCTGACTACACATTACTCCTGACTCATATGACTCTGGGCCGTTGAAAAAGTTTTCAAGAGCAATTACCAATTCAAATATTCTCTCAGCCTGATCTGTACAAGCTTTATGCTTATACAGCAAGCAATGTGTCATATCAGCAGTAGCAGGCAAATTCTAGCTCTAAGGACAACTATAACACATTCAGAGTACAAGAGAAATGGTACGTTCTTCGACTCCTCTGCTAATTATTTAATACATAAAATATCAGACATCAATGGTAAGAAATAGACAAGTATATAATGTCCAATTGTCCTTCCTGAAAACCTTTTCCAGTGGTTCTGAACCTTAATGTCATTACTTAAAAAATGGGAGGAAACCTGAGGGTGTGAGGAAAATACTGAAAACAGGAACAATGAAGGACACGGTTTGCTGCTGGAGCATAATAAAGGGTTTCCAGAGACACAAGTAGTGTAAACATAGCTTTATCACAGAGCTCATGAGTGAAAAAGAAACTTACAGGATTTCTGCATGAAAGGTCACAAATGTGTTCTGATCTATAAAAAGGTGGTTTTATTTATCAAACAGCACACACACCATTCGTTTGTTGAAAAAATGATAAAAAGGTTTAAAAAGCACCTAATGGTGAAAAGAAAAAAAAAAGCCTACAGTCTGAACGTACCTTGATCTCAGCTGATGTTTATGTTTGGAATGTCTTGTTTGAACGGTTTGCTTCTGATACTGGAGGAGGCTTTTTTGATGATTCTGTTATACTCAGGATTGATTGTTCGCCCAGTTACTGTGAACACAAATGGTTCTGACTATGTCTGCTAGTCTTATTATAAGAACTCTGTTTGATAGTTGTGGTCAGCTGAAGGTCTTTATTAGGCTAAGGTCTTTGTAAAGTTTGACTTTGATTGATTAAACATGGTACAGACCAGTGTCAGCAAGACTATTTAAGAAAGATTGGAATATGTTAACACTTAGATTGCTCCACTGAGTTCAGAGCTTCAAAAACATTCCTGCAGTACCACAATGGCAGGCACTGTACTGGTGTGCATTCTTATAAACATCTTGGTTTGTTCTGGTGTAACTGAGAAGAGGGTGCTTCATGGTGGTTTCAGTGTTGCTGTGTGGAGTGTTTTCTCCAAATACAGCAACACAGCACAACCCCAGTCTGGAAGTCTGGAAAATGAAAATAAAAAACACTTTTATTGTAGACAGTATAAACCCAAGATATTTCAGGCATGCATCAGCATTCAAAAAAGCTGGGACTTACATTTACTTCTTTGTAAATGTAAGTCCCAGTAATTCCTGTCCCAGTCTGCGCCACGAACCATCATTCAATAATAACTGATAGCTGGTTTTAGCTTTGACTTGCACCCATACCCTTTACACAATGAAATTCCTCCAGATTCCTTGAATTGTTTATTGATGTTATGCAAAGTTGAGAGTCTTACTTTGGGAAACATTGTTTTGAAACATTTATTTTCATTATTCTCAGCCTTTCACAGAAGCGGCTTTTGTACCAGATCATGATTACAGTCACCTGTTTGAAATCACATCATTATTTTTTTACCACATTACTAGCCCAAATTGTCATTGTCTTGATTTTTTCTGGAATGTGTTGCAGGTCTGAAATGTAGGAATGGATGTACAGTGAGGACACCCTGCAAAGTTCTACTTAGAAATCATGGAGGGGTCTGAAGTCATAGGTGCATTTCCACTGTGAGAAACAGAATGTAAAAAAACATTCAGGAAATCACATTGTATGATTTGTAAAGAATGTATTTGTATTGCAGTGCTGCACATAAGTATTTGAACACCTGGCAATCAGCAAGAATTTTGGCTCTCAAAGACCTGTTACTCTGCCTTTAAGAAGTCCACCTCTATTCCACTTAGTAATCCTAATTAGTAGCACCTGTCTGAGCAGCTTGGTGAAAATAGATCAACTGTCAGAAAATTGTCAGAAAATGGAAGAGACTGTCAGTCTCCCTCGGACTGGGGCTCCACCTCGTGGGGTATCGCTGATGATAAGAAAGGTGAGGAATCAGCCCAGAACAGCAGTTTCAAAGGTCACTGTTGGTAAAACACTACGCTGTCATGGTTTCAAATCACGCGTTGTACAGAAGGTTTCCCTGCTCAAGTCATCACATGTCCACTCCCGTCTGAAGTTTGCCAGTGACCATCTGGATGATCAGAGGAGGCATGGGAGAAAGTCATGTGGTCAGATGAGACCAAAATAGAACTTTTTGGTCTAAACGTCACTCGCCGTGTTTGGAGGAAAAAGAAGGAGTTGCATCCAAAGAACATCATCCCTACTGTGAAGCATGGGGGTGGAAACATCATGCTTTGGGGGTGTTTTTTGGCGAAGGGGACAGGATGACTGCACTGTATTAAGGAGAGGATGAATGGGGCCATGTATTGTGAGATTTTAAGCAACAACCTCCATCCCTCAGTCAGAGGTCGGAAGATGGGTCATGGTTGGGTCTTCCAACGTGACAGTACCCCGAAGCACACAGCCAGGAGAACCAAGGAGTAGCTCCGTAAGAATCATATCAAGGTTCTGGAGTGGCATAGCCAGTCTCAAGACCTAAATCTAATCGAAAATCTTTGGAGGAGCTGAAACTCCATGATGCTCAGCGCCAGCCCTGGAACCTGACAGACCTAGAGGAGATCTGTCGCCAAAATCCCTGTTGCAGTGCAAACCTGGTCAAGAACTACAGGAAACATTTGACCACTGTAATTGCAAACAAAGGCTTCTGTACCAAATATCAACACTGATTTTCTCAGGTGTTCAAATACTTATGTGTAGAAGTGCAATACAAATAATTTCTTTACAAATCATACAATGTGATTTCCTGATTTTTAAAAAAAAATTTTTTTACATTCTGTCTCTCATAGTAGGAATGCAGCTACAATGTGAATTTCAGACCCCTCCATGATTTCTAAGTGGGAGAACTTGCAAAATCACAGGGTGTTCAAATACTTTTGTTCCTCACTGTATATTAACAAATGAAACAAAGTTTCAAAACAGTAAATACATTGGGTTCTGTATGCAATAAAATGAAAGTCAATGCATTTTTTAATAATAACTTATTTTTTTCTATACCGTGCTATTTTGTTCTAATTCGGGATAGTATAAAACCAAAAGTTCAACCTTTGACTCATTTGTCCAACGGACTCCAGAGAAAGCACCAAAATGTGCAGGGTAGTGAGTTTTCAGGGCCTTTGTTCGTTTAACGCACTTTTTTCCACCAGCAACTGGACAATGGTCATTTTAATCCCACAGCACAGCATGGTTTTGAAAATTGAGCTGGAACAAGTATGCTGAGCTACGAAAAGTCTACTGAAATTTTGCAGGGCTGTAGGTTGCCAGTAGCAGGCTTAAGAAGCACTGATGTAAAGCTTGTATTTAATAAACGATAACATGCTATGTAGTTTTTGAAATAAAGCTGTCTATTTGATATCATGGCTTGGAACAGTCTAGTAATCCCCCTGCACTGTGCTTTCCCTGCACCTGAGTCAGATTCTTAATGATAAAGTCTTTCCTGTGATGAATCAAGCATATTAGAGGAAGAGGAATAGACAAAAATGGTGGACTACAGGGCAGAACCGGGAAGCGATGACTTAGTCATCTGTACCCTTGTGTCTGAGAAAGGCATTATATAAAGAAAGTATTTCTGTTATAACATTTGAAATATAATTTATTGAAAAATGGACTGTTAAAAAAAAAAAAAGGCTTCACAAACATTTTGCCTAAACTGCAAACCTCTAGAACGCAGTCTCAATAAGAGACTTTTTCAAACTGTGGGTGCGAAAGAGGAATTACTTTGCCAAAGAGATTTGGTAGTTCCTCATGAAACTGGGTATAGGGCCATCTATAATAAGCTATATACTGTTTTTCCACAACATCCTGGTATATAGGGCTGTAAGTAAGGGTTATTAAGCCTGTGTAATGGTGAATGCATTTTTAAAGTTCATCTTGCTGAAAACAAAAGGAATTAAAAAAAAAAAACATTCTACTCTGTACCCTGCTCAGCATGTGTAAAAACAAAATGCAAAAACAATGCATGGATATTCCACTCAGCTCCCCGTCATTTCCCCCGTCCTGCTGAGAGGCTCTGCGCTTGGAAGGCTGTTAAAGCAGATGATAGGGAATTCACACCCTTTTCCTGGGGAAAAAAATGCAGACTCTGACTCCGACACACAGTTCAGAAACCGGGATGCTCGCAATAGCACTCCAGTCCCAGTAGTCCCACAATTACCAACAGGAGCACAACATAGCTGTCAGTGTGTGTTTGAGTGAGGAGTTATGAAACGGTCTACTGCATAATATATTCCTTAAACCACTCGACTGACAGCGTATTTCACTTTAGGTCAATCTTTCATGCATAGTGCCCTCTGCTGACTTCACTGCTGAGGTATACAAGCCCACAGAGAATACATAATCTTACATCACACACATACAATCAGAGTGTTATTCTTTTTATTTATTCATCAAGTGCAGTGAATAAATATAAAAGCCTGAAGGATTAGTACCATAACAAAAACCCTGCATTTGACCAGAAAATGAGAGAGAAACCAAGTTCTCTTAGGCAACACACAGCGCAATGACTACTTGAGTTGTGAAGCTTGAGTGCTCCTATGGTCCCCATATAGGCAAAAGCGATTCAGCTTTTATATGATTAAGCATTAGTGGAGCATCATAGCAAGAATAACATTCAACGCTGTACATTACAATGTCTCTACTTCTAGTTTAAGTGGCAATCTAATACTGGACATTAAATGTCTGCAGTGGAAAGTTGCATTTAATCAGTCTGTAAAAAATACATATTAAATAAGTCTAGTGCAAGTGTTGCCTGCACTCACCAAATCAATTTCACAATAACTGTCTAATGGCACAGTGATTAAACAAGTTTGGAGGCGATGAAATTGGTATACAGTTTTCTGGCATCAGGCTAACAGATGACTACTGTATTATTATAAGTCAATGTTCTTGGCCACATACAGGAGTTCTGTTGTTTAACACTCTGATAGAGCACTTTGCCCCCTGATAACTTGTTCCAAGAGGTATCAATCCAGTGAAAAACACCCAGTGTTTCTTAAATCATTACAATTCTTTGATCTTTGACCAAAAATCAATTCAACATCAATAAAAGGGTGTTTCCAGGAACTTGCTGTTTTACAAGCATTTCTGAGAACTCCACCACAGAAATTAATTAATAAACTCACATCACAGAAATAAACATCTTACAATTAGTAGTGGCCTTTGAGCACATAAATACAGATTTCAAATTAGCAAGCAACACAATGGAAAAACATCAGCAAAGAAAATGTTTTAACTCTTGGCCACTGTACATGTATTGGGGGGGGGATCTCTGTGCACATTGCGCAACTGGCAGTGATGGGGAAACAACCAGACTGTCAATCATCCATGCCTATGTTGCGAAACAGGTAAGACATTGATTCTCCATTGTGGATACGGCGAATTGCCTCAGACAGGATCATGCTGATGTCGACTGTTTTGATCTTGGGACACTGCAGTTTCTGGATCTCATGTGGAATGGTGTTTGTGACGACCACCTGCAGAGGGGGTAGAGTTAAAAGACCTTAAGAGCAAAGAATGATAAATTCAAGATAATTCCTCTTGGAACTTTTATCCTTAATTTATATATTTTTGCAAACATCAAACCACGAACTTCATCAATAGCAGACTCCTCTATGAGACGAGGCGCATCAGAAGAGAGGATTCCATGAGTAGCCATAACAAAGATTTTATAGGCACCTCGCTCTTTCAGTGTCTCAGCTGCCGCCAAAAAACTATCAACATCATCAATTATATCATCCTGAGAGGGAGGGGAAAACCCATTAAAATGTGATCAAGCCAAAGGAACAGACAATAAAAGATGCAACTGTATTAGACAAGTGTGACACTTTCAAATTTGAAACTCACCACAATGATGGCAATTCGACCACCTACATCTCCCACCACAGTTATTGGAGGCTTTTCTTTTGGGATTAGCACTGTTATAAAGACAACAAATAGATTTACAGAAACATGAGTATCCCCCAGTGAAACCAGCCACTCTAAAGACTAGTGGTGCATCGGATCACTGTTGATTCGAGATCCGAACCGATCCCTCTCCACGGTTCGGCACGCATGTGATCCGAAGATCCGAAAGAAAAATAAAAGCTCAGCTGA
>JBBPDC010000141.1:10395463-10407258 GCA_037974485.1 Hemigrammopetersius urotaenia
CTTGAGTCAGCCTTGCATTGCTGCAATATCCCATTTTGTAACTTTAAACCAATTAAAAATTTGTACATATACTTTTGTAATATTTCACAAAGTGCTACAAAATATTTTGACAATTGTAAAGAATTCGCGACATGAAAGACTGCACATATTAAACTAAAGCATGAGATCAAATCAAGAAAACATCTTCACCTGCTTTACACATCATGGAGGCCAGCAGTTTGGAAACGATGGAGCCTCTCTTCCTCATTTTGCACTGTTTACTGTAGGGAAAATATGGAATGACTCCGATGATATTCCGGGCACAGGACGTCCTACAGGCATATACCATAATAAGCAGTTCCATGATGGTCGTATTAACATCCCTGTAAAAAGAAAAAAAGAAAAAAAAGAATCAAACAGTGCTCGGCCGTTTCCAAACAAAGTGATCAAAGGAAAAGGACTAACATGGGAATATTTCGTTTCACAATTTGTGAAACGAGTTCTGAGAACACAATATAGATTACAAATTCAGATTTTCAACAGATGTGTGACTCACTTGGACACAGTCTGGATGATGAATACATCTTTACCCCGCACAGACTCCTGGATCTGAACCCTTGTTTCTGTGTAAAGACAAAGACCTGTTACATTTATATTCTATTTTGTGATGCGTATTGTTTATTATGAAAGCAATGAAAATACCTTATGAAAACAAAGATTGCTATAAAGAGTGCTATTAGAACTTCATGAATGATCGTGTACAACACTATAATACATGGTCAAAATAATGCATGATGTACACCGATGAACAGCAGTCTAGCCCCACTTTGTTTTGTCTGCCCTTTCGAGCATGAAATGCAAAGAATGAACAGCCCTTTGCAAAAACAACAGTTTAGATAGTGTCCTCAACCACAGCTGCCACCATCAAATGTTCACAGGACATTTTATCACTGTGAAAGACAGATCACTAAAGGTGTATTTTCAACACAATCTTATCATTTCAATGAAATAATGAAATGTTCTGAAACTACATTCCTTAATTTCTTCTGGGTGTTGCCTGATCTGTATCCAAAGGGATACTAAAGGGAAACTTAATATGACCAATGGATCAGGCAAAATTAAGGAAGGAACACAGGAGAGGAAGTTTCTTTTAACTGTTTAGAGCCAGTTACCCTAAATAATCAAAGCAGGTATTTTATCAGAGTAAAGTAAGCAGTGGTGGGACTTTGACAATTTTTTTTTCTCCAGCTTGTACATAATTAGAGATCTGTCAAATCAAGATGGTCAACAATCAAAACCAATATTAATTTGAATATACACATTCTAAAAAAAAAATATATATGTGTACCGTTACATCCCTACAGATCACCACACATTCTCCAAATATCTCACCTCTATTAGCTTCCTGATAGACCTGCACCTTGCCAAGCTCCACACCCAGGCGTCTGAGACACAAAATAAACAGGAAATACAAATTTAGGAATACAAATTTGACAAATGCAAATTCACCTAGAATATGACAAAACCACTGTAACAGCAACTTACTTTGCACAGGACACAAACTAATCATCAGTGCTTGGGTAATTATTAACATGAATTTTGATTAACTTAAGGATAGACATCTATATTTTTCACCATGAGAAACCAAAAGTTATGGCCACACACGATAGTGTAAAGTGCCCATTTGTCACTCATGGACATACCACAGCACACAGTGTGAACAGCACAAAATTCCTTCTCTTAATGAAGAAGTGGGCAGCCAGGAACACAGCACCCATGGAGCAGCGTGTGGGGATAGTACCTTGGTCAACGGTACCTTGGTGGTGTCATTGGAAGTCCTTGCCTTTTAACTTACGACCTTCTGATTCCAGGGGTTCCCTAACCAGATGCCCCATACTTTGTTTAATGCAAAGCTCAACCTAGAATATGAAAAATATATATACTGAAACAACTTACTCTGCAATCCTTTTCCCAAGCTCCCTGCTGGAGGGGTTGGAGTTGGCCGTAAAAATGACCAGGCCTCCTTTTGCAGGGTTCATGTCAAGCTGTTTCTTGGTGACGACCTCAAGGGACTCAGGCAGTGGCTCCCTGGGCTCCCAGGCACCGCTGAGCCCTTCCTAACAACAGGAGGCAGACTTTTAGTTAATCAACGTGAGTATCTCTGGACAAGTCCTGTATGGGAAAATAAGATGAATGTGATACATTCAGCTGTTACAAACACAGATAGACATAATATGTTCTTCTTTTTTCAGTTATTTGCTTTCCACTAAGGCTTTCGGATGAAGAGGTGTCCCGTGACAACGTGAAGTCACTAGGAAACCGAGCCTCTATTGCTAACGCTAGTGTAAAGGCTGCTGCTTCCAAACCAAAGAATAAAAGGAATATATACCTACCTAAATCGTTCAGAAAACCATAACTAAGATGCACCAGGTTAACCCAATAGTCTACTTGTGAAGACGCGTTTGATAACTTATTAAAAAAAGACTACAGCTGGATAGAGCTGCTAACGCGCTAGCAGATACAGGGGCTATTCAGATGCAGCTTCTGTCAAAACACAACCAAACTTACGAGAACACATGGCTTACACATAATGTACGCCTTTAACCCAAATTTTGATGGTTTCTCTCACCAGTTTTGTCCCTCGTTCCTCCTGCCCGGTTGATGTACTTTAAGACAGTCAGAGCTCACGAAGTCACCTGAAGATAACAGCATAACGGCCGTTCACTGACTCTTCAAAATAAAAGTCCGAGAACAAACACTCACGACCGACCATTAATATAAACAGCCTGGCAGGAGTAGGTTAGCTTCATAGACTACTGAAATATCTGGTAACACAATAACAAAATATTATTGTAACAACACTGACACCACAGTGTGTAGTACTACTACTACTACTACTAGTAGTAGTAGTAGTAGTAGTAGTAGTAGTAATAATAATAATAATAATAACAATAATAACAGCATCTATATTATTAATCATTAGTGGTGTTATTGTTATTATTGTAGTTCTTCTTGTTGTCATTAAACTCCCGTTCCTCAACTGACGCGATGTGCTTGACGTGTAAAGTGACGAAAAGCTCTCTGACTGGTGGATTTGGCTCGGCGGAGGTGGGCTTTGCTGTTTGGCGCCATTTGCGGGAGAAGGAACTTTGAGTAAAACTGTCTTTATTTATGTAGCTTTACAGTAAATTAAACCTGGACAGTTTAAATACTTTGCATGTTTTTTGTCAATATTTCCACTTAAATTCGCATTTTTTTGTTTTGACTATCACGCGTGTGTCACCCGTTTTTCTTAAAAACTGGCTCGTTTATGTCATTGTTTTGAAAAGTAGTTAGCTGGGTCAGCTAAACAGATTAGCCGATTGGCTCTGTGTTTGATATTTATAATTACAAAGAGGTTTAGTCACGTTTCGTAGTGTTATGTTAACCACTGTAGAGCAGTAGACACTAACAATGTGTTATTGGAACTCCGAACCAAGGAAAAGCGCCGGTGAGTGTCCTCGTAACTTTTCTTGTGGGAGAACAGACAGCCTTATACGTTACTCTGTTTTACCTTAACTAGGCCAGTTCAAGTTATTTTTCCTTACCTAAAGATCTTTATTGTTTACATACCTGTTGCTTGACGACCTGAATTTTTTTTGTCGACCATCACCGTGTTTCACTCTCTCTATAATGTTACATTTCATAGATTTGTAATTTGGAGAGCAACATCAACTATGGCTGGCGTTGTTGCAATGGCAGCTGTTATTGAAGATTTTGAGGCTCCTCGGGTTTGTCATCATGTTGTTTTTTCAATTTTCTATAGTTCTATAGTTTTCTTTTGTAGTATTAATGGGTTCATTTCTATTGTTATTCAGCCATGTAAGAAGCTGAGGAAAGATGAGGATTCGCCTCCTACCAGAACCATCACAAACTACTTCATGCCCTTAACCAAGACTGTGGAAAAGCCTTTCTCTCCACCGCGGTCGAGCAACATAATGGATTACTTCAAGAAGACATCACCTGCTCAGGAAATGTTTGGTTGTCCACAAAAATCATCTCACCCTCAGTCCACAGAGGCAGTCAGTTGTCAGGAGGTCTCTGCTAAGCTGCCTCGAACACATAGGCTAAAACGTTCTAGGAAACCTAAGGAGCAAAGCAAACAATGTGAAGATGAACAGGAGATACTCACTGATGAATGTGTTATATTAAGCGATTCAAGTGTAAAGGAAGTTGGCAGCCTCTCTGTGCTGGGCAGTGATACTGTAACACGCATGTCTAAAATTAGCAGTGATGTATGCTCAGATGAAGAATCTCTTAAAGGGAGGAACACCACAGAGGTCTGTGCAAGAGACAGAAAGGCAAAGAATCATAAGAGTAAGAACCTGGCTAACCAAACCAGGGTTGGTAATAGTTTAAGTAATGACAACCCATCACCTAGAGAAGAGAGAGGTAAAATTGTAAAGTCTGTGGTCTGTAAAAGCAAGAATGCAAGTATCAGCCAGAGTGACTTGTCTACTGAGCATGAGCAGTCTCTGCATAATACTAGTCTGGAAATAAATGTGGACGAGACTTCTGCATTGAACAGCAGCACCATTACAGTGTCCTTTGAAGACTTTTTACAGAGTCAGAGCCAAGAGGAGGAAGCAAACACTGTGGATCCAGAGTCAGACACAAGTGTTGTTGAAACCTTAAATGATTTAAAGTCTTTTGATGATGTAGGTGATGTGGTAGCTGCAGCTCCACAGGTGTCACCAAGAACCCTAACAGTCCAAGCTGAAGTGCATCCTGTCTCCCCCAAACAGGAGTCAGCTAAGGGCTCTGATGTAAGAATGGCATCAATTTTCAATAGGAATAAGAAGGAAAGCCAAGTAAAAGACAGCAAGACATCCTCCATTGCTAACCCTCAGGTGAGCGCAAACATTCTCCCTGACCTTAAGAGGAAATCTAATGTTGTTCTTCATGAAGAAGATTTGGAGCTTGCAGTAGTTGAATCCAGCAGCACACCTAAGTGCACTCAAGAAGAAAGAAAGCAGTTCATGAATGCCTTTAGGCAACCTAGTCTGGATAGTGCTAAAGGTAAAACCAGCAAGGGCCCAGGAAAACTGAGACAGGTTGAGGAAGAGGCTCCTGAGACTCTGGAAAAGGAACCTGATGTTAGGGCTGCTTATGGCAAACCTGATGAAACCAGCCTAGGTCAAAAGCAGATTATGGAAAATGAAAATTCTGGCAGTGCTGGGAATAAGCGAAGTAGGAAGTCTCTGAAGAGAAGGCAGTCAAACGTGTCTAAAGAGACACCAACATCTACTCAAAAGCAAGAGCAACTTGCTATACCAGTAGCAACAGACACTGAGAGTGGTTCTGTTGATGACAGCAAAACGCAACCTGCCAAAGAGGTTAGACGGTCGGCAAGAGAGAGCATACGCAGACAGAGAGCTTCTGTACCTGAAAGGAACCCATCACGTCGCAAAACAAGGGGCCAGGAGAAGGAAGAAAAGTCTGCTATACCCCAGGATAATGCTGCTCTGGCTTCTACCCCAAAATCCCGTGGACCAAAAAAGAGTGTTTTCAGAGCTGAGATGCTCTCCCCATCTGACAGAAAAGGAAGCCCCATCAGGTGGGTTCCAGTCAGTGTAGCACCATAGACCTATATGTGACCGATATAATATTGGTTAATGGTTCTGTGTGTTTTGTCAATCAGAATGAAATTCACCAGAATATTCCCATCTTCTGCCACAAAATCTGGAGATTTTGAAATATCAAGTCCTATTTCTGTGAAGGTAACTACTTATTTCTTTCTCAAGGTGTCCTCATTAAAATGAGATTTTTAATTCATTAACATTGCATTCATTTTTAATGACTACTTTTTTTAAACGTTTTGACAGGAATCAAATTCACTGAAGAAACAAAAACAGGCTAAAAAGTTAGTCCAGAAAGCCAAAGCTCTTCAGCAAAACAAACAGACTGTTGCAGTGGAGCAGCCTGCTGTGCGCCGTTCTGCAAGGAGAAAAGAATCTGTGAATATGAATTACTGTGAGGATGAGGTATGGCCTTATCTTGTTTAACTGTACAGGTTTAAATTACAGTGTACAGTGCATTAGCATAATTACAATGTCTGTATGAAATGCATCTCTCTGCCCTGAAACTTTATCAAATCAATTATTTGTCTGTTCAGGATTCTGTTGTCTTTGTGGAAGATGTAAGCAGCGCTCAAGAATGTGGCCAAAGTCAGAAAAAACTTCGCAGTTTAAATGAAGTTTTAGGCAAAAGTAATCTTCCAAATAAGGCTTCTAAAAATGCTCCAGGTAAAGCACTCATTTAAAAAAGTAAATGTATGATTTTTATTTCTGGAAAAGTAACTGTACATTTAAATGCTAATTGATTTGGCTCATTGCAGCTTCTAAACCGGCACCTATGTTTTTGGAAAGAAAAGGCCAAAAACCCACAGCAGTGATCTCCATATTTGATGACAGCAGGTATTACCATAGAAGGAAATTAAAAATAAATATGCATTTTAATATAGATTTGTTCACTAGAGGGGGAAAAAACTATTTTTGAACTTTAACAGCCGAGATGGTTCAGAAAACTCTCAAGATGATGAGCAGTTCAGAGCAAAGAGGGAATTTCTGAAGAGCGGACTACCTGACTCTCTTAAAAAGCAGATTGCCAAGACGGCAGCTAACAGAGAGGCCTACACTCAGGCATGTGCTTCATTCCAGCCTGTATTGCATGTCCAGCAGAGACCAATAGGTAAGCTATACTTTTGCATCCAAACTATTTAACTTTTATTAATACTTTCGGATACACTTATTTTGTTTGTTGTTGATTTTGGCAGATTGCTCTATGTGGAATCTTCAGTGGCCTGAAAGTTCTTTCTTGAGATGCCTGAAGGAGTTCTACCAGTCACCACTGATTCCACATTTGTCCTCATCAAGCTTTGTGAGCCTCACCACTGTTCCTACTCAGCAGACATGCAATGAAAAGGTAGATATAGGTAGAAATAACATCTGTAAAGTGTTATAACTAGCATAAAATGTTTGGTATCTTTTAATCAAAGCTAATCTTATGTTCTCTTTCCTCTAAAATCTTTATAGGTGTCTGGTTGGCGAGAAGATTTTACAGTGTCCATTAGACAGTGTCTGTTGGATAAAATTAGTTCATCTAATCCCTCTTTCCTTGTCCAGAGACACTTTACTCGATTACTAAAGAGACATAAAGACTATTTGTTACAGATTGGTGCTGCAGGTTAGTTCAGTTTAGTCATTTGTCTTCTTGGACATCTCAAACTTGCAAATTGTCTTTCAGATAAAAAATATTTTGTTTTTAAATTGTTTTATGTTCTTATCTCATATTCTCTTATGTTTTTAGAACCTGAATGTGGGCATAAAACACCTTTCCCTGCTGGTTCGAAAGAGTCTGTTGGAGGAAAACGTAAACGCGTAGATGAAGGGGAGGGAATGGGCAAGCGGGCTAAGAAACCAAAGTCGAGTCACTCAGAAGAACCCATAATAATATCGGAGAGCCCAAGCTCAGAAAGTACAGGCCTACAAACCACTGATTCTGTAACAGCTGGCAGAGGCCAGAGGAGACGTTCACTGAGACACAAACAGAGTGAGGCGGAGCATAAGCCCAAAGCATTAAACACACCTGAAAACATCAAGAGTGACACTGTCATTATACTTGATTCCCCATCATCAGAGACTGAATGCACTGAAGGTAAGAGTTGATTAAGCTATTTCTTTCTTAAATGTCTACAATGATATAGGAGTACAGTACATAAGAACAGTATACATGCTACATAAGTGTAGCAGGTTTTTTTTTTCTTCAAATTACAAATTACAGTAACCTATCCAAGTTACAGTTCCTTGTAACGTTATTTAACCCTTATTTCTGCAGATCATGTGAGAGAGGATGTACTATGGACTGAGAAGTATCAACCACAGCACTCTAATGACATCATTGGAAACACAGTTTCTGTTAGGAAGTTACACAGGTATATACTGTACCTTTGTTGAACCTGCCTGCCTGAATGTTTTTATTCATAAGTACATTTCTGAGAAAAGAACCTATGAAAAGGGGAAGGCACATCAATGATTTTGTTATTTCCACCATTAGCTGGTTGAAGGAGTGGAAACTCAGGGCTGACCGGGAAGAGAGACGGAAACAACAGGAGATAAAGCAAGATGATGATGATAGTAATGGTGAAAAACCTTTTAAAGGTTTAAATTACAAATGTAGTTTGAATCACTGTTTCTAGGCCTGAATGTTTCTAATCATGTTTTTTGATTGTAGACTCTTGGTTAGGTGACAGTAGTGAGTTACTAGAGGAGGCAGAAGACATGCTCTGTAATACACTGCTCATCACGGGGCCCACTGGTGTTGGCAAGACTGCAGCTGTGTATGCCTGTGCCCAAGAGCTGGGCTTCAAGGTCTTAGATTTTTCCCTGAATACTTCTGTTTTGATTGATTCATGTCATCATAAACTGATGTTTAAAAATACATGAAGATTAAAATTTACATTTTGTCAACTAATCTTTTTGGCTTAGGTGTTTGAAGTGAACTGCTCTTCTCAGCGAAGTGGTCGGCAGATTTTGTCTCAACTGAAAGAGGCTACCCAGTCTCATCAAGTAGACATCCAGGGTGCCAATGCCCATAAGCCTACCTACTTCAACAGTTATAGTAGCAGCAGTGGTCCAGCCAAACCTGGCTCCTCGCCCAGTAAGTGTGCACTATAAACACTATTGACAATACTGTTTTATATTTTTCCTTTTTTTCACGCCTTACTCAGCATATGTAAGCTTCAGTCTTGACCCCAAATCTGTGGTTTGAGAAAGTGTCAAAGATGTTACTTTTTCCCCTCTCATCATAGGAAAGGTCAACTCCCCTAAAAGAGTTGTGTCCTCTCCCAGAAAACCCCCTCAGTCACCTCGAGGTGCTTTGAGAAAAGGTGGTTTGGCACCGACTTCACTGGCCAATTTCTTCAAAGTGGGTGGGAGACCTGCAGGCAAAGATGCTGGAAAGCAAGACAAGAAAGATCAAACAGGTAATACTTTTAACTAAGTTAGTAAGTTATGATTCTTGTGTCTTTCTGGGTCACAAAATTGTCAATATCTCCTTAGCTATTCAATAGAATATTTAAAATGGTGTCAAATATTTCTGTAGTGTTTTAAACATGCACTTTCTTGTTATTTCTTGCTGTTAAAAGTCTGCTCCAAGAAATCTGCCAGAGTGACCCAAGGTTTGTTCAAGAGTCAAAAGCCGGTGACTGGTGCCCCGGACTCCAAATCCTCAACCGAGGAGCAGAGCAAGAGAACTGCCACCTCTCTCATCCTGTTCGAAGAGGTTGATGTCATATTTGATGATGATTCTGGATTTCTGGCTGCAGTTAAAACCTTCATGACCACAACCAAGAGACCAGTCATCCTGACAACCAGTGGTGAGTTCGGAAATAGTGCCTTATTGATTAAATTTGACACTTTTTTAAAATATTGTATATCTAAACATAGGCATTTGATATATAAACAGAGGCTTTCTTTTTTCTTCCTTTTTTTTAAGATCCTACATTTAGTGCAGCGTTTGATGGCTACTTTGATGAAATCATTTTTGAATCTCTGCCTGTGGTAAGACAATCAGTAATATTATTTTCTGGTACTATCACTGAAAACAAGTCTGCTTTGGTATGTGGGTCCAATCTATGGTTCACAGCTCCCTTTGCTTCCAGGTAAATGTGGCAAGTTACCTGCAGCTCCTGTGTCTGGTAGAAAATGTATGGACAGACACTCAGGACTTAGCCTCTTTGCTGCGGTGGAACAGATGTGATGTTCGGAAAAGTCTCCTGCACCTGCAGTTCTGGGCCTGTAGTGGAGGAGGACGCAAGACATTGTCCCCCATCTTATCAGGTATGTACAAGACGTTTGGGTTGGGGCTTGGCTAAGGAATGCAAAGTGGCAAATGAGTATAAATATTTTTTTCTGTCTTCAGGAGCACCTCAGAATGGTGTGGAAAAGGAAGCTGTTAAAGAAGAAAATGTTTCTGATTGTGGACAGTGTCCCCCTGTACCGCCTTGTCATATTGGATGTACAGAGTCTTTACTGGGCCTCCTGAATATTCAGCAAGAAAAGAGCGTAGAATATTTGCTCAGGGTAAGTTGTTAGCCTAAATACCTTTTGCCTGGACTAAAATGTTTTTAATCTACTTTGGTTAAACACTCCCCTTTTTCTTTCAGTGTGATCATTCCACTATAGACCATACGACTTGCTGGGATCTCCTCTCACAAACTGGAAATAGAGGTTTGAATCTGCTCTACTCAAACATGGAAGTGCTGCTGCCTTTGCCTGTCCATGTGTTTCCTGAGT
The DNA here is from genome assembly GCA_037974485.1 of Hemigrammopetersius urotaenia. Taxonomy (NCBI): domain Eukaryota; kingdom Metazoa; phylum Chordata; class Actinopteri; order Characiformes; family Alestidae; genus Hemigrammopetersius; species Hemigrammopetersius urotaenia. The sequence goes on from JBBPDC010000141.1 coordinate 10,405,777, forward strand.
GTACTTCTAGACCACAGTCAGTAACAAACTCTGAGTCCCAGCCTGGGCTCTTACTCAGCCATGGCAGTGTAGCACAGCAGGGAGAGAACCCCAATGACCTGAGCCCACTCAAAATGTCCTCTAGGATGAGGCAGAAAAAACGTCTGGTTTTGGAGGATAAAACTGTATTTCAATCAGACTCTGAATCAGAGGATGGCTTCTTGTCTCTGCCAAAACCCATCTGTGACACTGCTGGAATTCTTTACACTAAGCAAGCACAGGATCAGGCTGCTCAGGAGAGGCTGGTGTCCAAAGTCGATTCTATAAGGATGAGGAGGGTTGAATTGTCTGAGGCAGAGAGGAAGAGGAGTAAGCCTGTTTCACAGTGCCTAGGCTCCTTAGCTGAATATCTGGACCACATGTCATTCCTTGACTCATCTCTGCAATACCAGCCTCCTCAGGTAGAGGGTGCTTGTAAACCACAGGCCTTCGACTGGATGGGAGCAGAGGTCAAGAGTGGAATGAATGATGAAGTTCGACTGGAGTGTGGAGGCTTTGTGAGCGGCTTCTGCTCTGAAGAAATCAAGACGATAATAGAGAGCCTGAGTTTTTGGAAATGTAGGGCTGGGGTCTCTGAAGCCTGGGATATGGCCCAGGAACTGGAAGAGGATGTCAAGAGAGAAGCTGTGGAGGAGCTCACCCTACCTCTGGTATCACACAGAAAGAGTTTCAGCCTTGCTCATATTATGCCCTGTGATCCTAGGTGAGTATTAAGCCACTGTGTAAACTGTATGTTTGGTGTTTTTTTTTTTTTCCCACCCCCAAATAAAAATAAAATAGGTGTAATTTATTACAAAATCCAGTCATCCATAGATCACTGAAGACAAGGAAGTGAAAACTGAGTGTCTTTACAGGGTGATGGACATCCGGAGGAATGTTCTGAGCACGGTTCTCACCAGCCGGTCATTAAGCACACAGACGAACAAAGTGTCAGCAGCAGTGGACTACCTGCCATTTCTGCGTGCCATCTGCAGATCAGAGAGTCTTAAGGAGCAGGGAAAGGTCAAGCGCAGGTGAGACTTTAGCTCCCTTGAGGTATCACAGGTATCTACTAGAGCTTGTCTATTGTGGGATAACCCTTATGCTTGCTTCTATCCCAGTTGTCCTAGGCTGTCTTACCATGTACATTGTTCACCATAGAACGTAAATACAGTTAGCCCCTGCTCATTGTGGTTCCTTTCCAAGAGCACCAGCATATAGTAAATATGCTCCCAAAACACTTTAATTTCCTTTTAAACTTTTCCCTACAGAAAACCCGTATTCGGACTGTACAGTTTACACTGAACTCTCACAGTGCTAGAATGTAGAATCTCTCTAGCTCTCGACGAAGGCGGTACGTCTGCTTGATTCCACCGGTTGGGTGGGTGGGTCTGCGACCAGCGCTCTTTAGCTGCAGGACAAAGATGGCTGTCTGCCTAAATCGGACTATCTCCACTCCCCTAC
>JBBPDC010000141.1:10421850-10433056 GCA_037974485.1 Hemigrammopetersius urotaenia
GGAGACTGTCCCTGTAGTTAGAGAATGGAAGTCGCTTTGGATAAAAGCGTCTGATAAATGCCGTAAATGTAAATGTATTGTTAAGCAGGGTAACCACTACATCATGCAGAGCAGTGGTATTACAGGATCAGGATTGAGAACTACTGATGCAGACATTGTGTGGAATGTCCCCATTATCTTTTTAAGTTGCTACCATGGATAACCAGAAGCTACCTTAAAGAGGGCTACATGGAGAAGACTGGCCCGATGGTAAGTGAACCATTTACATGCTCAATAATTAAGGAGGGTGGAGGTCTCAGAGAAATATACCCCAGCTATATTCGCTCCTATTCTTACAATTTGTTGTTTATGTAGTTAATCAATAACCCAGCATGTCTGTTTATTGAACAGCAACGGGAGCCATTCAAGAAGAGGTGGTTCATCTTGGATGCCTTTGACAGAAAACTGCTCTATTTTAAAACTCAGTTGGTATGAGAAGATGAATCGAAATCCTCTCAAATTCTATTTTTAAGCATAAAATTCATTTTTTATATACTTTATCTTTATTTTTGGAACATAATTATACACAACTCTTGTGCTTGTGCTATAATGCACCCAGGACTTTAAACAGAATTTACTGATGCATTTTTTGTCATTAATTCAAATTAAATTAACTGCCTCAAATCTCTGTCAAGGACGCCATGGAACTTGGGGTCATTTTCATTGGCACAGAGAATCATGGATACTCCGTAAGAGAGTGTGTGCCTAAGGGAACCAGAGGGAACAAATGGAAGTGTGGAGTCGTGATGGAGACGCCGGACCGTCAGTTCATGTTCATGTGTGAGCAGGAGCATGAGCAAAACGAGTGGCTGGAGGCTCTGAGGCAGGTCATCTCAAAGCCCATGCTGCCGCAGGATTACACCAGTAAGACATGCTCCGCAGTCTGTGTTTCCACACATGCTGAACATTGAAATTTAAATAACTTTGTATTGTAGTGACCCATGATATTAGCTGATATTTTGCAAATCGCTTTCCGCTTATTCAGGTTCCTCTTTTTTAGCAGAGGCCAACATCCGCAGAAGAAGATGACCCTGGTATGTTGTAAGGAACTAAGGACTGGAAGCACTGACCAATGAACCCCATGACTGTTCACTTCCATCAAATCTGAAATGTTTAAACTGACCCCTGGCACATCTTTCACAAGACAGCTTGGCTGTAAAGCATGTGTAAGCGCACAGACTTGGGAGGGCACAGCACTGCAAAATGTAGTATGTTCTTTCCCCCGGCACAACTCAACAGTCAGTTCTCAGGTTGTTTTTAGACATAGTTTACTTGCTAAAGTTTGGAAGTTAGCTAGAGTGTTTGTGGTTATTATGTATTTTTTGTTTGAACTGGTTGGTTTCGCAGTGCTATGTACAAAGTCCACCAGTTTACACACATGGTGTTTGATGATACAGGCACTGCTACTTTCACATTAGAGCTAAATATTTGCCTGAATATGTGTATTCCCGATCTGTCCATCACACATACATATTTCTAATATAATTCTGTTGTGCTATTCTTTCAATTAAAATAGATATGATAGACATATGTGAGTCACAACTAAAGGAATCAAATATGATCTATTTATGATTGAAGTGAAAGTGACCATTCTGTCATACGTGAACACACCACAGCACACAGTCATCGTCTGCATTTATCCCATTCACCAATTTGTCAGTTGGAATTTTTATTAAGCTGATAATACCAAGCCAAAATATATTCCACAATCCACGTGGTAAAATCAGTATTTCTATTAAATATAAATATTGTTTTATTGCTCATCTGCCAGTTTTAGCAGCCGTTTGTGCTGCAAGACAGATTATGTGGGCAGTAAAGTGACAAGCTGCTTGGAAAAAGGAAAAAAGTTTGATTGCTCTGAACAAAGTACCTGTGAAAGGCCCTCCAAGCCAGTTAAATGTGTTGGATTATACTGAATTATGCACTGCTGTGTCATTCCTGAATATGACTTTAAGAAACTGTTTTGCCACTTTAACTCTTTAATAATGTATGCATCATTAGTGGAACTACTGGTGATGTATTCGCTGTTACAAATAAACATAAGTAGCCCGAAAATTGATTAACTTGAACATTAACTTGTACACACTTATGTGAATACATCACCATTAGTTACATTGTGAAAGTGTTACTACACATTCATGATACACTTGAAAGGACTTAAGTAGGACTAAATTTAAGTTTTCTACTCAAGGACATTTAGCTTCTCAGGTTACAGCCTGTTTGTGTATACTCCAAGGCTAGTGAACTGAACCATATCTGTGTATATATTTTTTATCAAACAAAGACATAAGTGACTCTCTCCCTTCAATGTAAAACTGACCATAATAAAAACACCAGATTTCCTCTGCATAGCATTTTTTTCATTTTTTTTGCATTATTGTCCACTGAATCAGACAATGTTTACTAATTCCAGGGTTTTTCTACATCCATTTATAAATGGAAATGGAGTATCTGTGCTGCCAGAACTATAAAACAGGATACATATGAGTCTATGATTTTATTAATGGAGATATTTAAGCACAAAAGTGAACACTAAGGGCCTGCACTAATGGGATATAGTTTTGATGGAGGAACAGACATTTTGTAGAAGGCTGCTATGTTTCACTCTTTGTATCCTGTACCTTATTCTTATAACATTATTGTTACTAAATGTAATATTGTTATTCCTCAGATTTGGCATTGATTATAATTAGCATTCAGTTACAACTGTAAAGCTTACATCTTTGTAATGTGAAGGTGAAACGCTTTTGGAGGGCCATGAGCAACACTGGCCACCAAAAATATAAAACCTCTTCACACAGTTGAACTAGAACTGAAGAGAGAAAGGTACGCTATACGGGCAAAAGTACTGGGATGCCAGACCATTACACCAATGGTCTTTAATGAAATAGCATTCAAATACATCAAATACAGGACTTTAATATGAAGTTACACCCACCATCTACGTGGTGATTAAATAACCCATGAATCAAAGTGTTTTAGAGAAATTGACAAATTTGAAATGGCTACTCAGCTCCCGGTCTGCAGGAGGCGGTGTGGGGACTGTTTCGACATTAGCTCGGAATCCCGTGGAGTTGAGCGTGTTTCCAGTCTGTGTCCGGACTCGCCGGCTCTTCAGCACTCAGATGTCAAAAATGTCATCAGTTCACACTGAAGAGGGAGAGTCTCTGCGTTAGAAGTTGTCGCGTGTGTGCGCTGATGAAGTAAAGAGCTGCAGAGGGTCTGTGGGTTCTGTTCTCTCCGAGACTGGAGGAAAACTGCACGACCGGTTTGTCCTACAGGCCCGCCTTACTGTCTAGCCCACCGTTAGCCCAGTCAGATTAATGGTCTTTACTGTTTTAAACCCTCAAACTCTCTCACCATGAGGAAAGACGTGCGGATATTACTAGTAGGGGAACGTAAGTGACCTCTTATCCCTGTTATTTAAATGCTGTCCAGTTTTATGTGCTCGTAGCTCTGTCTCTGTTAGCAGTGAGCTAACGTTGCTAAATGTCTGATTTACACAAGTCCTTCAGGTGCAAAACAGTCCAGTCTGAGTCGCAGTCTGAGCTTCTCAGTCCAGTCTGAGCCTCAGTCCCATTTCATTGAGACTGCAGTCATAACATTGATAAGATCAGAAAATCTTCATTAGTCCCACAGGTGGGAAATTTGCATTGTTACGGCAGCAAAGTGAACAGAACGCAATAAGAAAGTAAGAGAAGCATAACAAATAGAATAAAAAGTATTAGATGGGAAAGAACTCTATTTATCCAGAAAGAAATTCTCATGTCATTAGTATGCTCTGTGCAACAAGAAGAATACAAGTTAATGGACAATAGAACCTACAAAATAGACAAACAGTAGTCCAACACAATTACAAGAACGTTGTTGTAACAAAATAACACTGTAACACTGACATTGCTGTGTGTAAAGAGATCTGTACAAGCAGACCAGTAGTGCAGGATCGTTTATGAATGTACATACACATTGGATATTATACAGTATATGTGTGTGTGTATATATATGCATATGAATCTAGTGATCAGAAGGGCCTTGCGAAATATACATGTGAGCTTCTGTAATGATGTGTCTGCTCACAAAACCCCATGTCGCTGGTCCTGGATCAGTGTGTGAGGAGCTGGATGTGTGTGGATGGGTTAAGCTCTCCATTTCTTTTTCATAGTTATCAAGACTATTTATAACACATGGGGCACTGGCAGCGGTGACAGCTTATGGAGAGGGCAGCCAAAAGGATACGTGTCAGAGTTAACGTCCCTTATTGCTGGTGAAAGCGTACAGACCAGACCTCTAGCATTAAGGAGGCACACTGACTGTTTGACTAATATCTCTACTCATTTTCACTCAGATGTATTATTTTCATCTCAGCAGTTTAAAGAGGCATTCTACAAGAGTTGTTTATAGTTCAGCCAAGGGCTCTTCAATGGTGCATTGTACAGAAATGTACTGACTCTGATTTCTTCACCAAGGTGCTGATCATGAACTTGTGCTCGAGATTTCATTTACTCTCTAGAACGAGCTGTTATGTATATTCACATGTCACCTGTTTGACAATGTTAACAAATGGTAAAACTGGGGAAAAGGGAACAGTTCTGACCTGCAGTATAACTCTACATTACAAATGTATTAAACGGATTTTTTTAGGTCAGAAAATTTTCAGAATTAATGTTAAGCAGTTTCTCAGACATCGGGCAACTTATTCATAACCTAGTAATAACCTTCAGTGAGGCAGGTTTTAGACGTGTCATCAGTGCTTTAACAATCTGGGCATTTTGCATCAAACTATTACGAAGTACTTTGTTTGCATCTTGACAATTTAATTATGCAGAAAGTGTAAAAGATTCTCGGTTCAGAATGGGACCCATGTCTTTGTGTGAGACTATGCTTTTATACTTCTTCATCAGAACCAAATGGTTCTCCACAGAACGCTACTGGAAAAGTTTTTTAATGAAGGAGGAGATATGCCCAAAAGTGTGCAGACCTTTCAGTGCATGCTTTACAAAATAATTTAAATAATTTATAATAATGATCTAACATTATTCTCTTGTCACTCTTGGTCTCAGAATGTGGACAGTTGTTAAAATAAGGAAAATGTCTTAAGAGCACGTGTGTCTAATCATTTAGCTGGTATTATGTTGGTTATTGTTCTGAAAGCTCATTATGTTAATAACCCAAGACTAAACCACTGATTGACAAATTGTTTCCCTTATAGCTAAAGTGGGGAAGACATCACTGATCATGTCCCTTGTCAGTGAAGAATTCCCTGAAGAGGTAAAGTATATTTAATTCACATTTAAAATAAAATACATTTGTGTTATTTATCTGTGTTTATTGTACAAGGTTTTGTCTTTAAATTCTCAAATATATCTTTCAGTACATTGTAATACTTCTTTGGGTCGTATGGGTTTGCAAACCAGTTTCCCATTCATTCAGCTTCATACTAACAAGTTAGTTTATATTTGCTGCTATTTTTAAGGTCCCACTCCGCGCTGAGGAAATCACTATTCCTGCTGACGTTACCCCCGAGAGAGTGCCTACGCATATAGTGGACTACTCAGGTAAAATCTCCTGGTCTGCACAACAGCACTGAGCCTTGTTCAAAAACAGAACACTGCTCCTTAGGAGATCCGGAAATGCTGTTTTATAAAGCATCTGAACCTAATTTGCTTTTTGTCTGCACTCTACAGAAGCAGAGCAGTCAGATGAGCAGCTGTATCAAGAAATATCTAAAGTGGGACAGAGTTCACTGAAATCCTTTTTAGTATTTAAGCTGAAATGTGTGAAGTGATATTTTTGATTTATTTCTCTTGTTCTCTCTGTTACAGGCAAATGTTATATGCATAGTGTACTCTGTAAACAACAAAAAGTCAATTGAAAAGGTGGGCTTTAAAGGTTTCATTAAAATAAACAAATAATCTGTAACTGTGGTGTTTTTCCTAGTGTTTTGTGTGTTAGCGTTCCTCTGCTGTTTCATAGCTTAAATGTCCTTGCTGTAGGTGACAAGTCACTGGATTCCCCTCATCAATGACAGAACAGACAAGGATAGCAGGTGCGTGCCTCTCCCTGAGTTTTTTGTTTTTATTATTATCATTTATGCCTTTATACATGCCTTTAAAATGTGTGTGTATGCGTAATGCTTTGCAGAGTGCCGCTGATACTGGTGGGCAATAAGTCAGATCTGGTGGAGCACAGCAGCATGGAAACTATTCTGCCTATCATGAACCAATACTCAGAAATTGAAACCTGTGTTGAGGTAAAACAAACTCTCTCGAGGACTCCCCTAGTTCTGAAACTGCTTGGACTGTGTTTATTGATTAAGTCTAGTTTTAGACTCTGCCAATCCACCTTTTATTTTAAGACTTGGATTACTCTGTGTCCTGATTTAGCTTTTGAACTATAACCTATTTTGCGGAATGCAAAGTGATAAACCCAGTCGTGGCCTGAATTAGAAACTGATTTGCCTCTTGCTGATTTACTCTCGAAGACGTTAAGTGTGTGGAGAAGAAGAGCAGGATCATGGAGGAAAGTGGTTTCAGCTGGTGGCTCGTGTGACAACTAGTCATGCTTCACTGTCAGGATTAGATTTAGTCTAAAAGCAGTGACAGGGTTTACAAAGCTGCACACAGTTTACTGTGCACAGCAAATCAGATTAATCCCTCATATTTGGATTGGGCTATGATCCCTGCCTGTTTTCTTCACAACAGCAAAGAGTGCTGCTTGGGAAATAAAATAGCTCTTTGCTTACTTTTCAGCTGTTAAGAGATTCATTATTATAAATGCTTTAAATATCTATTCTGCAATAATTTGATTGTCAACAAGAAAAAATAATATACCAGTGTGTACCAGGACTAAATTAAAACATTGAACTTTGTACTTTGGTGAGTCTCTTGCAGCGTTAATTATGCTTTCCTGTTCTTCCTCAGTGTTCTGCAAAAAATCTGAAGAACATATCCGAGTTGTTCTACTATGCCCAGAAAGCAGTTCTCCACCCTACAGGGCCCTTGTACTGCCCAGAAGAAAAGGAGGTAATAGATGCAAGTTTACAACTCTTTGCCATGTATCAGGGGTCCAGCAGTACTGAGGCTTTCCAATGATTTTTACAATAGTTAATTAACAACATAACCAAGGAGGAGCTTTTATATCCAGATTAGCAAACGTATTTAGGATTGTTATTTAGGTAAAACAGCAGTATTCGACAGGATCCTTAAACTTATATAGTTTTTTTCCAATATTGATTTGTTTTGTTTGCAGATGAAGCCATCTTGCATCAAAGCACTTACTCGCATCTTCAAAATATCAGATTTGGACAACGATGGCATTCTGAACGACAATGAACTCAATTTCTTCCAAGTATGAGCCTCTTCCTCAATCCCACATAACTAATCCTGCTATTCCATGGTCATTCTTAATAGAGGTTGCATATGAGTAGGAATTCCCCGAGCAGGTTTAGTTAGCTTGATAGCATTGTTCTTCTTTTTCACAGAGGACCTGCTTTAACATGCCCCTGGCTCCCCAAGCACTGGAGGATGTGAAAAATGTTGTGCGGCGAAACATGACGGATGGTGTGAAAGATAATGGCCTGACTCTTAAAGGTTAGTCAGACTGGAGGGCAGCCCTCTTACCTTTTGTACTTCCTATTTTTGTTCCAGCAGAAAGTGTTTGTATGTGGACCCACATTTCAATTACGCATTCTCACCTGTATTTATTTAATCTGAATTTCTGAATAATAGTGAATAACAACTGTAGAGATTAATTATGCAATAAATGACCATAAATGCATTAAGGGTTTCATGTTTTTCTTCTTCCAGGTTTCTTGTTCCTGCACACTTTGTTTATCCAGAGAGGAAGGCATGAGACCACATGGACTGTGCTCCGCAGGTTTGGTTATGATGATGACCTGGAGCTGACCCAGGAATACCTGTTTCCACTGTGAGTCTTTTATCTCTGGAAGAGTAGTGATACGTTTTTGCTGAAGCAGACTTTGCACACTTTGAAATGCAAACATTTTAAAAAGCATGGGATTCTCACATGTTCTAATGTTGTTTGAAAAATATTTAAATGTGATTTTTAACAAAATGCCTCAAAATCTGAGGAGCACAGATTCTGGCCAACTGTGACTGTAAACAGGGTTGAACTCCTCATGTAGTGTAACCTCAGCTTAAAACCGCTCATTTCACACAGCCTGTGTGTGAAGAAAAGCGCCTTGTTTTCTTTCATGCACACACTTCAGATCCTTTCTTGACAGACCAGTCTGACTCCTTTGTCCATAACACTGTTGCTCAGATCTCACATGTTCCAGTCTATAGTTCAGGTATTTGAACACAGAATCCGTGTCTAATCTCTCCATGCGGGTTATTGTACTCTTACTCTCTGTCCCTGCCAGGAACCAGCTCTGGTGTAATCAAGCTTTTTAACATGGTTCACCCCTTTTGTTTTTCCAGGTTAAAAATACCTCCAGACTGCACAACAGAGTTAAACCACAATGCTTACCTCTTCCTACAAAGTGTCTTTGACAAGCATGACAAGGTGAGCCTGTGAGCTCTTTACAATAGGATGGTTACTTATCCTTCAGTTAGCCACTGGTGAGGGCACGGTAGCACAATGTATGTCATATGAACGTAGCCAGTTATAGAGCTTTCTCGTACCTGTTGTCCGACCTGGTCACAGATTAATCAGTTTTTAGCAGCAGCTCGCAATAGAATTATTTTCTGATTAAAACATGCTGTGTTTCAGGACCGGGACTGTGCGCTGTCTCCTGATGAGCTGAAGGATCTTTTTAAAGTTTTCCCCTACATGCCTTGGGGTCCCGATGTCAACAACACGGTGTGCACAAACGAGCAGGGCTGGATCACTTACCAGGGCTACCTGTCCCAGTGGACGTGAGTACTACACAGGCAGATTATAGCGACTCATTACTTGCTCGTTTGGTAAGATGTGGTCATGGTCTTGGGCAGGTACTTAGGACTGTCATCTCCCATTCAGGCTAACAACATACCTGGATGTACAGCGCTGCTTGGAATACCTGGGTTACCTTGGTTACTCTATCATTCATGAGCAAGACTCGCAGGCTGCTGCCATCACAGGTGAGTTGGAGAATGGCCATGTATGGATGATATATGATGAATATTTGACTTTTGATATTTTACTTTTTAATATTTTACTTTTGTTTTCAATTCATTTTCATCAAAATACCCAATGACACACATGGAGCAGTTATATCTTCTGTGATATATCACTATTTATCAATAATACTGGTAACGTTTGACAGCCCTGGTAATAGTAATGCATTACTGAGGGTTAGTATCAAGACCATACGCACAAACTATTAGATTTTTATTAAGGAAATTTAATGATAATTTGAATTTTTCTAAATCAATGTGCATGTTTTGTGTCTCTACTGCCTTTCTGTATATTTATCTGCATTGCGCGCTGCAGTCACCAGGAACAAGCGCATTGACCTGCAGAAGAAACAGACCCAGCGCAGTGTGTTCCGCTGCAACATTCTGGGAGCGCGGGGTAGCGGCAAGGGTGGCTTCCTGCAGGCCTTTCTGGGCAGGAATCTAGCTGTAAGTACTGCTGGCTTATTGAAAACTAAGTCCATTTATAAATCTCTGTTCTGTGACATTTCGAATGTTTTCCATCATACAGCGACAACAGAAAATTAGGGAAGACCACAAGTCCTACTATGCTATCAGCACAACGTACGTCTATGGACAGGAGAAGTACTTGCTGGTAAGTAAAACATCAGAAAGTTACTCATATTTTGAATATATCGATGCTGGTCATATAGCTATTCTTGTCTCTGTCACAGCTGCATGAGGTTCTGCCCGATTGTGAGTTCCTCTCAGAATCTGACCTGGCCTGTGATGTTGTCTGCCTTGTTTATGACATCAGTAACCCTCGCTCTTTTGAGTACTGTGCAAAGGTCTACAAGGTCTGTGAATCATATTTTAAAAATTATCCTGGAACATTTAGTGATGTAAAATGCATAAATGCACATTTTTATAGACTGGCAATGCAGCTGTAGAGTGGAATATTATGGTGTATGTGTTCCTTTTTTTCGGATTATTTGAACCATAAATGGAACAAATGCCACAAATATGTGATTAGATCCTTTAAACACTTTCACTTCTTTTGGCATATTTCTAAAAATAATTCTGAATCCTTCCAAATAGGCAAATCACGTTGTGAATGAATTATGTGCAGTTATAATATAATTTATTTCTATCTCTGTCAGAGGTCATATAAAGAGCTATAGGTGTGTTTTTTGGTCAATATATCCCTATCTGTTGCCTCCACAGAAGTACTTCATGGAGAGCAAGACGCCGTGTATGATTATCGCCGCAAAGTCAGACCTGCATGAGGTTCGACAGCACTACAGCCTGTCACCCCTGGACTTCTGCAGGAGGCACAAGCTGCACCCGCCCCAGTTGTTCACCTGCAACACAGCTGACGCACCCAGCAAAGACATCTACACCAAACTCACAACCATGGCCATGTATCCGTGAGTAACGCTGCCTCTGCACCTCTATAGCCTGTCCCCATCCTGCATGGCTCCACTGGCTGTCTTTCACTGTCTTATCTATTCAAAACAGTTCTTAATCTGTCACTTTCAAAAAGTAGGGTCAGATCAAAACTATGATGGTCTGAAGTGTATTTAGTTTGAATTTACTAAGTTTTTAAAATACCATTAAATGGGAATTCCATTAAATGCATAATTCAATTGTTGAGTTGTAAGCAGTCAGTCAAATTTGTTTGGCATTATAGGCATTTTATGTACTACCCAAATCTACCAGTGAACCTAAACTCAGTAAATCATCTTTTTAAATGGAATACAGTAACGTTCCAAGAGCATTAGCGTATAGTGAAAACCCGTATTGTTGTTGTGTTTTGGTAAACAAAAATGCCTAGTGTAAACCCTAAATATTAGGAGTGTGACGAGACGCTTTTCCCACGAGACGAGACACGAGACACGAGACTGGGTTCACGAGAACGAGACGAGACTTGCGTGCTCCGGAAAAGTCATGAATGTGTGTGAGAGAGAGAGGGGGGATCCGTGCGCTCTAGAACAAGAGAGACAGACGCGTGCTCCCGAAAAGTCACGAATGAGAGAGAGAGACAGACGCGTGCTCCGGAAAAGTCACGAATGAGAGAGAGAGACAGACGCGTG
>JBBPDC010000141.1:10433239-10444006 GCA_037974485.1 Hemigrammopetersius urotaenia
GCGAGACCAGACGCATCTCGCGAGACAAATCTGATCTCGCGAGATCTCGTACCACGAGATCTCGTCACACTCCTACTAAATATGCCCCCAAATATGCTCCCAGACCACTTTAATTTAATTTTAAACTCGGTTTAATGCATTACCCTTAAAGGAAAGGTAAAGGTAAACCCGTATCCGCCGCTTTTAATTTACATTCCCCGCTGAGATATGTAACTCAGTATGTCGCGGGACTAAAGTATTGGGAGTATTCGTACGGTGAACGCGTTCTGTGAATGGTTTTCGGGCTCGTTGGAAAGGTCTCCTGGAGATCATTCGGACGATGGAGTTTGAAGTGTCTGAAAGCTTTCCTTGACAAGATATGCAACTCGGAAGGCGAGGTGAGCGGTTTTCGGGGAATAACCCCTGATCTACTCGGCCTAAAAATACAAATGAGGCCTTGTTGGAATGGTCTCCTGGAGATCAATCGAACTGTGGAGTTTGACGTGTGCTAGCACCGCGGATAAATCACGCTTCAAAAATAATCTGCGTGTGACTGAATCTGCGACTCCTGATCCACGTAAAACTGGGGGGTTGCTGTAATGATAATAGTTAAGTAGTGGTGAAGCTGAAAAAATAAGCGTTCTTTGAGGACTATTTTGACCACAGTTCATCAGCAAGGATTGTCTTTAAAATGTCTCTGTAATGAAATGGGCAATTATTGTTATGTGAACTGTGCCATTCTAGAGAATTTCTTCTTGTGAATTTATTAAGATAGGACACTCCACAAAAATAGTATATTGTGGTATGCAGTATAGATGATGTCTCTTGCTTAAGGATAATGAGTAGTGAGGACTTTTCACATAATGAAACTTATGGACTAGCCTGCAATATTTCCAGCTGCTCTTTCCTTGTCTTTTTTGTGTCTGACCAACAGAATTCCTTCTGGGAAAATTTAACTGAACAACCCTCTGCACTTTTCTTTTAGATAAAATGTCAATTTTGTTTACTTAGTCATGCTGCTTCTCTCAGTTCACTGCAGCCAAAGAGGAGATACTTTATTTCCTAGCATACACTGAACCCTTTTGTAGCATACACTGAAACCTTCTCAAATCAGTGTTATTGTGGTTACAAACTGCCCTTTTGTGTGGAATTTGGTAATTTGTGTTTACTCTTGGTTTTGTCTCCTTCCACTCCTTCATCTCCAAGATTTGTCTTCTTTCAAAAGGAGGAGGTGCAGGAGCTTCATTCCTCCAGGATGAACCTCTTGGCGACTGACCTGTTCTCCTCATGTGTGTGTCTCCGCAGCCATGCCAAGCTCCGCTGCATGTGTGCCTGCAACAGGTGCACCTTTTGCATCTGTCAGAACCTGCTGAACTCTGAGCTCCTGCGCTGTGTTAGAGCCACACTCTACAGTGCTGTTCTGAACAGGTCTCTGAGTCCAACCCCGTTCACCTCCCTGCTCCTCCTTGCGCCAAGCCAGAGCCCAAGGGCCACTTTTAACCTTCGCTTCCTAACATGCCCACTCTCAGTTGTTGGCTGGCCAATCCCACAGCTTTACGTTGCATATCCACCAATATATAGTTGAGTTGTTCGTTGTCGGGTTCTTGGACTGGCTCTTTTCAGTAGGGAGGCGTGAGCTGCTTTCGGCTGATAATTATTGATCGATTATTGGGTTATAGATTATAGAATATGTGACTGGTCTTTTATCAAATAGTTTTAAAAAATGTCGGTATGGACAACAGAAATGCCATTTTGTAATAAATGATTTGTTGCACCAGTTGTAATGCGAACTTGTTTTTAAGTTGCAAAAATGCAAAGTATCAATTTGGTAGGTGTTTAATATTCCATATGAGTTATTCCATTACAATATAGAAGTTCATTATTGGTGCACTAAGGGTGTAACAATAAGCAAAATTCGTTTTTGCTTCTAAATGTGATACAAAGTCATACGTTAAAAAAAAAAGTAAAAAAAAAAAAAAATATTCACATCCACTATAGCACGCCATTGATCCTGTCATACCATAATAATACCTACAAATCATCTTCCACTGTTGGGGTATAAAATTAACAGATCTCAAATCAGTCAATCGAAAACACTCTTGCTATAGAACACTGTGTATTATTTCCAACCTTCCTCTGTAGGTTCTGTCTGTTCTTTTGACTGTTGAGAGAGATTTTTGGGCTTGGTGCCTACGTGCCCCCAAGTGTTTGCAGTCTTTTCTTTGTATTTTAGTTTTATTCATCCGTTGTGCACTCGCATTGCAAGCCAGGGCTGTCACTTCCTTTCAGCCTTTGCTCTTTTTAGCCTCATTGATTATGACCTAATCCAGCTACTCTGAACACTGCAGCCTACCTCGTATAATTCTGACCACAAACCACAAGCTGCTCAAAAGACATTTGCATGGTGTTATTTTTGCAGGCCTGCAAATCTGCTTTTTGTATTGCCTTAACTACTAAAGCAACAATTAAGACGTATGCATTGATATTTGAACCAGTTCATTTTATTGCATGGAGCTCTACTAAACACCATCCTGAAAGACGCGCCTTCATCAAAAAATAATGAATAGTTTAATGAAAGCTAGGTGGGACAAGTTAACAGTTTGTTAGATTGGTTGGTCTGTACTATTAGCCAAGACAGTATTATTTTAATGCCCTGAGGTGGATATGCAAACAGTAAATCTGCACTAACACGCATTCACCTTTCATTCTACTGGGAGAAATGTTGCTTCAGACTGTTTGATACCTGTTGCTGCAGTTCTCCTTTTTTACTTTTATTTTAATTTTTGTTTACGTACTGGATTTTGTAGATGGTTCTAATATTCTTAGAAGATTCTAACAAATATGTTTTAAGCCATCTTACATGAGAAGAATGCATGAGGGGGTTTAGATATTTTTTATTTTATTTTTTAAGGTATTTTTTCTCTTATTTCTTTCCGTGTGCATCAGTGTCCTTAATTTCGTACTTTGGCCTTATACTTGATAACAGTAGTTGAAAATTCTTATTGTACAAAGAAATAATGACAGACCATATCAACCCTGTATATCTGTGTATATCTATTTTTTTTTTTTACATCCTATAAAGTCATGTTTTGTTCTTTTCCTCTGTAGGTGTTCCTTCTCATGTGTTTGGCTGGCCCTCTTTCTTTTTGCATTGCATCTCTTTACCTTATCCTAACCCTCTTCAGCATGTCTTATATCTCAGTTTCAGTTATTGTATTGTTAGACTAACGCTTAGTTCAGGGGTTGGGTCTTAACCTCTTGCAAGTAGGAACTGTCTTTGGTTCATATGGAGGTATATAGCGCTTGGTGTGTATGTTAGCATGTCTGCAGCGTTTTAGTGGTTAACTGCAGATTCTAACTGCTGGTAATTCTGTTGGTAAAACTGCAAAGACATTTCAGCTTTTAAGGCATTTCCCATTTCAGTCTTTGATGCTGTTATGGGCTTTTTTTTTTTTAGCTGTACCAGTGAACAAACACTTTAGTTCATTTAAGGCCCCACGTGTTAAAGGAATGAAAATAACCAGTGTCCCGTTGAGCCACTCACAGGGTCTGGTCTGATGTTTGTGTGCCTAACCCTTCACCATTTTTCTGATATTTGAATGTTTGAATCACTATTAACGACAAGCTGCTAAAACACACTTATGGATGGGCAGCACCGTGGGTTTGTTTTGTTTTGTTTGTTTCGTTTTTGGATACAAACCCAAGACTGCGTATTCAGTCTCCATACTGGAGTATTTTTGAAAGAGACATGGAACCTTTTTACTTAGGTTAAGGTTAGGTTTAGGTGTCGGAAGTGAAAGTGCTCACAAATATGGTGCCAATAAAATAATATAGTTCCTGTCCTGTTATTTGATGTTTTTACAGATTTCAGTAAAAATACCACTTTCTGTTTCATAGGAAACCATTTATTATTTGTGGATATTTTTATGTAAAGGGTTTGACATTTGGTATCCACCCATCCCTAACGCGCACCACTCTGACTAGGCGTTGGCTGAGCTAATGCCTAAAGATTTGCAGAAGTGAGATTTATTCTGCACAAAAATGTCTTAAAGTAAGCTATTTATTTTTTTAACTGCTCTTTAGTTTGGCCTTTTCTCGGCTGCAGCGTGGTGTATGTGTCTGTGTGTTAGTGTGCGTGTGTGTGTGCCGCATGAACTGGGCAGCTGGTGTCACTGTGGGGCGTTTGGTTGTTGAATTAGCGTCCCGTCTGCATGTACACAAGGTTGAGGCCCTGGGTGGATGAAGTGGGCACGTATCTTTTGACTGATGAGGAGACCAGCCTCATCCAACAGGTGCACGCAGTCACCTTTGTAGAGGAGTCAATCTACATGGAGTCATCTGTCGACCCCTTTGTGCCCAGGTAAAGGCCACTGGTGGAGCTGGGTTTTGGCAGCAACACATTACGCGTATACCAATACAAGCATCAAGCACACATATATTCCGCAACTGACTTTATGTTCAGGTAGTTTTGTACAGGCTTTGACAGCTTTACAGTTTGAAATATTAAATCTGAGCTACTAAAAAATTCAACCTGTATATATTGATATTTTAAACACCGTTCCAGACATTGACTGAGGTTTGTTGCAGTGTACCAGTGTGTTTAAACTTTGATTAATATGTGTTTCTTGCCAAGATTGTATCTAAAAATGCTTTATGCTTTTCACTAATCTGTGCCCCTGGTGTAGCCAGATCATTTTATTTTCCTAAGTAAAATGCACCTTGACAGACCACTGTTTTTCTTTTGTTAACCTCTTGCTTTCATAAACCCAAAGTGCTGGGAGTCATTTGTTTTAGGAAAGCTCCAGTCATGTGGATCCTCAGTCTTGCATGTCCTTCATTGTTCTCTTACCTGTAGGACTTCGAATTGTATGTAGATATAGATTCCATTTTCCTGTGTTGAACGTGGTCTAGACACTTCCTGACCACCTCCGATTGTACATTTACATTTATGGCATTTATCAGACGCTTTTATCCAAAGCGACTTCCATTCTCTAACTACAGGGGACAGTCTCTCCCTGGAGCAACTTAGATTTAAGGGTCTTGCTCAGGGACCCAGTGGTGGTGTGCTGGAGGTAGGATGTACCTTGTACTTTGTGTGAGCCAATCACAATGCGTACTGGGTGTGTTTACAATGCATTTACATATGAACAGGATCCAATCTCTGCATCAGTGTTCATGTTCAAAGTGTAAACATCATCTTGGATTTCAAACAAAGTGTTTATTTATTCTTTGCTCTGTTGCTTAGGTTAAGGGCTTAGTACAAGCAGATGGTTCTGCATCGGCTTGTGCTGTTGTGGGGAGTTTTTTCTGTTCATGCAGACTTTAAGGCATATTTTCAATGAGGATGTGTGATTCTTCAGATATGATGAAATACTGGGTTCTGTTTGCACTTACATGTTGTTTTTACTTTACTGCCTCTCTCGTTCAAATTCCTGCGCATCTCAACAATAGTGTTCATAAAGTGTGCCATTCTACTTGCTCTATTTCTCTGCTTCTGCTGCTTCCTCTAACACCCCCCACCCCACCCCACTCCACCCCCCCCCATCCCACCCCCCCCATCCCTTCCAGTCCCAGTTTAACAAGTGACAATACAAATCAGACTGGGAACTGAGAAATTCATGCTAACATTCTGTAGAAACACCTCTACTTCAGTCTCTATTCTGAGGGCAGAGGTGCTTGTAGTGTAACCAGTCAAATGCTCTATTCTCTATTTAGATATAACTGTATGGTTTGATTTGTCATTTGTCATTGATCCCTGAAAATGGGCAAAGATGCATTAAAGCGTCCATCCGAGTGTTGTAATTAGTTTTCTCTGTCTGTCTCTTTCTCTCCCTCTCTCATGCAGGCACATGACCCAGACAGACCTGAAGAACTCTACATTTTGGCTGAGAGCCAGTGTAGGGGCCACTGTATTTGCAGTGTTGGGCTTTGCCATGTACAAAGCTCTGCTCAAACAGCGATGATCAGTTCCAGCCAGCATGCTCCTAAACCCTTCTGTCCACTGGGAGTTCCAAATCCCATCTACCCCTCTTCCTTCCCAGTCATTCCCCTTTTGAGAGGGAAAAAAATATATAGCATATTGGTAGGTGGCTACATTTTATATATTTGAAACGAAATGCATCCTTTTTTCTCCAGCTATGTTTCTCCTTCCTGGAGTTTGATTGGAACCTGTGTTCTGATTTCTACCATCTGGTATATTTGGAGTAGTTTAGATGCTAAAGGTGGCTGTCTGCCACAACACACTAAAGCTGCTGGTGGTTTTTAAATTATACACAAATATTTTTCTCAGGTCAGTATTAGTTGGCATGACCCATAGTAGACAGCGATCACACAGGGATGGACTTTGACTTTGTTAATAAATGTAAATATTGTTGGGGATTCCCTACAGTTGCAGTGAACAAACTCTAGTACAGAACTCGGACACCTTTTATCCGTTTATGGGAGAAGCGCTGAATCAAAGCCATTTCTCACTTGTAAAGATATATTCTGTGCACAGTTGTATTAATTTATTAACCTCATGCTTGTTGGTCATAATGTTTTGCTGTTGCATGAATCAGGCACAGTACTAGGGATATTTAATCTGAATTTTTTTTATATTCATGATTTGTTTGTTTGACCCTGGGCCCCCCCCCCCACAGATACACTATGCAGAGAAAGCTGACAGTTTGCCTCTAAGTTGGCAAGTTACAAGGCCTCACTTAGTCTCAGAAAGATTCCGAGCCTGGGTTCAGTGGTCTGGTCGATGGGACGCGGTCTCTGTGAGAATCGTCAGTAAGCTCCACATGAAATATTTACTGATATCTATCCAATAAATATGATCACTTTTTTTTTTTTTTTTGCTCTTTGCTTTGGTCTCATAATGCTTCATTGTTCTTTTTAAGTGCAAATCTCCCAATTCAAAACCAGAAAACTCTTGTACTCATTAATGACCTTTCAGACATTTACAATAAACTACTGTGTGATCTCACCCTGTGTGTTTATTTGCCCTTTATACACTGACCATCCTTCTTGAAGTTCCATCTGTCAGCTTTTTTGTTTAGACATTACCCCTTATTAATGTGAATAATAAGATTAAAGTCATTTCAGTCAGTGGCTACTGACACATCCACCACAATTCAGTAGAGACTATACTATATTATAAATGCAGCCTCTTGACTCGTATACAAACTTTGGTTACTATTGGAAAAGGGTTTCATTAATGTGCATCAACATGAATTTGAGTTGTCTGACCATTACTGGTATGTTAACAACACACTTGTTCACAATATGTCTGTTGGATAAAACACAGAAGTATGAAAAAAGTGGGTTTAGTATTCCTGCAGGAGGGCCTCTGAAACAGGAAGTGATGCACTTATCAAATGTACAAGCTCCGAAATCAACAACAGGACAGCGGGTAACAATGTCTTCTGGAGATGGTGGGGTAGTTTTTACACCACTATGTCAAGGGTTCTTGAAGAAAAGAAAAGACAAAATGGTAAGCGATTCTTTTTATTATTAATGAGGCCCCTGTATTTATTCTACTGTTTTATAATGTGCTTGTTATAGGCTGTACAGTACCCTGTAATGATGTGTAAACTGTTGAAGGTAATGTCATTATGAGTTTTTTGACATCCAAATAGCTGTTCGTGATCACTGGCCTATCGGATTTCAGACATATCGAGAATAACCCAACAGATGACAGTTGTAACCAGAACATCATAGTCAAGCATGCTGTTGGTACAGAGCCAAAGACACATTCACCTTTAATAAATCAATTATTTTACTATCAGAGGCTGAGGTGGGTGACCTATTGGTTCAAACTACATAATACGACCCTTTTCTTCTACACTAAGAAAAATGGATCCACTGTAAGTATTTTCCAATGTATGTTCACCTTTCTTTACACTGATCTGACATATATTACACCTGACTCAGTGGACATGGGGTGGTTAATACACATGCGTACACAGACATGTTTTTGTTGTTTCCCCCATATAAATTAGTCCAATGTACTATGAGAATCTTGTTCGAGTTGTATGGTCCATATACGTATATATGAAAACAAATGTGCAAAAACTGTGTTGCTGTGTTAGACTGTGGTCACAATTGCTCATAACTACCCAGCCAGCCTATAGCATTGTAGCTGCCTGTTCTTGAAGGGATTTGTAATTATCTATAGCAGAGTTGTGGGTAAAAGTGTTAAAACATGCATTTCCTGGCTCTTGGGATGCATATCATTGCAGCTCTGGATATTGGAATTCTAACTAATAACAGTTCTGTGATTTGCCATATTCACATGTGTTGTTTACTTATATCAGTCTTATAAATAATTACTAAAACAGCCTGCTTAGTTCTAAAGAACACAAAGAGAACTGTACCAATGCCAGTGGTCTGAGCAGAATTCAATTGAAAATATGAAACAAAAAGCTAGAATATGGGCCCATTAAATTGTTGCCTTAACTTGGATTTAGATCAGGCCATTATTCATCAACGTTCTGCTTTTTCTTTCAACTGAATTACTTTTTTGTGTATTTATTTATTGGTGTACTGCTCTATTGCTTTGTTCAAGCACATGCCTGGAAGAAGCGGTTCCAATTCAAAATTTAGATTTTAGCTGTGGGAAAGTTGTATACTGGCATTAAAATGTGAACAGTATTTCTTTTTCATTTCCTCTGGCAGTCAGACCTTAGAGGGCAGTATTACCTGTTTGAGGTAAGTCGCATGTCCATAGTTTTTGTGGCTCCACTGTGTATTGTGCAATTGCTTTTATTTACATTAGATCAGAAATAAATAAAATGCGGTTGTTGATGGCTTTGTCTTTGCAAACACAGATCTCAGTGCACTGTTAATACTGGGTCATTATTTACCTGTTTTAAAATTCTATTATTATATATTATAATTATGTATATTTATATTACATATTATTATTTTCTGATGTTCAAATTAACCTGTTTATCATGAGAATAATCAGTAGGGCTTTTTTGATGCTCTGTGGATCAGGTCGAGTCTGTGCATGAGCTGGCACGGACTGAGAACAAGCGCTACCTCTTCGAGCTCAAAATGAAAAATGGGAAGAGAAAAGTTCTGGTAAGTTTTCATCTTGCTCTTCTCCACTCAGGACTGCATCTGATTGAGGATGTGACCTGCAGTTTCTCACCGGCATAGATACAACCTTTCTGTTCTTAGTAACAAATAGCACTATTGACTTCTGTTTCAAGAGAGGAACACGGATCACCTTGTTTGGCCTCATCACATCTTGGTCCAGTGAATGGGAAAGTTCTTGATTGTTTACATCTCTAAATGGTTCTCTGATGTGTATTGTTGTATTTCCTGAAGCGTGTGTTTAAAATATTCTCCCATAAATTCACATTTTGTGGCGTTGCAGCCTGAAATGAAGACAAAAAAGAAATTTCCAGCTATACTCAATGCAACATGAAAGATATAATTGCAACAATTCAGAAAAAAAGATTTAAACACTCTGATGGATAAAGGATTTCCCCCTCCTTAAACACTAAACTACTTCAGCACAATCAGGTGTAAATAATCACCTGCTTCATTGAACACCAAGTTAATTGGCTTTCATCTGTGATCAGTTATATATATGGCTTCTATCAGAGAGTTGAAAGTAAAAACCTCTCCTCAAGAAAAGCCACATTTGCACAATGCTCATGAAAGTTTCTGAAGGCAAATAGAGAAAGGTGTCATTGTCAGATGAGACAAAAATTGAACCATTTGGCCTCAACACTAAACAGTACATCTAGTGGAAACCAATACAACTAAGCATCCAAAGACCACCATACCTACAGGAAAGCAAGGAGGGGTTAGCATTCTGTTGTGGGTGTGTTTGTCTGCAAAAATGTTGACCACACAGTGGCTAAAAGAGAAAAGAGGAATGTCTGCATGGCCTAGTGATTTTTTTTTACACCCACTGTAATAAACACAGTTATTATTTCTTCTTTTTTTCATCGTACTGATAAAGGTTAAAAAAAAAAAAAAGTGTTAAATGTAAATTTGACATATTTAAAAATGTATCAAATTCTCAGAATACAATTTTAAAACAGTGTTTCATGCTTCAGGCTACACACTCTTTATTACTTGCATTCACCACTTCTCATTTGTACAATTCTGAGGCTGTAAATTTAGTGTGTTTCAAACATCAAACCACTCTGGATGTCTTTATATCCCCTTTAATTAAATGTATGATTAAATAGCACGTTACACGATATGCAACCCTGCCCATGTCCGCTTCTCTTGGTACGGGTTTAACAGTACATTAATAAAAGGAAGAGTAAATGAGATTTTGTTTATTACAGCTTAAGCTCTCGCAAACAGTTGGCAACCTTAAGGAAAGACTTGAATAAATGAGTTGAGAAACTAGAGAAACAAGTGCAGGTGTTCTACATGAGACCAAAAAATTAACATCTGACATGGAGAGGATTATTACAGGTGGGCTGCAGTGTATAACCCCCTCATTAAAAAGACAAATGCACATCAAAAAATGATCTACAGAGTTGTAGAAAAAAGAAACATGTTCAGATGAGTCATTCTTCACCATGTTCTTCACAAGTGGTTGGTAAGTGTAGTTATATTCTCAGCCTCAGACGTCACGCCCACGGAACGTTGGCTAACGTCTGATGCATATGGTAAACTTAACTGGAAACACTTCAGGAATGTCGAAGCCGCCGGGAAACAAAGCGCAGACGTGTGATCCTACTGATTTACGCGGTGTTTGGATCAGATGTGGTAATGCAGACGCCATTGTTGTTATACGTGCACGAACAGATCAATGACTTACTGCTTGTTTTCTTC
>JBBPDC010000141.1:10451922-10468298 GCA_037974485.1 Hemigrammopetersius urotaenia
GGGCCTTGGCCAAAGAAAGCTGCTATGAATTCCAGACCTTCAGCCGTCAGTCTGAAGGTCTGGCTACGCGAGACTAGTGTAGTTATAATCAGTACAGGCACCAAGGAAAACATGGCACAGGCCTAAACGCTGGACCCTTGGTCTGGTTGCTCTGAGGAAACACCATTTGCTTGTACCAGAGTATTGTAGAATCTGTTAAAACGGTTATTGAAGAAGTTCTGGTGGCTTCACTCCTTACTAAAACATATTTCCTTTAATTTGTCAGCCTTTTACTTTCCTTTTATCAGCAGATGTGTTTATTTATTGCCAGATTACTTGCTTCCTCATAATACTAAAAGAACTGTTTTTGCCCCTGTGCTTACTTTGGTCTTACCTGCTTGACCTCATACACAGCAGATATTGAGCCACGTCAGCATACAGAGAACAAACTGGAGCAAGCAACAGAGGAGACTGAACTTGACAGTGGTTATGACGTCCTACCACCTCGCAAATGTTGGTAAAACCACTAACACTTTTACACTGTTTGTGTTCCAGCTGTCTTGTTACATTCATTGTTACATGTATAAAGCAGAGCTAAGATGTGAATAGAATGTAAAAGGGAAAATCCTGGTGTAAATCCAAAGTAAAGGCTGAATTTTGACCTGTTAGAATTAACATTTACATTAAATCCCATTTCTTAATCAGTATGAATATTCTCCTTTAAATAGAATTTTTAATGTATTTGTTTATATCAGAATGAGTTTGACTAATTTGATGCACAATACCACCCACTAGTTAAGGAGTCTCAACACATTCCCAATACCCCAAACAGTGGCTGTGTGAAGGCTGGCAAGGGCTTTCTCTGTGTCACATCATGAACCATCACATCTTGTTGACATGTTAATACAGCATGACTGGAAAGCTCACTATGCTTATTGGAGAATTCTAAGCATCAATTCAGTCATGTCGGCTAACAGAGGCCCAAATTGGCTATTGTTATGGAGAGGCAGGGTCACCCAGAGACTTCTGAAAAGAAGTTTGGTTGCAGGGCCAACACCCTAACTGCTAGGCCATCAGAAGGTTGGGGGTTAGAATCTCAACTGCTAGTGTCACCGCCGAGCTATCCTTGAGCAAGGTACCGGGCACCCCTGTTTGCAGCAGCCCACTGCTTCACTTGGTGAATGGGTTAAAATGCAGAGAAAGAATTTCACATTGTGCTGTGGTGTGTGACTATATGGGTTAATACATTTAAATTAAATTGGACTCCCGAAGGACAGCTCCAGCCAGCCATGGCTTTATCTTGAGTAGTAATTACACAACCACCCATCTGTTTGTTTAGTATCACCTGATACAAATTGAATACTAGTCTCACATACCAGATGCCATGAGCTGAACTTTCTGGAATTCATTTGGGCAGTCTCACAAAAAAATCTCAATCTCTGTGTGGTTCTTGCTACCTCTCGTCAGAGGGGTCCCATTTCGCTGCATGTAAAAGTGTATGTGACAAATAAAGGCTACTACTACTACTACTGGTTGAAACCACCGATGTCTGTTTTTTGCAGGCTCGATTTATGAAGAGGCCATTTACGACACACCTCCATCTAATCGACGAGTCAGTGCTCGAGATCATGGTGAGTATTAAAGCCTCACTTGCACTCATCTACTCCATTATTTACACTCACTGTCTGCTGTGTACCCTCATCTTTTCAGATATGACTGACAGCATCTATGATGTCCCCAAATCCATATTTAGGAGACATGGTGAGTAATGGCTGGATCTTGTTACTACTGTATATCTGATATTACCATGTATTGTGCCTTTAGGTGCCTTGAAATGTGCCTAATAATAAAATGCATTACTCTCATAACACTTGCGTCCATAACAGATCACTTATGAAAGAAAACATGGTGTGATTTGTCTGGCACCACAGATGGTGAGGACAGACCCGCAAGTGGGGCGCTTCTTATTGACATGATGGCCTCTTTGGGGAAAGACTCTGCAGACTGGGTTAGAGCAGCCGCTCCAGGAGCCACCTGTAAACCTTAACAGGCATCGCATTACCAACACATCAAACATCAGATTGCCAATACATGCAATTATTGTCAACTTCTGAAAAGTTTATACATTAAAATCTATATTTTATGATGTATATCTATTCTTAGTTTTACCCAAAGTATTATATTTACAAAGGCAAAGAATTGCATATTGAGTAGATCGATGAACTTGTCATTTTAAACTTTTAAACTATGCATTGTGCCAACAGCGCCCTCTTCTGGGTTACAATGACTACTTAAAAAAAACCCTCCAGAATCAGGAGTGCACAAAGCTTTTTCCAATGACAAAAAACCGAAAACAAACAAAACAGTAAGTGAGTAAAGAGTAAAAATGTAATGATCAAGCCCTTCATGTAACGAAACGCTGTAGTGCGGCAAAATGTTCACTCTGCAGTTTTCTGAACGTTACTTCAGGACAGCAGCCTTTAAAACACATTTCACTCGTTCAGAAAATCTACGGTTGTCAAATAAATGACATGCTCATTTTACCGCTCACTAGTAAATAGACATCCAGGATCAATAGCAAAACATCAAAAGAACAGATTTGTACAGTTAAAATAAGTCTCAGAAAGAGCAGTCGTGTCTTTTGGTATATATTTACAAAAATCAAAAGAACACTCTAAGCAGAAGTATGTACACACTGTAAAAATGCCCAT
The DNA here is from genome assembly GCA_037974485.1 of Hemigrammopetersius urotaenia. Taxonomy (NCBI): domain Eukaryota; kingdom Metazoa; phylum Chordata; class Actinopteri; order Characiformes; family Alestidae; genus Hemigrammopetersius; species Hemigrammopetersius urotaenia. The sequence continues at coordinate 10,454,613 of JBBPDC010000141.1, forward strand.
GACAGATCTTGAAGACAATATACCAGTATGAAGATTAAGCTGACAAAGTTACAAATATAAACAGGACTAATGTTTGGAAAATTCAAGATTCATAAGATTTTTTAAAAATTAAGGTCACTGTGATGGTCCACAAAGGGTTGCGAGTCGAGTCTGTGCAAAGGAAAGAAACAAGCATTCAATCATATGCGGCGGAATATTTTAGAAAAAGAAGTCCATCCTCATAGTATAAAGCAATACCTGCAACTGCCGGATACAGCGTGCTGCCTTTTCATCCATCTGGTTCAGATCAACAGAATCCACCTCACTGGCCAGCAGCTGAATACACTGAAAACCATCAACAGAAAGCCATCAACATTGTTTTCTTCCCACATAAAAAAAAATCGTTATGGATAAACCATTATGCTGAGCACAACTAACCTCTCCGTTTCCCAGTGGCACATTAATGACAATATCGTCACTGCACCCTGCAATAGGGGAGCCGTTAACAGAGATGCTGTACACCTTTTCTCTGTGACGAGGAATTCGCACTGCAGGCGTCTTAGGCAACCTGACAAAGTAATTATGAACATGTTCACATTACTGGTTAATTCATAATCTGCCTTGAACATTCCTACATTAGAGTATAGGTAAAATTCATTCACATGAACATCTCTTCTCCAAAAGAACCAACATACACATATTAAAAATGAATGCCACATGTATGGTCTGCATGGTGTATGATTTACAATAAATGTGATCCAACATCCACATTACAAAATGAAGAGACAGTGGTTCTCAGTCTTGGTACCAAGATAAAATCAGGCTAAATGAGTTGCATTTGGAGTCACCTGGAATCAAACCGTGGTGTGATGAGCGGAGTTGGACCCATGATGGAAGAGTCCAAGAAACTTCTGGCTGGGGTGACCATGGGCTTCCTAGTGGATCTAGGTTAAAAAAAAAAAAGTTAATGAACAATCACATACAACAGTCACAAAAAATTAAAAGGTTAATGAACATGACTTACTTTCGAATAACACTATTCTGTTTGCTGACAGAAAGAACACTGTTTTTTTTGGAGGTTGATGGTGCTTTCTTTTTCCTTCCCTGCTGTTGATACAACAAATGTAGGGTTTTTATAAACATCACAAAATTGGTGTCTGAAGAAACTGATATAAAAATACAAATACAATGATGCCGTTTGTCCATAACAAACCTATTGTGCTTGTACAGACCTTTTTTGTTGTAGCCTTGGACACTGCATTCTCCTCATCTTCTGCGTTTGCGCTGGTCTTTGCAGCTGTCGATGTGGGAAGCCACATATGAGTAATACCAGTATTAAAATAACAATGAAAAGCAGGAGACAAAAAAGAAATGTACCTTTTTTGGCAGACTTTGGTGGATTTGCGTGATCCTGTGCTATGGTCAGCTCCACTTGGGCAGCCACCTCCTTTTGCTGCATAAAAGCACAAATGAAAAACATACCACCTGTATAAGATTACAGTACATTATGCAATGGGAAATGTAACAATAAAACATAGTTCTATGCAGACAATCACCAGATGTATAAGGAGACTTGCCTTAGACTCGTCTACTGGTGTTTTTGGTTTTTCAGGACCTACTAAACATCAAGGAGTAAAAAAACAGCAAATCTCTTAGCATTCCAAGTATATACATCAACCAATACAACTTCAGGTGTAACTTAATGATACATGAAGGGTGTCATACCGACTTAACTGTCAAAAAGAATGTTTAAATATGTATGTACATACCACAGTACTGAATCCAGTTCATCTGTCTCACTGCTGTGGGCAGCTTGATCAGTGCCATGTTGTAAGAGTTGTCTGCATCTTTCAACAAGTTGTTTGTCTTGTCCTTTAGCCTTTTGACAATAGTGCGAACTGTGTTTGAAAACAAGCATGGATTTGGTGATGACATATTCTTAAAACTGGGCACATAAAGCATCATGACTAGAAAACAGAAGGAACTGCTCATTAGGGATGAGTGGGATTTCTGTTATATTGTTTTGTTGTGTAATTCTTTAAATGTAACTCAGAAGTAAAAAATATTCTGGTACTGTGCTTAGAAAGATATTGTGGACAGGCCTTTTGCAGCTGCACAAGCACTTGATGCTTCTACAAATGTTTAATCCATTCATGTCAAACAGCTGTATTTTGTATATTAAGAAATAAATGTCGCAGTTACAATTGCCAAAACTGGATAGTTATACATTGGAAGAACAAGTAACAGATCTAAAATGATTTTTTACAAAATAAAATTTTCATAACTACATAACTACTTTCATAAGCACTTTTATTCAGTCAAACTAGAATGTTTACTTGTTTGTTCAATTCTGTCAAAGACTACTTTTAAACAATGTCTTCACATTTGTGTTCAAGCAAGCTAAGGGAACATGGGGCAAAGGAAATACATAAATAAAAATCAGATTATTATTATTATTATTATTAATAATAATATGGCTGTGTTCAAAAGGACTGCTGAGGGTACCACTGAGGTACCCTTGAGCAAGGCATTGTACCCACTCACTGGTCCGCCAAAACCATGCATCCATGCTTTGTGGACACTGCTCCATATTCAAGTCTATGTATTTGAACGCAATGAAATTAAAGTCGATGTTTGTGTAATGATCAGATGTTCCCAACACTTCTCTCTATGCAGTGCATGATACCACCGAATGCTCGACTGGCTCAACCCGGTAAGAACATTCGAATCATTAAAAGTTGCAGTTTTACTGCACACTGTAGGCAATGTTAGTTCACTTACCTTCATCGTCAAAGTCAAGAAGAAAGGCTTCTAACTTAGGCATCTTGATGTTCTTCTTGTTTTTAGCGTTAGTGGTTCGCTTCCTCGGGGCCATGTCTGTCCTGAGAGAAAGAGAAACACTTTACACTCTCTCAGCTAATAATAACAACTCAACCATATTTAATAAACACTGGAAGGCTTTGGGTCGAGCTTCTTTATCGTTTTACCTCTTTTATTTTCCCTCTTCGCTCCTCGACTCTCTCGGTGTTTTCAGCAGTTGGGAAATGAGGTTTTCAAATTGGTTCGCTTCTGCAGCTCAACCAATCAGCGAGCAGTTTTCTGGTTAAGTCGTCCACTCTGGCGCCTTTCACCAATCAGATGAGGCTTCTCGAACAACAGCAGAAATAGACCAATCGCAGTGGGGCTTATTTCAAGATGCTGCACACAACTTTTTGGGATTGGTGGATTAGTGTTGAACTGTACAGTAATCGGAAGGACCTTGTGGATATAGAAGTAGTGCGTTCTCGTCAGAATATATGAGTATATTTTGTTTTGGCTTTTAATAAAAGGTGTTATTACGTTCAGACATACTTAGAGGGTTAGGATGTAAGGGTGGCAGTTAGTGAGCGCATGTACTGGGGAGAGTAAGGTTGTTGCTCGTCAGTTCTCTATAAATGAGAGAGATGTCACAGTCACCACTATCCATGCTGTTTCAAGAGCTCAGAAAATGTTTTCAGAGTTTAGAGACAAACCGCAGAATATGGAGCGCAGCTCTTCAAGAGTGTTCTCCGTTGATGGGCTCTCTGGGAAACCTGGCAGAACAGCTGAGGGCGCTGAAGAGTGTAAAACTGGTCGACACACCTTTAGCTCTTTTCCCAAACCTGCAGGAACGCCTTCAGCACAAACTCGCACAGGCCGTAGACACTGTCTTGGTAAATTTAAATGAGAAGATGTAAGTCAAGTTCTCATCTGTTCGAGCCTTTTTAGAAAAACATTTCTTCTAAGGTCTATAAATGACTTGTGTACATTTATGTACCAAAACATATATTTTTTTACATGACCGTTTCCCCTCTTTGTTCCTTACAAGTAGGGTGTTTTTTTCACTGTGCCTTCAAGACATGTATTTGTAAAGGGCCATATTTTTCCATGATGTAGCCCTTTAAGTGTCAGATCTGATTTTTTGTATCAAATTACTGCATCTTAAAACATGTCTTTGGTTTTGCAGGGGTGTTCTTCAAGCAGTGAAGGAGTCCATCAGTAAGCAGGTGTTTGAAGTTCATCAGCTGTATAAGCGAAACTCGGACTCCCTTGATCTGCGGTCTTGTGTTGTCAGATCTGCTATCTCGCCATCTATTGCTGACATGTTGGAATGGCTCCAGGATGCTGAAATTTACTATCGTGTCCAGTATCCTAGATTCGCCACAAGACAAATGAACGCCATTTAATTCTGAAACTGCTAACCTGTTTTTTCTACAACTCTTTTTAGATTTTGTACCGTGGAATCTTAGTTGATCATGTGGCCATTACAATTAGAATTCTACTTTTAGTTTGGTAACATAGACATATGAAGATACTACATCTGCACTATTGATAACACTGATTGTGTGTTTTAGGCCTCTGCTCAGTTAATGCACTGTAAAAGTACAATTGTGTAAACATGTATCCAGCATGTGGATATGGGCATTTTCAGGCATGTTAGTACCAGTTTGTAGTACCATAACTACAATAATGGTAATTTGCACTTGTGTTTCTATTGGGATGTCAGTCAGCTAAGTTAATGCCAAGCTGTGTTAATGCCAAGCTAGTGGTGGTGTACAGAAATCCAGGCAGTAGAAGAACAGAATGTAATCTATTTTAATTGGATAGTCATAACATTTGTTGGTGTCAGTATTGTCCTGTTTAATTTTCTTTAGCCATGTACTCAGATATATCCAAAGGAAGACCTTGCTACAGATGCTAAAGCCTGATGATCTTACTCTTATGGAGACAGCACCAAAGAGATGGGCGTCTTTAGACTCGCCTAGTAGAGAAGAAAGAATTTCAGGTAGGTCTGTTACAGTGGGTACAGAAGCAATATGTTTTACTTCACTGTAAATTTGATTGTATTATTTATTGACTTGTATGGTAATATACACAGTATTCTCTGAGAAATGTTAAGAAATTGTTAATTCCGTCTTAAGCAAGTCATTTCATAAACCTGCCATTGCCATGTACAGCGTTACATGACTGTTTTTATTTCATTTTAGCTGATTTTATAAAATTCTCTTTTTCAGACGCATTCTTTCAAGTGTCCTTCTTCATGGAGTCTGAGTAACCTGTTATTGAGCCATGTGCTGGTTAATGAGTTTCTACCAAGTCAACGTCATGTATTTTTGAGCTCCCAAGTGGAAAACAACTGTCACTCTGAGCTATAATTACCAGGCCTTAACTTGGTAACCTGAGTTGCAATGTCTGGCTCTCATCCTCTCATACTACAAATGCTGCATGAACTTGCTTTGGCAGTTTTCAGAAACCTAAAAGATAAGTGGCATGTTCCTCACCACTTTCCAGCACTGTGCATTGATTATGAACTTTTTGTCTGGTATAAATTCACTTGAATGCAGCATTACTAGTTCAAGCGTCCACAAATAAAATGAGGTAATGTGTGAGAATATACTGATTCTGTAATGTGTAGTCTTTACACATGTGACCTTTGATTTGTTTCATGGATTTAAGTAATGTAAATAAATAAATTGCTGCTACCATCTGCATCATGGAAATTATTCACACTATGTTTATTTTCACACATCCTCAAGCATATCATGTTTTGTATAATAAATATAAAATAGAATCACTACAAGCATAGTTACATAGTTGCTGAAATGTCATTTTTGTTGTAAAAATAAGATGTATAGAGGACATATCACAGTGTTGGTATTCATGCCAACTAAAAGAAGAGCAGTTCAGTTAATACTATCTTGAAAAAATGAACATAAACCTGATAAATAAGAAATCAATTTTCTAGTAACGGCATAGTACAGTTCAAATGGAGGCCTTCATGAGGACATACAGAAATGAAGAGTACAAAAAGTAAAGATATCAGTAAAATACCTCGAAAATTGTTCAATCCACTGCAGTACAACTATATAATTTCCTTTTTCTTCCATCACTGATTTTGATTTTCAGTAACTTAGCATTTTGCATACACTGTTCCAAAGTTTGGATTCATTTAATTTTTTTTTTCTAATAATGAATGGATCTCTTAATGATTCTATAATGACAATCAAAAATTTTGTTTAAACATGTCAAATGTATATACTTGCAGTAGGTGTGTTGTATTTATGTTTTGTTTTTGTTCTGATTACAATATCTATTAATGAAGTTTGGTGTTGTATATAAAATTACAGAAATTATCAATATAACAAAGGATTCCAAACTTTTGAATAGTACTATAACTCAGTCATTCACACCTTGTTCCTGAAGTACCCTTGCCCTGCATTTTTATGGTGATTTCCATCCTCCAACACACTTAATCCAACTAACCAGCTAATTAAGAAGCCTCATCTGAGATGAAGTAGGTGTGTTAGAGCAGGAAAAACAACAGTAGTCCAGTAACAGGGTGAAGAACCTCCACTTTTATCTCCAATATCACTTGCTATTATTGTCTCATGGAAATACATTCAGTTATATCTGCTCCATTTTAGACATACTCCTTCAGAGGCAGGCTGTTGGTGGTGATGGGTTTAGGAGGATCCATAGCAGCGGACCTGGTGTTGGCGAAGCTGCGGCCTATATAGCCCCGTCTGTAGGCCGCTTTCTCCATGTGCGGGCAGGTGCTGCTGAGCACCACTCCACTGATCATGAGGATGACAGCAGCCGCCCAGCCCAGGTAGATGGCCTGGCCCAACTCACGCTTGTTCTGGATGGGGACGTTTGGGTTATAGAAGTCCTGCACCACTGTGTTTGCCGTCCATGACACTGGGATGAGCACGCACAGGCCTGTGAGGATGAAGAGCACCCCGCCGGACAGCGCTATGCCAGCCTTGGCGTGGCGGTCGTCCCCGGCGCAGGTGGTGCACTTCATGCCGCAGCAGGACACAGTGCAGGACAACCACCCCAGGAAGATGGCCACGCACATGAGTGCTCGTGCTGCCTGGATGTCCGGCGGCAGGGCTAACAAAGAGTCATAAGTCTTGCACTGCATGTGGCCAGTAGTCTGGTATATGCAGTTCATCCAGATGCCCTGCCATACGATCTCAGACGTCAGGATGTTGGGACCTATGAAGGCAGTGACCTTCCACTGGGGCAGTGCTGTCACTGCGATAGCCATCACCCAACCCGTAACAGCACAGGTGAAACTTATCAACTGCATCCCTGTATTCACCATCCCGCCACCCTCTCTGTACCACGCCTCCTCGGGCCACAACCGGGACGACACCTTTCCTCCTGCTGCTGGTCCGGCTAAGGACTATTAAGGGCTACTAAAGCCCTTCACTAAAGCCCTCCTACGGGTTGTCAGGTCACGTGTTCCGTCCGCTCCTTCCTGTATTTTAGTTGATTAACTTCTTCAGAAAGCCCCTATAGAGTTTCTTAATTCTTTAGGGGGATCCTCTCCCCAACCTTTGAACCCTTTTATTTGGTCTCTTTCAGGACCTTTTCCTGTTTGTTCTTCCAGACACTGGCTGTGTCAACTTTCTCCCTCTCTTTCTTTGATATAATGAATTATTAAACACCCAGATCAACCATGAGAGACTCGCTCAACTTCAGGAAAAGTGCGCTTGGAGGTCCAAAGTTGCCCTTGAGATGTCTGACCGTTGCTCTTGAGCCTCTTCACGCTGCTTGTAAAGAAAGATAGGCTTGTCACAGTGACATGTGCGTGAATTTCTCCCCTGGTTTTGGTGTTGCCTTACCCAGATGGGTCAAGCAGATAAAATTTGATACCACGCAGAAATACAATCGAAGACGGATTTCATCCAAGTGACCATACCACGGTCGTCCCTCAGCAGCAACAGGTTTACAAATACAATTACAAAATAAAATTGAATTCAGTAATCAATATGCAAAATGCAAGCATTAATCCAATATGAGCATTTATCTCCCAGAAAATCAGGCTCAGTACAGTCCACTGTCACGCATGGGAATGGTAGAAACCACTGAAAAAGCATCAGACGAAAAAGTGAGAGTGGTCAGATTTGCGAGTGTGGAGAAGTAGACTTCACTCCAGCTGGCCAGGTTGTTGAGGAGGATTCTCTCGTGTGCTCAAGAGTCCAGAGGAGCCAGAATACGCAGATGGGGCGCTGAGCCAGAGGCCACTTCAGGATAGACAAAGGCAGCGAAAGGAAAGACGAAATGCTGTTCCCCTGTACAACAAAATGCTTCTAGGCTGGCTGTTGCTCTGTCAGCTGCTGCTGTTGTTTGTCTACTGAGCAACACAGCAAAGCCTCAAGATGCCATTCACTGCCGTCTCTGGCAGGTCAAAACCGCTGGCCAGTACCAGTCTGATCCTGGAAAGAGGAGCAAATGAATGAGAGGCAGAGTGAGAGAGAGAGAGAGAGAGAGAGGGAGGGTGTGCGGTCTGTAGGTGGATCAATTAGCACAAAGACAGTCCAGGGGCCCTCAGCAGTGGGGCTTAAATGGTGTGGGTTTTTAAAAAATGTTTTGTTCAGAAAACTGCTTTCACTTGTCTTTTGTGAAACAGTTATGAAAGGTACAAACTGCTTAAAATTGGGGGGGGGTGTGAGCATTTTTTTTTTTTTTGACAGGACAGGACGTGGGTTGAAAGAATAGGCGACTGAAAAAAATCAGCTAACAGAACCTTTTAAGTATATATGTAAATTTCCAGGAAAAATTGCTGTCTTTTATTATCGTGTTTAGTCTTAAGAATTATTTTAATTTAGTTCATCTTCAACTTTTTTTGAACAAGGAAAAATGTGTTTACCCTTATTCATGATGTTTAAATCTAAGGTACTTATGAGAGCACATCATTTAACAAATTAAGATAAAAGTCTAAAACTATTATTTGCCATAGAATGTATTTTTATGGAACTAATAGGATTGCCAATGTTGCTACTCTTTTGTTTAAATAAACAACACAGTTTGGTTAACTGCCCTCCTGCCTCTCAATTTCCTAACGACGAATATCAGTGTCTCGGTCAATGAATTAAATATCACGGTTAGAAGATCCCTGGTTTAAGTTTCCTTTGTCATGTGAACCTCTCTCCTTGGCAACAGTGGTCATGACAACAGACCAGGACACAGGAAATGAGCGAGGAGGGCCAGGTGCAGGCGGGGGAACACAAAAGACGGGATGGAGAGCAGATAGATGATCCAGGAGGAGCAAAAAGATCATTTTAAGTATAAACACTCGACAAAAGTGATTAATCATTGTACTGTGAGACAATAGCAGTTTTATAGATCCTGCTTTCACAAGCCAATAATTTTGCACATTCATATAATCAAATCCCTTCATATATGCCCATAATCCTTTCTAATTAGTGAATTTGGCTTCTTAAAGTGTGCCTGTTGCTGACCCAGCTGTTCAGTTGTCCTCAGTGAAAACAGGGGTAGGGTATAACTGAATTCTTTGGCTTGGTGAAGCTCCATCCAGTACAACAGTAACGAGTTGGATCGACAATCATCCAACACCAGTACCAGGCCTCACTACATCTGAGGAATGCAATCAAATCCACACATCCCAGAGGAATACAGCAGCACTACACACCATACTTTGACTTTATAAAAATATTAGATGTTTCTACAAATTGACACAGCACACAAAATACTTCAGATCACAATCCTTTAATCAAATATTAAAAAAAAAAAACATTTCGGGATGCAAGTCTATGTTGCCACCTAGTGGTAGATCTAAAATAGCCTTAATCTGATTCCCCTTGTTTCAGAATCAGAATCAGAATCGCGTTTATTGGCCAAGTATGTGAGCTAAGACATACAAGGAATTTGATTCCGGTAGATGGTGTCTCTCAAGTTCAACACAGTAAAAAAACAACAATAGTTATAAGATACAATAAACAATACACTGAGTATTTCTCTAGAAATCAATTGTCAATTTCTCTAGAGTTGACTAAATCTGACTGCTAAAAAACCACATAGTAATGGAATGTTATACCCCACCACTCTATACTGTGCAAACTGGATATCTAGATCACCACCATTTTTTAAAGTCATCTCAAAAGACACATTTATTGGGTTTCTGTCTGGCATACATTTAGATAAAAATGGCTCTGCTGCTATTTTTACCTATGCATTCCTTTACATACAGCTTTTACAGTAAGACATTTTAACCAAATCTGTTAAAAAACTTTGGTTTGAGGAACTGGTGATGATTCAGGCATGTAGTTTAAGGTGATGTGAATATTACATTAGCTTCATTATCACAGCTAGACTACATTTACAGATTAAGGATAGCAAATGCCCTGGCTGATTATAAGTGGGATGGTGTACATACACCAGACAAAAGTTTAAACGCAACACTTTTGTTTTTGCTCCCATTATTCATGAGCTGAACTCAAAGATCTGAAACATTTTCTACATGCACAAATGACCCATTGCTCTTAAATATTGTTCACAAATCTGTTAGTGAGCATTTCTCCTTTGGTGAGATAATCCATCCCACCTCCCTTTTATTGCACATTTCAAAGTGGCCTTTTATTGTGGGCAGTCTAAGGCACTGCCCACAATTAAAGGACACTTTGAAATGTGCAGTTTTATCACACAGCACAATGCCACAGATGTCGTAACTTTTGAGGGAGCGTGCAATTGGCATGCTGACTGCAGGAATGTCTACCAGAGCTGTTGCCCATGAAATGCATGTTCATTTCTCTACTATAAGCTGTCTCCAAAGGCATTTAAGAGAATTTGGCTTAACATCCAACCGGCCACCACATGTAACCACACGTGAAATGGTCAGAAATCGTCTCAAGGAAGCTCATCCGTATGCTCGTCGTCCACATCGGGGTCTGGACCTGACTGCAGTTTGTCGTCAAAACCGACTTGATTGGGGTAATGCTCACATTTGATGGTGTCTGGCACGTTGGAGAGGTGTTCTGTTCACAGATGAGTCCCAGTTTTCACTGTTCATAATAATAATACACGGCCCCATATTGCAAGGATCTGTACACATTTCCTGGAAGCTGAAAACACCTTGATATTGCCACACCTGTGAGGTGGGATGGATTTAGACAGATTTGTGAACAATATTTGAGAGTAATGTACAGCTCATGGAAAAATGGGAATAAAAACAAAAGTGTTGCATTCATATTTTTCAGTATAGTTTAAAACTTAAGTCGGTAAGGAGAGAAACTTTGCACATCCTCCTGAATATTAAGGTGATGTCAGTGGGAAATAAAGACAAAGGTTTATGCAATTTAGGCATAAAATACCAATTTATTACTTTGCACAATAAACACGAATAGTCCCTGCAGGCTAAAAAAAAAAAAAAAGAAAAAAAAAAGGGGAAGGGTGGGATTTTTTTAAAGTCACATAGCAATGTGGCACCCTGATAGAAGAGGCCAGAGGAAGCCCAAGCAAATTAACAAGAGCGCCCTCTATTGCTATTAGACAAGTCACACAGCTCAGAACACTAGAATACAGCACAAAAGCTACACAAAAAATAAATTACAATGCACTTTTGTCCAATAACAAATCTTTATATCAAAGAGGATTAAAAAAAGATCATGCTCTCTTAATTTTAGGGGGAAGAGAGAGAACTGGTAAAAAGGTTAAAAAGAGGTAATCCTTGTGTAATCCTGAGGCATCTGGATGCTTGAACAGAGGGAGCAGGGGTGTCAATTAGATGCTGCCAAAGGAAAGGGCCTAGTGAACCTTATGCCAAGCAGTACAGCACTTTAGTAACTAACTAAACATAGGAGGTACAAAGTCAGTCTTAGCGCTCCCTGACTGGAAAGAAAAGACAACTTAAAAAAAAAATGAACTAAAACAAAAAAAAAGGACACAAAGTACCTCGTTTGAGTGGGAGCTCTTTCCAAGACTTGACTCAGCATCTCCTTCAAGCATCCAGACTGTCCCTCAGGTGTTACCGACATGTGTGAAGGAATTTTGTCAAGAGAGACTGGTAAATATTGCTACCCTAAAAACAGTCTCAAATTCATAAACATTTACAAAAAATGATTTTTTTTCCTCTTTCTGAGATAATAAATATTCTCTAAGAGATTTAGGACAATACTCTGGCATGCAGGCGAGCAAAGTCTAAAATTTATAGTTCTCCATAGAGCCTAAAGAGCTAGTCCACCGAATGCACATTCCCACTGATTGATACAAGCAGAAAAAACAAAAGGTACAGAAAACACAAACGCCAATAGGCTATCAGACCAACAGCCACATTAATGTGAGGAATTATAGCTTTGCCTTGTTCATAATTTGGATTATATTGCTGTGCAATGATGATATAAAATTGGAATTGTCATTTCATCACCAGTTTAGTGACCAACTTAATGAGACACAAATAATCCAAATCTAGTAGGATGTGGGGTCAGGATTAGAAGAAAGGCTGAGAAGAAACTTGTGAAATTGCCCAACACCTTTATCAAACTTATTGCAAGTGATGCCTTGGCCCCAGCCCTTTCTAAAAGTGCCAGCAGTCATGCCCTGAACAGGTGAGTGCTCAAACTCATTTATAGCAAACCTGCTGCTTTATGGATGGTTTATTACAAAAGGGTTTTGCAGAGCCACCCCCCTGACAAGGCATGCATGCTGACACCCCTCTAAACAACACAACCCAGGGCAAGGCTTGTTGTCATTCAACCGCACTAAGCCAGGTGTTGTCAGGTCCAAAGGCAGTGCTTATGCTTGTGTCTCTTAGCAAATTAGACATTTTTCTTACACCTTGAAAGAAAATACTATATGTTTAGACTTTATATACAGATACATGTTCAAACACACACGCACAGTGATAAAAACACATAGCAAGTGTAAAATTCAAATAACTGCCAACTATCTAACCAACACTAATTTCCCCCCTGAGCCCTGATTGTCACTCATCCTTCCTTTCTAATCACATCACTGCCACCAGTGGACACAGTCTTCCCAGCAAGCCACTACCAGACACTTGGGGGCAAAATAAGGTCAAATCAAAAATCTTTGCAACAATAACTACTTCCAATACATAAAAAAGAAAAATGAAGAAGAAGAAAAAAAAACCAAAGGAGCCAAAGGAAGACCGACCAACCAACCAAAGCACTTTGGGCCCCACAACCATGGCCAGAATGCTACAACATGTTCAGCTACGAAACCAGATTCACCCAACACCATCAAAACGACTCCTGGATAAAATCATTATGCAACTGTGCTGCTGACGGTCTGATATTCATAATAGCAACAACATTAACAACATCGACTTTCTACACTAACAGTTAAGATAACCACAAAAGTTTTTTTATATTAAACTCTTAAAAATCTGATTTGAATCTTATGTAGAAATGCATAAAAGGTAAGGGAGAGTGCTGTAATTTTGTGAGCTTTGCCTTCTTTTCACAATGCCAATCAGTGACTGACTAGCATCATATCCAGAACCATTCAAAGGCCACATCCCTGCACCTCATACATAACCATCCAAACAAGGACGTACAGGTTTTCGACCTTGCCATAGGCAGAATGCCGCCTGTGCCAAGCCCCCCATTGCCCTGGCCTGATGCCCTGTCAATCACACACCTAAGACCATGGGTAATGTTACTGCTACACACAACCACCAGCTTATGCAAGTCTGTAAAAATCATCTACTGAAATAGGCTTATATAGATGTAAATATTTTATATATATCTATATACGTGTAACTATAAAAACAAAACAAAAAACTGAGGCATTTACAGCAGTTAACTCCTTGATTTCCCTTTACAATTCAGTGGCCTGCCATGAAACACACTTACACACTTACACACTTACACACTTACACACTTACACACTTACACACTTACACACTTACACACTTACACA
>JBBPDC010000141.1:10479933-10500362 GCA_037974485.1 Hemigrammopetersius urotaenia
TGTGTATATACACACACACTCACAAGTTAATACAAGGTTGTAAAATGCTTTTTAAAATGTTTGTTTTTCCTCCTTAGTATAAATATGTTTTCCAAACGATTATCGCGCTGCTGATCTGTTGGGTAATTGAGCAAATTGGGCAAATATAAATTACAACTAAGCTTACAGACAAAGAAGAGAATGGTTCGGCTCATATCAGTGGTGTTCATGTGGCTTTTCTGTAACATAACACAGATCCACGACCATTTTGGTCACAGCAGCATATAAACAAACGAGGAGCGATTTCCGCGTCTCCTCCGCCTTCTCCACTCATCACGGCGGAGACGGTCAATCTCAGCTAGGCAAAGATATCTACATATTTGTACTCAAACGCTTATTTGGGGATTCCAAATCATCATAGACAAAATTTAAAGCGACTGAAATGCCATTTGGTTCGTATGGAGGGTGAAGATGTCGTGTCGTGTTGATATCCTGATTGTTTTCTTCAGAAATACGTCGACATTAAGAGCACGGTCGGCCCCAGTCCACTGTGGAGGTCCTGTCAGCCACTGCACGGTCTGCACAAACCACACAAAATGCCTGTCTCTGAATAAAGCCTCGTCAAAACGTTGGCGTACTCTACCCTCCTCCTGACCATGATCTGACCATGTGCTTCAGTTGTACGTGGTCAGTAGCAAGATGCGAATCATCAGTCAACACCTGAAATTTTTCGTTTTTCTTCTTTAATAAGGCTATGATTTCTACTTTGTAATGTGCCTTTTTCAAACAGGCAGCATTAGCAAGACACCTCGAAAGCTACAAAACAAACGAACAAACGCCTCCTAGAACAAGACCAGGAAGATCTTTCTCGGTTAAATCCCCCTTCATCGCCACACAATGCCAGCCTGCCTTCCGCGCCACGGTGTGGAGCTGCCTGACACCAAAATACAGCCCAGATGTCGCACACACACACTTGTTGGTTTTCTGACTAAAGTGTAGTGCCGGACTTCTGACATATGGTCGAGTGGTCGATACAATGTGATTCTAGGAGGCGGACGGAGCCCAATAGCCCGTTTGTTTTGGTCTCCGATGTCGAGGCCTACACTCCGCAGCTATGGACCGCGGTCTCGAGTAGTGAGGCAAGCCGGCCTGCCCGCGCTGTCACTCGGGTTCACTTTCACACCACTTACCGGGTCCGAGCGCTTCCATGGCCGAGGGCTCTCTCTCCGTCTCTGTCCCGGCCTGGCGGCTCCGTACCGACACTGAAATTGGGGGCGGTATCTCGAAGCTTAAGGTGGCTAATTTAAGAAAATGGAAGGATGCGTATCTCGTCCAGGGACCGAGCTCGCGCGGCGCTGTGTGAGTTAAAGCAGATCCGTGGGATTTGTAACTGCGCATGCGTGGGATCGGGGCGCCTGCCCGCTTGGCTTATAATGCGCACGCGCGATGATGAAAAACACTTAACTGATAATGTGAACGCCTCAGTAGTGCTGTGGTCCGGACTGTAGATACGATACGTGCTGTGAGTGCACAAATTTCACATCCTCATTCACCTCTAAGTTTAAAATAATTGTCAGAAAGGTATGGTTACAGACCAGGTTAACTGAGTGAAGCACACGTGTTGAATCTAGACAGTCTTAATCAGTGGCACACAGACAGGGCCACATGATTTATTTAGCAAACATAGAGCTAAGAAGGGGTGGTCTTGGATCTTCCCTGTTGGATAGGTTTGACGTTTGACTTAAATTGCGTGCCCAACTGAGAAATTATTTGTATGTGAAAGCAAGCAAAAAATGAAGGCCACTGTGTTTGCTAGAGTTCGCCGTACAGGTACAGTGTCTACTACTATAGCTGCAAAGCAGTGGGACCAACACCATATTAAAGTCTATGTATTTGAATACAGTGGCACTAAATACTAATCTTGGTGTAATGGTAAGACGTCACAATGCTTATGTCCATGTAGTGGACACGAAAACGAGGCGCGTTCCCTGTTTTAAAGTTCTGACCAATCAACACGCATTTAAAACACTTGGCAACTGTTCGACCAATAGGAACGCTCGGAGTCAGTGACGGACAGACACTCTACGTCCAGGGCGCGAAAGGTTGAAATTGTATTCAGTTTGGAGGATCAGGCGGGAGAGGAGTTTCACCATCGGTTTTATACAGATAGAATACAATATTTGTTTATTTTATAGCGCGGGGTTTACTCTGTTAGGCTTCCTTATCTTTAAGTAGCCGTTACCGTTACAGTCTTTTGTGTTTTTGGTGTATTTAGGCACCGAATAAGACAACCGGACAAAAGATGAGCCTGCTTCCTTTCGAGCGGGTAACGTATTACAGTAATATACACGAATAATGTCGAAGACTCGTAAATTTACCAGACCTGCTGTTTTGTTAATAAGGGAAACTTAAAACGACTAAATAACTTGAAGTGAAGCACTGCTATGTGTACTGAACTTGGCTAATTTATCGCCGTGCTAAACGTATTGTTAGATCGAAATAAAACCTCCAACTAACAGACAACATACGGTTCTTTTCTGTATAATTGGGATGAAATGGTGCTGCTTCTGTTTTATATCTTTTCAGTTTCTGTATGTGAAAATTATTTTGGATTTGTGTGTCCTAGACTGCAAATTGTATTAACTTGGAACTGTTTGTCATGCAAACAATAGCGAGCTGTTAGCTAGCCAGCTAGCTTCAAAAACAAACAAGCAAGCAACAATAGTGTTATTGTGGATAGCTAGAAATGGGCATAAAGCTGCGGATCTGGGAAAAGAAACGGTGTTTAATTCTTTAATATTTGGAAGAAATAATTTATTCTGTTGTCACCTTTGTGTTAATCTATTTCCGTGAAAGGTTTGAAGTGTGTGTATAAAGGACATTAGTGTTGGACAGGAAATTCACTTAAATGTTTGCTGTATATCTACTGTATAGCCCGTGGATCTCCCTGTTGAGAGCAGCAAGTCTGAAAGTGACTCAGATAGTGGAGTGGGCTCACCCATGGATGAGGCTGTGACTGAAACGATCACTGCCAATGAATCTCAAGAAGGTAATTCAAGACATATCAAAGGTTTAGAGAATGTACACAAAGAATTCATTAGCTCTCTCGTGGTTTATTTGTGTTATGATTTTCAAATGTATTCTTTTTTTTTTTTGCTTACTGGTATGTTGTCATGATTTACTAAAACATGTTTTGAATACTTTGTTTTTGACAAAGATTCATGACAAACCACAAGGCATACATTTTTGTGACATTTTCTTAAACTCATCATTGGTTGTCAGTCCTTTTGAGTCAAGCACTTTTTTTGTTGATTTTTTGTTCCCTGATTTTGTGCTCCAGATTCAGAAGATGACATTGCTGTGAACCGGAAGTCACGATCTCTGAAGGTTCTACAGGACAGTGACAGTGAAAAGGGGGATGAGGCGACTGGGATGGCTCCGGCCCTTGTCCTGTCAGAATCCAGTGGAGAGGAGATGAAGACTAGTGAGAGTGAACGAAGGAGAAAAAAACAGGGAAAGAGGATATCCCGCATTTCTATGGACAGTGATGAGAGTGAGTCAGAGAAAGATGACGTTAAGCAAGGCAAGAGGAAAAGGGAGAAGTCACGGAGGCGCAAAGATAAAGAGGACCACAGAGGAGCTCTAGTGAAACAGCTGAGAGAGAGGTCAAACACTGAAGTAAGATCAATTTAATCTTTTAAGAAGTCATAGACTGGTTATCATCATCTCACTGTTGACCGGTTTTCACTCTCTTGATTTTCAGATATCCTCTTTGCCCAGAGCTCTCAATGACAGTGGCTGTCTGCTTGGTGATAATGATGTTTTTGATGCCCAGCTGGAAGATGACACAAATGATGTGGTGATGGAGGAAGAAGAATCTCTGAATGCCATCAGAGATGCTGTGAAACAGAAGGCCAAGCACAAGGTGAGAGCAGTTGCACACATCCCCGAAGCAACTTCAGTAGGAAAAGATTTAAAAATATAGGCCTTTTTATTCGCTAGAGTTTACAGGAGAATTTGAGAATAACCAGTTATTTTGTAGACATGCTCTGTAGCAGATATTTGAATTATTGTAAAAATTATTGTATGCTATTTCTCTGTAATTGCACCTTTTGGCACCTTTTTCTTGGAAAGTATTTTTCAAAATGTTTTCCTTTAACATGAATGCATACATTTGAGATGTGGAGAATGCTGTGCCCTTGACCATTATGTGTTTTTAATTTGCATGCAGTACCATCCTCATGACTTTGAAGGTGATGAAGTGGATGATGAAGACAAACCTCAGCGCATGGTATTGGGTTTTAGTCTGCTCCCTAATTATCTTGCCAATGTTTTCTAGCCCATAAAGCTGATCTGAGCTGATATGGATTGTGTTCCTAGGAGAGAAAAGCAGCAAGAGCAAGTAAGGAGGCCATGAAACAGCTCCACAGTGAGAGCCAGCGGCTAGTGAGAGGTTAGTGGATGATTAGCTGGTCAATCATTTCCATTAAAAAATAAAAATTATGTCAGTTGAAGTGACTGGAGAAGTCTGTTCTAAGAAAAATATTGAGGCAAAGAGTTTTGAGTAGAAGTTTGGTTTGAGTAGAGTAGAAATTTCATTGTTTAAAATTGTTTCTGATCTGTGTGCATGTACTCGCTTTAAATTCTTGGTTCTTTTACTCAATCGCTGGGGGTTTTTTTTTTCTCTCTTCTTCTTGCCTTTTCAGAGTCTACTATAGGGCTACCCTACCACATGCCAGAGCCGAAGGGCATTGACCATTTCTTCAAAAAAAGAACTCGTCCTGGGGGATGTGCTATGGCTTTGTTGAAGTATGCACATTTAGGATTGTTTGATGTACATTTAGGTGATGCTGTATGAGTTGAAGACTAATCTGACCATCAAGACCTTGAAGTATTAATTACAGAAATTCCAAGAGTGACAGTGGCATATTACTTGATTTGTGCAATATAGTCTATAAAAAATTAATCAGCAGCAGTTTTCACTCCAGAAACAGTTTGTGCTGACAATTCTCATTTATTCTCATTTTAACATTGATTCTCATTAATGTCTATGTCAAGGTCCACAAAATACCAGGCTGTTATCTTGGAATCGTTTAGAGCAGTCCCTACCAAACAGGGCCAAGCTGATGCACCAGAAAAGAATGCAAATCCCCAGGCTGACCCATGCCTGGATGGAATCAATCCAAACAGTTCTACCCCAATTGATGGAATGACAAATGGTGAGGAAAGCCCAACCGCTACTGGAACCACTGAGGAACAGCCAGAAGTTGGAACCACTGAGGAACAGCCAGAAGTTGGAACCACTGAGGAACAGCCAGAAGTTGGAACCACTTCTGATCTCCAAAATGCTGATATTATGAAGAGGAATGCTCTTCCTGCTGTGAAGTTGCATGAAGAGGCTGAATCTCTTAAACAGGACCAGGAGGAGACACGGGTCTCAGTTCAGCCAGCTGAGTGTGATACAAAGAATTCTGAGATGGTGAATTCAGAGCAATCTGGCACTACTCTTACTGAGCTGGGACCAGTAATTCCCAAATCCAGGAAGGATAAACTGACAAGACTGCGTGAGCTGGGTTTGGAGCCTCCACCAATTGTAAAGCTATGTGGAGATGATGCAGGCTTTGTCCAGCTGGAGCCTCCTCAGACAAACCCTGGTGAGGAAGTGGTTCTGTAAATACTGGGCAGAGATTAAAAGATTTAATTGTGATAAATCATTTACATTTACGCCATTTAGCTGATGCTCTTATCCAGAGCGACGTAAATCAGTGCCCAAGTAGTCTGTTCTTAAACAAAGGAGCTTTTTAACAGCAGTTCTCCCTTTAACACAGCTTCAATATTTCTTTGAATTTCAACTAGAACATTAATGTAATCAAACCAAATATAAAATCAAAGCTTTTTTTTTTTTGTCTGATTTTTTTTTTTTTTATAGATAAACAAAGTCTAGAGTGTTGGCATTATAGCTTTGTAACCATTATAATCCCCCTTGCCTTTAGTAAATATTAATCTTTATTAACATTTTACTGTTACTCTTTCTTTCAACCTGATTTATTGGTAGCTTTTTTTAAATACATTTAAATATTGACATTTCCATTTAGTCACCCCTGCCAACCCCCAAAATGTAGCTCATTAACTAGTAAATTGAACACATACATATGCATATTGTGTTTTCTACAGCACTGGAGGCACTTAAGGAGCGTTTTCTGAGGCACGTCCAGCCTGCTCAGCACTCTACAGGAGAGCGAGTACTAAATATAAATGTGGTGAGAAAGGATAGTACCCCTTTGGGCCAAGAGGAGCTACACACTGAGTCCATCACTATCACAGTGAATGAGGGGAAGAAGGAGCCAATTCACACTAAGCCTGGTACAAAAACATTAAACACGCTCAAGTCAATATTACCCCAAGGTTTCGCTCAAGTTTGAACCTCATACTCACAAAATACCTGTCTTTCTGTCTTAAGGAGAGAAGTTGGTTCTACTGAAGTCCCAGTTGCAGAAGGCCATGACTGTCCGACGGCAGGAAGAAAGAGAACGTCGGGCTGCACTTTATCGCCTGGACAATGAAGACTGTGAGGAAGAGGAGGAGGAGGAAGAGTTGACTGAATCGGAAGAAGAGGTACTAGTATACGACATTACAATTGATTGAGAAGTTGGGAGGGAAAAAATGTTGCATTTGTTTTTGGCTCAGCATAATGAATGCCTCATAAATAAACCAAACAAGACTTCATAAATGTTCAATTTTATTACATATATAGCATAAAGTCATCCTTCACTTAAAAGCACATTTCATGTTGTCTGTTATACCAATCTCCCTTTTCTCCCATCCAATTTATCACATCATAGGGTGTTGATGAGTTGCTAGGGGGTGGTGAAGATTTGAATGAAGGGCAGGATGAAGGTGAAAAAAAGGGAGAGGAGGTGGCTGCGAACGAAAGAGACAATGCACTTGAAAGAAGTCCTTCTCCTGGTTTTAAAAGTCCCTCTCCAACCCCATACACTGATGGCACATTGATGTTGTTTGCAGGCAGTTCGTGTTCTCGAACAGGGTAAGTGTCTGCCTGTTTGCCATTATGATGAGTTTTTAATAGTCTCAAGTTTATTTAAATCATCTTTCTTTCTTTAGGGATGGTGTTAGGCAGTGTGGGCAAGCCGGTCAAGAAAGTGATTGCAAAATGGGTGAGTATGTAGCTTTTTACTTTTGTCTCTAAAAATTGCTGTAATTGCAGCAAACTGGTAATGTTGTGTTTAAGTTTCTTAAATTTTTTTTTTTTCTCTTTTCTCAGAAGATGAGGATGCCCTCTCCCTTACTAAAGACAACAGTCACAACAGCAGCTTTGAGTTGATTGGCTCCACGCTCCCATCATACCAGCCAGTCAGCCGTGCAGCAGGCAGAGGTCTGTCAGCAGGTGCATTCCGCTCTCCCTCTCCCTCCCTCTTCAGATCAAGCTTTCTGGGTTCAGCCTCCAAGGTTAGTCCATTTTGGCTAGCTAAACACCTTATATTATTTAATAATATTTTAATATTTTATGATAATAATAATTGTTATTATTATTTAAATGTCTTTCTTTTCATTGAGGCTCTTGCTTTGTTTCAGACATATTTTTAAGTACATTTTGCTTTAGTTTCATGTCTTCATTTTCCCTGAAACTGGAAAAAGTCCAGACGGAATTCAGGCTTCAAGATTGTTAATACTTATTTTTCTTGGTTGTTTTTGTTTTTAAAGAGCACAGTGGGATGAAGCAACTATAGTTATTAATTGCAAGTGCAAGCAAAACTAAAGAACCAAACATAAGAAACCAAATGACTAATTTTCTTTACATTTGAAATAGAAATGTATATTTGAACATTGCTTTTTTATTTATTTATTGTTTATTCCTTAATTGTATTATCTGCTTGCTTATTCTCCTTTCTTCTCCTTACTATCCTATCTGTTCTCTCAGAGCTCTGGCAAGCTGTCTGAGCCCTCTCTCTCCCTACCTGTGGAGGACTCTCAGGACCTGTATGCTGACCCCTCACCAGGTGATGTCTGTCCAGTGGGTGACTCACAGGGCCCCTTCTCACTGGAGGAGGACACACACTCCCAGCTGTTGGATGCAGATGGCTTTCTCAACGTGGGGCACCGTGGAGGCCCAAGCCGCTCCCATAAACGACAGCTTTTGTTGGATAGCCTGGATGAGAACGCCATGGATGCCAACATGGGTGAGCTCTTGGGGCTCTGCTCAGGGGGGTTTGGCTCAGGACAAAGCCAGCCTGGGACCAGTCAGGTTGTGACGGAAGACGAGCTGCTGGGCCTGTGCTCTGGAGCCTTCACCACCCAGCCCGGAGTGGCTACTGACAGACCCAGAGAGGAGAGCAGAACTTTAGAGACAGGGAGCAGGGTCGGGAGAAGTACTGAGGGCTCAGATGGAGAAATGGATCAGCTACTTGCTCTCTGCTCGGGCAAATTTACAGGCAGCCCAGGTGTGTGCTGTTTATTTCAGCGAAGTTTGGGATTGGTGTCTGTGATTGATTTAGCCTTGGCCTTTTAAACCTGTTTTTCAGCTGTTTGTTCTTTCTTACTGCTTTAGCTGCTTCTCCAGGGCGTTCACTCTCCAGCACCGCTCTTAAAGATGCACCTGACAGGTACTAAAGTCCCATTAGTGGATTGGGGGTGTGGAGCTGTCAGTATGTGACAAATTATTAATGGCCACATTGTGTTGATATTGTTAGGAAAACTGAGGAAGATGAGGAAGAGGAAAGCAATTCTCAGTTTCGGCTACTATCAGATGCAGAGAGCTTCAGTGAGAAGGTAAGAGAATATGGATGTTTGCTGAAGAATATCAATGTCTGTTTAGAGATGAACTCAATTATCACCAATTACATTTAACAAAATTTTATGCCCTTACAGGAGGAGGATGAGGAACACTCTGAAGTGGAAGAAGGAGAGGCAGAAGATGAGGAAAAGGAGGCAGTGTTTGGGTCATGCCTTGGAAAAAGGAAGTTGTATGTTATGTTAATACTATAAAAGGAAATGCAGTCTTGCACATGATTTTAGTCTATTTTTCTAATGAATGTCCCCTTCTCCCTGTCTGCATATACAGACGCATGGCTGAATTTGTGGAGTCTGAGGCTGAGCTGTCAGGCAGTGATGAAGGCAGTGAAGATGAGGATGAAGAAGGTGGCGATGATTATGAAGAAGAAGAGCTACAGGAGGAGCTTCCATCTGATGATGAACTAATGGACCAAGTTAACAAAATTCACATGTAAGACTGAATGGGGCATAAAGGCTGTACAGTAAACGCATTATTTAAATGTGAAGTTCATTAAATAGCACTGTAGATGGTGAGGGGATAAGCATTGCAGGGTTGGCAAATGCACTAAAAGTGTGCACTTCTCTTTAAATCTATTCATACATGCAGTATTGGCTAAGCAAGTTAGAAAACTTGAAGGCTAACGCGGGCTGTCATTCATTTTGAAGCTCACTGGCATTTTGTGCTCTCAACATGTGTTTTTCACCTCTCCAAAGAAGGGATTGGACTTAATTTGTCATATTTGAATCTTTGGCTTAGGTATCTTACTCAAGGACACAGTGGTAGAAAACCTGCAACTTTGTAGTTATCAGGTTCATAGGCCTGTGTTTTACCCACTAGGCTACTACCACCGTATGACACTAAATCCAGTGAGTCAATGGTGGAAAATTTCAGTTGGTAGTTAGACAACCTGGCCAACATGTTCTGTATTTTGTTGTTGTCGCTTTGACTGATTTCCGTCAACTGAGGGCACAAAGGTTAATAATGAGATTGATGCAGATCCGAAGGGGAAATAAGGGGTGGAGCTGAACAAGCTTCAGAAGACAAAATTCTGGAAAGGCTGTCTTTTTCTTTGGTTTAATTATGATTTTATTATTTTTTCTAAAAATAAACATTATGGTTTCGGCTGTTCTCTTAAACATTGACGACTGCGGAGTAGGCTACTGGCTGCGAGCTGTTTCTCGACGGAGCCAAAACTCAGAAGCTTGATATTCAGGACAGTGACTCCGGTTTCGCGAGTGCTGCAAGAGCTTATGCTCCCTTAAAAATAAATAAATAGCAGTTTAGGAGTCTTTTTTCTTGCTGTTAACAGGAATGGCAGTGGGAAGTCGTGTTGTGTCGTTCGCGATCTTTTAAGTGAACGTACTGAACCAAATCACTTGAGGTGATTCGGTTTAGTACGTTTAACTAAAATTACGTTTTGCAATAATGGGAAGTGTTTTTTCAACGTTTTTACGTCTTATACATTCTGCTGTCTCAATTTGTTTGCTGCTGTCTGCATGCTTGTTTAAAGTGCCACCTGCCTTGAGAAAGTGCAAAGGTCACATGCGTGCATTGGTGAAGTTAAATTATGCAGATGTAGCCAACTTGGAAGCACTTTTTAAAATTCCACACCAGGGTTGAGCCCCTGGGCTCCAAGCACGATTTCTCCGCGGTGCAAGCACTCAAACTTCAAGCTACACAGTTCGATTGATCGCCAGGAGACTTTTCCAACAAGTCCTCATTTGTATATTTAGCCCCAGTAGATCAGGGATTATTCCCTGAAACCATTCACCTCGCAGCGGTGTCCCAATACTTTTGTCCTGCAACCATATCTCTGCGCTGAATTCAGATTAAAAGAGAATATGGATTTTCCTTTTACGTTTTCTTTAAGGGTAATGCATTAAACTGAGTTTTAAATTAAATTACAAGTAGGTGCAAAACCCTAAATGAATGCTTTGAGGCATCCTGATTGAAGCTTGAACCTGGTTTTTATAACACTTCCATCTTTAAGGTGTGTGTTGTTGCTTGTTCTGAGGTCTGCTTGTGTTTTTAGGAAGCAGATCCTAGATGATGACAAACGGAAGTTGCGTTTATATCAGGAGCGTTATTTGGCTGACGGTGACCTACACTCAGATGGACCTGGTCGAGAGAGGCGGTTCCGGTGGAAAAATATTGGTGAGTTTAGGAAAGTTGCAAGTACACATTGATGAACCACTTTATCAGGTTGACCTACCTTGTATCTCCACTCATTGACTCCACAAGACCTCAGTAAAATAGACAATGTCTGGTCCTAGCTCTTTCTGTTGCATGAGGGAACCATCACATTTTTTTGGCAGGTAGTTTTAATGTTTGGTCCACCAGTGAGCAGGTAATATTTGCATGGTGGATTATTTGTAGCCAGAGCAGTGTCCTTTGACCAGAAACTGACAAAGGATTAGAGGGTGATTAACACTCACTTTGCAGCATCAGAGCGATACAGACATGTGAGCGAGAGAAAGGGGGGGATACAGACGACTGAGCGAGCAAGAGAAAGGGAGGGATACAGGCGAAGCTGTAAGGGAGGAGAATATAAGGGGAAGAAAGTGAGCCTTTAAAACTGTTCAAACTGTTCAGCAAGATGTGTTTATTTTCTGAAACATTGGTTGAGACTGTTGAGTATGAATATGACACAAAAAAGTGGGAATAAAGCTTTGACAATAAATATTGTCAATGTTTTTGAATTGTACTCCATTAACTTCATTTGACAGGTATTGATTACATGCAAAGTTGATATACACAGAGAGAGCGTGTTCTAAAATGTACAAAAACAAACATTAAGTACACGAGAAACACAGTTTTACTAGGTTTAAAAAATGTGTAATAATTTTGCTCCCAAATATTTTTTACTTAGGAGCCAATGGCGCCTATGGTTTTTATTTTGTCTGGAGCCCCGTACAGTAGGAAAAGCCACGATTTATTAACATGCTAAATGTTTCAGACCCCAAGTATGTGTCTGATTGAACTTCAACCCTAAAGTAAAAAAAAAAAAAATAGATAAAACTTGTTTTGAACCATTTATTTGTCATCTGTAGTTTGATTTTGAGGAGGGGAGGGGGGATATAGATTAAAATCGAAAATTGGATTCATTCTGGAAAAAAATGGAGATTATATTTTTAGGCCATATTTCCCAGCTCTACTATATAAGAATTGGTGCTAAAATGGGCAGTGAGTGTAGATACAAGATACATGTACCTAAAACAGCCTTTTAGCCTATGTTCAGATATTGAGGAGAGCTTGTCTAAACCTAATATTGTAAGAATAAGATTTCTGCTGATAACCGATGCCTAGTAGGTGTTTTATATCGTCTCTTTCTCCCATTGCACAGACGATGGCTTTGAAGTTGGGGTTGGGGTTGGTGAGGAGGAGGAAGAGGATGACGATGAAGTGGACCCGAGTGAGCTGCAAAGGCGCAAAGAGAGGCTCGAGCGAGAGCAGTGGTTGCGAGAGCAGGTGTGTATAAGTATAATGAATGGAGGGAATGATTTTACCTGTTGTGTCCTAAAAATGTTTTGAATTTAAAAACTTCTCTTTCACCTATAGTCTGAAGCTCAGACTAATAAAGGGGAGGATCCTGAAGATGATGAGAAGATAGGAGAAGAGGACAGCCAGTTCATGAAGCTGGCCAAGAAATTAACAGCCAAGACACTCCAAAAAGGTGAATGCCACAGCGGTGCATTTATATAAATGTGTTTGCATCTGGTAACCTTCAAGAGTGTGATATTAATTCTGTGCTGTTTGTAGGGCCTCTCTCCGTGCCCCTGCAAGAGAAAGCAGCCCCTAACACCAATCCTTTTCAGAAGCCCCATCAGCCTGTGGTCAGTATAAATGGGATCTGTTTTAGTGACTATACAAATGTATTTAAACAAATTTTATTTTATTTAAACCAGTTGATCAAAATAGTGCAGCTCTGTATGGTACATGTTACTGATTTGTTTGCAGACCCTTCAGTTATTGAAAATGATTATATTTCTCATTGATGGTTGCCCTGCACACTAGTTGTGGTTTTTCCCTCAGCTTTGTTTTCCTTTACCATTATACTTATTCCATTCAGGTAAAGAGAGGATCCTTGCTGTGTCAGCCTCGGGCAGTACTACAGAAGTTGGCCAACATTTCAGACAGCAACCCACTGGCCCCGCGTAACACACGAGGCTTCCTCTTCCAGACACTGTCTCCTGAAAAAGAGCAATCTGCATCTGCTGGCCCAAAAAAGCAGGTACTATATGTAGTCCTGTCATTTAAAAATGGTAGATTTGTAGTTCTGCATGTAAGCCACTAGATGGCGCCATGGTGTTTGTCATGATTGGGAAGTTGCATTAAAGGAGAAAGATTGATAAATAAATTGATTTTAATGAATACTCGAGTCAAACAAAATCAAGGATGCCTTATAAGACAATTTTGTGTGATTGCTTTCTGTCAGTCTAAAATTGATAAATTATTACTCTTCGCATTATATAACAATGCTATGTTTTGCCAGTCATAGTACAAACATCTGCCATGCTGAAAGCTAATTTTCAGTTTTATGTGTTATGGTTTGCTTGTATCTGATATTACCACTTGATCTGAGCATTATTGCCTTAAAGTCACCTGTGTCTATTGCATGTATCAAAAATAGAAAGTCCCACATTCGACTTCAGAACTGTGGTTATGTAGTTGAGGTTTGACTAATCTGAATAAATATATTAATTATGTAAATTGAAAACCAGTAGGGCAAAATTAGACAAGCTTCATTTTTGATAAAATTGTCATGCATGTGTTATGTCAGGCATTTGTAGATGATTCTCATCTTTTTTCCCTCCCCACTGTGTTTCACAGGTGAGGAAAAGAAGTCAGCTGAAATCTTTTAGTCCTCTTGCCAAGCGACCATGTCTAGAGAACTCAGCGAAGCACCCTGGACCCCCGAGAAGCGTTTTCAGCTATCTGGAAAACTGAAGCTGCTTCAGATCTTGTCAGTATCACTGAGCCCCAACAAGCATCTTTTGAGCTTGGCAGGTCTCATGTTGTCTCAAGCCATCTAAACTTAGAACACTTGCATGATTTATAATCTGTGTTTTTGACACAGCTGTTTTTATTTACTTGTTTTAAATATTTCATCATGTAAATATTGTGGTTTTTAAACTGATGTATTTTTTGTTGTAAAATTGTAAATTAAAAATGTATTCTAAATTTGTGTGTTTGTCTATCATTAGGGGATGCACTGACCTGAAAATATCTTGATTATCTTCTGATGCTCAAACATAGATGCTCAGTTGCAACTTAAAATTGCTTATATTCACACATTTTGCTTTTATATCTTTGTTTTAGCCTGCTGGAATTTCAAAATGCTACATTAATACATGCTGTCAGGAGCAGCTGTTAAGTCACATTCTCTTGGTTTCATGTAAGGGCCAAGCGCCCTGACTGTGGCTTTGACTGATGCTGTCTGTTGTTGCTTTCAACATGTTTTACAATATTTTAAAAGATATAGAGAAATTGAGCCGCCTTTTATTCATCTACCGTTGCATCCTTATTGAACTTCTAACTGTTGTATGTAATTAGTGTCATGACTGCTAAACTTCATAACTCCACTATCCTGTGTTGCCCAGTCCATCTCCACGTTTCTTTCTGCTTTCTATTCTAACGCTGCCCAGTTTGGTCATTCGGGGTCTGATCCTTTCGGTAAAGCAGCTTTGTGATGTAGATTACTCTAAAGTGAATAGGGAAAACCTTTCTGGAAAATAATTTTGGAAAAGTAGGCCGATATTGAAAATGCGCTCGTCTCTCCTCTTGGTTCGCTCACACTCTTGCTGCCTCTTGTGATATAGCAGAAGTGGTGGTGTGGGATTACACTGAGCAGATGAGCACTTAACACCAACATCCCCAAGCTCTCAGCTTCTCATGCTTGAGCTACTCTTCTCCAGACCTGCACTTGGCCTGACTTGGGGCAAGATAATTGTAGTCTAACAAAAAAAGTACGATGCAGGCCTTGTAGTGAGGACCCTGAACGTCTCCTTTATCTTATGCTTATTAAGTGGGTCCTTCTAATCAGCTGGTCCAGTGTTCCTGGGCAGCAGAGGAAGGGAGCCCTCGTTAATGAGGTCTGGCTGTTTGGTGCAGGGTTTTGAAATGAATCAACCTTGCTCCAGGCTGGCTGTGGAGCTTCTCTTTTGCCCTGTAATTTTGATGAGAATATTAAATTTACGAAAAAGATTTTCTTAACCAGTGGCAGCTTCTGGCAATCAGAGCGGAGCTCGCTTCATGCCTCCATGGAAAAAAAAAAAAAACAGTTCACTGTCAGTGTAAAGCTTAGCGGACGGGTTGGCTGGTGGCTGCAGAGTCTCTGCTCAGGGTCCAGAGCTGCTGGGCAACTGTTTGACTGTGCAGTGGCTGCCATGCTGGATCAGAGCAGAGAGTGTTGACAGCAGCGCCCTATGGGCCCGTCCCTGTGGGCTCCGAGCTGAGGGAAATGGGTCATTTCTGCAGGCTGCTGGCTTCCAAACCAGCCTTGTTATTTACTGGCAGCGGCACGGCTTCCTACCCCTTCAAGTTTTTTTTGTCTTCCGTTATTGTAAATTAATCTAGTCGTTGCTCATAATATATTCCCTCTGTCACACATCCACACAATAACCTGTGCAATAGCCTGTTGCTACCTTCTGCGATTACTTACTAGCTTTAAATAAGTAACATTATGTGCATCACAATGTACATTGCTATTTCGCTACTATATGCAATAGTCTACCACGTGCAAGATTGTACAATGCTCTTATCAGGAGCTAAAACCTTATCTTTATGTGTATATTCTTATTAGGTGCAATAGACTTCGCATTGTAGAAACTTAGAATTTTCTGTGCTGAATCACTTTATTATGTGCAATGTCTTATATGCAATAGTCTTACCATGTGAAATCGCTACTCATGTCAGTATTACATACTCCTGATCTCTACTACGTGCAATTACATAGGCCTACTCCTAACCTCCATCGCTTCTTCTGCTTCTTTCCCTTACGGTTTTTCCCTTCAGGAGTCGCTACAGGGCTCTGTGTGTCTGTGCAGTCATAACATAAGCAGTTTCCTCCAGGTTCAATCAAGTTTTCGCATTCTGGTTCTGTTATTGGTCTTGGGTGTGATTTGTAACTGATAACAAAAAATAGACTTAAAATTAGCAGATAAAAGTACATAATCCAAATGATACGTGTTTAGAAGTCTTACACCTCCTTAAATGACTGAATTTTTGAAATAGACAAATCTACTGATATCTTTTTGTTTTTAATATTCGTTCTTCCCCGGCTTGTTTGGCTGATGTAGATGATTGTGCATGTGACGAGGCCCCGGGCTGTCTACTTGTTTTTTGATGTATTTTTCATGTTAAGGCCACTACTGAGACGCGGCGGAGGAACAGAGCTCAGCCTGAAGCTGAAGAGCCTGAATGGGGATGTTGTTGGACGGAGGAGAGGAGGAGGAGAGAGAGACAGGGAGGGGGCTGCCTCCGGCCACTGCCTGTCATGGGACGGGGAGACGGTGTACTTACCGAGTCTGTCTGATGTGCAAACACCCAAAACACACACACATAAACACACCGGCACACCCCGACCATCCTTCTGTCCCCCTGGAAAAATCAAAGTGACAAAACAACCGCAGTCTTCATGGAGTGAGTCTGGAGTCTCTTTTAAAAGTCTATCAGCCCCTCTACCGTGATACACATTCTTATCTCCAAAGACATTTGGGCACATTATACACCCCCACCCTTTTTGTTCCAGTGTTCCTTTCCCAGAGAGCTACAGCCCCTGCCCAGTTTGGGAAATGAGTCATCCTGTCTGTGTTGGGCTAATGTTCTCTGGACGTGAGGAGAAGGCACGCAAACACACGCACACACACCCACACATGCTGTCTGTGCTGGGTTAATGTACTCTGGACGGGAGGAGGAGAGAGAAGAGAGGTAGCAGACACACACACGCGCACACTCGGCTGCAGAGGCTGTGCTACTGTAGAGGAGGAGGGCTAAAGGGAGAAGGGGCTGCTCTCGAATACGGTTATAACGAACGGTAAGACAAGGCCGTGTGTTTATCGATTCACAAACGATACTGCCAATCACAAAGCGGTCAGATAAATGAGTTCGAGCTCCCAGCCTGTGCATGCTGCTGTGGAGCTGAGAGAGGGGGAGAGAGAGGAGCCTGGAGATGGGGTAATGCTACCACTGCACTCTTATGTAACCTGGAGTGTTTATGTTCCAGCCGGATTTCATCCCTGTCGTTCTGATTTTATTATACACTCGCTTTTATTGTAACTGCTGGAACAGAATGGAGGTTTGGATTTTGAGCCGTGGAAAAAGCAAATAGTGTGACAATAGACTGGGTGTGTATGGCTGTATGGGTCACATCCTCCAGTCTAAACAGTGACAGCTAGCCTAGCACGGTGTGTAGTCTCTGAAGCAGGGTCTGCAGATCAGGTTAGCCTAGCCAGCTCCTCATTCTGCTGCATTGATTTAAATTAAGACAAAGCTTTTTGTTCTTTTTTTCGTCATTCTTCTGCATGACGAAAAATTCATACAAAATACTGACGAATTATATTTCAATTAATATAAACAGAGTTACTGGTCAGCTTAAATAATGACAAATCATCATATATGGACTGTCGTGAAATTGCAATTAATCATTTGACCTTTCCTTCTCATTAAACTTTCTGACAGAGCAACTCAATCTCAGGCAAGACCAAAAATGCTGAAGCAAGATCGACCCCTGAATTCTTCTTATGGAGGTCAAAAGTCTGGTGGCACACCTTCAACCCTGCGAATCCTCAACAGCAGCCAGAAGAAAGGTGAGAAGGATGGAAATTTCAACTTCTTGGGGCAAGAGGATAGCATGCTGACAGGAGATGAGAACCGCAACCAGATGCGCCCCCGAGCTCTGGCTCTGTTGGGTCGTGATGCACCAATCTCTAACCACTATGGGCCCGGACCCCTCTCACCCCTGTCCCGCTTGCCCTCCTGGAGCCCACTAGAGCCTCTGCCTGAAATTGAAAGTGGGGACGACACTGGTGGTAGAGTGCCTCCCGATGGAGCAGAGGAGGGTAAGATAGATGAGGAGATGAGGAGGGTAAGTGATGATGAAAAGGAGAAGGAACCAGGGGATCTCGTAAAAGGTGAAGAACAGGACGGAGAGCAGGAGGAGGAAGAAGGAGAGGAGGGGATAGATTGGGATGACAGTGATGAAGATTTTGAGTTCAGCTATAGGTCAGGGAGCTCTTCTCCTGTTAGTGCTGGGAGTGGAGATGTGGCCGGAGCAGATTCCCTCAACTCCATCTGGGACCGTGTCTGTGTTGGAGAAAATGTGGATGCAACTGCAAGTCCAGGTGGAAAACAAAAGGGAGAAGAGAACAAGGAGGCAGAGAGGCACCGCAAGAGCCTTGGAGGCTCCAGCCTGCTTGAAGAAGCTTCTTCAGACTCAGACAGCGACCCCAGCTCTGAACTGCCTGACCTTATGGAGGCGGTGTGGACCCTGCAGGATCGGGAGAAGTTCAAAGCTCAGGAGATGGAGAAGCACCATGTCCAGCTGACCATGTACCGGCGGCTTGCCCTGATCCGCTGGGTTCGTACCCTGCAGGGCCGCGTCCAGGAGCAGCAGAACCGGCTCCAGTCCACTTTCGACATCATCCTCACCCACAGGAAAGAGCTGCTTCGGATGGGTGCAGCTGCAGCTGCGGCTACCCAGTAACAGCAGTACAGAGATGCTGTGTTGTTCATGGGACCAGTTGAAGACCCAAGCAGACCCTAAGGACTATGAGCATTGACGTCATGCACGGGGAAGATTCCTGTTTATATCTTTGACTCTTTTAAAGTCATCAGTTTTCAATGCCAGTCCCAGGGACACCCTGCCCTGCTCAGTTTCAAGTATTTTTTACCCAAGGCATGACGATCATACCCATTAGCTAAGGATTAAGTCTTTCAGCAGTTGAATGAAATGTGTTGGGGCAGGACCATGGATCCTGTGGACTGGAGTTGAGAATTACTGTTTTAAACCAAATAACCTCCTGAATTCCTCAACTGTCACTCAAGTGTTGTCCAAATCTATGCTCAATTTTTATACTTGTTTCTTTGCTGTCGACCAGTGTACTTGAAGATCCATTTAAGCATCAGTACTGAACTGTGCATGCATGGCTTGCTAGTTCCTGAATGTTTCCTGTCTGTATTTGTTCAGTATGAAGTTATATATCTTTAAAGTATCTTCTAAAATATTTGAGGAAAAAATATGTTTATAAAGCTGTCCATAGAGCATACCACAGTTTATTAGTTTTGTCTTTTATGTGAATATAAATGAATAAATTATATTTAAGAGTTTTATTTTTGGTGTGTGTCCATTCACAAGTAGGATGACTGCTGTAGCATATAACGTTGTTTTAAGATAAAATGAAACCAATTCACGATGATAACATTTAGAAAAACAGCAACAAAGATCCTTTGTCTGGAATGAAGAAGCCTTTTTAGCATTCTCTTTAGATTCTCCCAGTCCAGCATCACAACAAGACAGTTTTTAGCCCTACTTGACCTTTAGTACAATGGTCTATTTATTAGCGAATCCACAATGTTCTTGTTTCTTATCACACGGGAAGGAAAGAGTACTGGATGAAGTGTGATAGTCCCATGAAGACTGTGAATCCACATGGCATGGACGCAGTGCTATGTGTTTCCACAGATAGCAGTTTTTATACCTAAATCCTCTATATAAGCACGGCCTCAGGGCCCAAGGCCCCCTGCTCCATGTCCCTTGGGGGCTGAGGGCGAATGCATGCGTGCCCAGGGGCACCTAGTCCACTCCGGCCCGGTGAGCAGACCCACAGTCTGGTATCACCCTGTAGCCAAGCCCTGTGGCAAAACGGGGATAATCCATGGGATCTGCTGCCGAATTTGAGGACTGGGGGCTTATGTTCCGTGCTTATCCTCCCTTCTTGTTTAAGGGGTCTACGCTGCAAATGTATTACACCATTAACATGTTTATTGATGGTGTGTTTACCTCGTCCTTATCTAAATGTTGAACAAGTTGTGAGGAAGAATGGCATGTTCTATTTAGCCTTTATATCAAAGGCCCACTGGTGTAACCTGAGGACCAGTAAAAGGTTTACATATGTTTGATTTGTGAATATAGTAAAGGATGTATGAGTTATTTTAGAATTTTGTGGGGTCTGTAGGTTTTTTACACAAATATTTTACTCCATTTGCCCAAAAATAAATATAAACTAATAGTAACGGCATAAAGTGTTCGCTGTTAACTGCTATTTCATAAAACCTGAACCCACGCTATACCTCCATCATATTGGATGGGGATGAACAATACCATTCGTTTTCTTTCCAATTTATTTAAATTATTTTTTTCAGTATTAAATAAACAGTCATATAAACCTGCGGTTTAGTGAAGTGAATTGAAAAAGTATGGTTTTAAAGTAAAGTAATGTAAACAGAAGGGGGCGTGCCAAAAGCTGAATAAAGGAACAAAAGAAAAACATTTTTTGCTTTTTGTTTGTTTACATTTTTTCTTTGTTTGTTATAGGCACTACGATAGACATTTGATGTTCTCATTTAGCATTTATTGGCTATATTCTTGGCTTGCTCATCAGAGGCACTTCATTCACACACACACACATTTATTTCACATTTATTTCATTTTGTAAAGCTG
>JBBPDC010000141.1:10503941-10521441 GCA_037974485.1 Hemigrammopetersius urotaenia
AGATAGATAGATAGATAGATAGATAGATAGATAGATAGATAGATAGATAGATAGATAGATAGATAGATAGAATAAAATGGTTGAATCTTTGTAATAAATCATATACTACATAGACTTTGTATAGCAAAAGACATAAAGGATTAAGGATGTTAAGGGGCCAAGTTGCTTTCAGCCTCTCCATGCAATGGTACTCATCCACTTGCACTAATCATAGCTATAGCATTGACACTGATTTTAACAGTTCATATATTCAAGTGAATATTCTTGAGCATATGGATATCTGTAAGATATATGGTGCTTTCAGTAAAGAGTCAGTGCTGGTAGCAGCTTTATTATTTCATATATAAAACAAAGGTTAGTGGCTGGTTAAATTTGAACTGTTTTTCTATATATAGTTAGACTGATTGACAATAATAATGCACGACATGATCTAAGTCCCTACAATGTAACATCCTATGATTCAGATGTTTTTAGCAACATTTTGAGGCTTTCTCTAAACAGGCCGTCCCTGATCAGCTGTTCTTCTATGTCGGGGCCTGCAGCCTGTTGGTCTGGGTGGCTTCAGCTGCCTCGGCCGCTTTAACCAGCTAATAAATATGAAAACAGCGGGTTTAAACTTTTATTCCTTCACTGCTTGAAAGGATTATACCCCTCTATGGAGTGCCATGTAAATCTGGAAACCTCATAATGGCCAATGTTGTCCCATAAACCCGTGTGGAACAATGGGGGCTGAATGGGGGCTCTTTCACGCATAAGGGTTTTTTCGCAGGGCTCATTGAGAGAAGGCCGCCCCTCGATTATCTCTGTGTGCCGGTGAAAGGGCGCCTCAGATCGGCAGGTGCGTGTGCCGAGCTCCGGGGGTCACAGCGCCGGCTCAAGCGGGAGGGGGAGCCGACTTCGCTCGACCCGCACAGCTGCCGGTAGGAAATTTTTTCAGAGGCTGTCACTTCCATTTAGCCCCGCTCTTTCTCACCCCTTCACACGAAGTGCTCGCCTCTCGTGCCCACGTCCTCTCCGGCCCGGGAGGAGCAGAAAGCTCGGCAGGACGGGGGTAGCCAGGCGGCCGGCCCTCAAACCGCCGTGAAATTTCAGATTAAAGAGAAAAGGCGGCCCCCCGGACACCGGGGCCGGGGCTTTTCAAGAATGCAAATGCTTAAAATGTTACCCTAAACGCGCTCTTAACACCACGACCCCGACCGTATTCCCTTGATACCACTTTTGTTGTTCGTCTATAAAGTTTCTCAAAAGATAAGCAGACCGGGTTGACTGTATGAAGGTCTGTTAACACAAATATACACACAGGCCATTTCGTATTCCTGTCTTTGTGGGGTAGTCTTTTCAAACTAACTGTACTGTACAGGTTACTAAACTAGTTATGCCTAAACAAAAAGTAGATTTTTGTTCTTTTATTTTCAGAAGAGCATTTAAAATAAAAAAATAAAGTTTATGTTGCATATCTGATAAATAAAAAAAAAAAAAACCTTAAGAGAACCCCAAAATATCCCCACAATGTCCAAATGTTGATGGTTTCTCCTCATTCATGGGCCGTTTAATCGCCACAAAGACTGAATGCATGGCCACTCTCGCTGTCTTTCAAATGCTCACATTGATTAATTGTATTTTGCAGCTCCATTTATCAACACCAGGCCACAATTTGAGGATTTACGTCTCTTTGTGACATATGCTCCCTCCTCCGATGCACAACTTGCACTTAACTCATGAATATCATTAATCCAGCCTGCTCTTAATCTGAGTTCAAAACCTGTCGCAGTCCAACAAACTCTACCCCAAGGCTATGCATCCATAATCCCTGTACTCAGATGAGTCCCATTGGGGCATGATAGAAACAGTGTGTATCTTTTAGTGCACAGCACCATGGGTTTTCTCATTTCAGTCAAACTCTGCTGGTGAAACTGATGTCATTCAACAAGAACAATAAGACATTAGTGTTTTATCAGAATACAGCAGAAGTGGGCATTTATATCAGGAATATGCTTTTGTGCTGTTTATGGTGACATTGTTTGCAGTTACTGTGTTAAACGTGCTTCACACTGACCTTCTATGGTGGAGCTCATTTTCTCAAAATAAAAAAAAAAAAGTAAAAGAAGAAGAAAAAGAACTGGGAGATTATCATCTTTCTATTAAACTTTCATCCAAAGCAAGTTAGATGTTCAAGGGGCCCAATTATAGCTCGTGTGTTTTCACCAGAGCAGTTACGGCTAGTGTATCTGGCTCAAGGCTGCTGTGGGGGCATCATTATGAGAGCGGAGAGAGTGGGATTTGACCCCACAACACACTGATGGACACGAACCAGATGTAACCATGAACTGTGTGACGGCTGACTAAATAAAGCAAACACTGAGAAGTGTATCGATTTTCCAAGCAGATAGCATGGAGATTGGGAGGGGGGGAGGGGGGGGGGGGCTTTGTGCTGGGATTTGTGTCACAGCCTGTGTCTGTTTGAGTGAGTAAAAGTGTGTGTATGTGTGTGTGTGTGTGTGTGTGTGTCTCAGTGTATTAGCAGTCAGAGCACTGAGTCCCGGAGGCGATTCCTGTGTGTGCTTGCGATAAAGGGGGAAAGGGAGGAAGTAAGAGAGGGGTGGGGGTGCAGAGGGGTGAGAGATGGGGAGAGAAAGAGTTAGACGAGGAGGAGGATGTAAGGGGATGAACTGAAGAGATAGAGAAAGAGAAAGTGAATGAGAAGTAGAGGAGGGAAACAAGGGCAAAATACAGCAGAGTTTGGAGCTTCCATGATGCTGTCAAGACTCCTGGATCATGTCCCCATTGGGCTCTCTCTCTTTTTTCACCCCATTCTCTTTCTATGTCCCCTTCTCACTCTCTATCCCTCTCCCTCTCTCTCTGCCTGTCTGTGTGTGTGTGTCTCGCTTTCTCTGCCTCTCATGAAACGAGGGGAAGAGTGTCTTGGCAGGGTAATTAAGAATGGCCTCTAAACACAGGAGTATGGCAGGAACGCTCCAGATGAAAGTAAATGATTAAAATAATTACAGGCGCTGAACTGACGAGCTGTGAGTGCGGGGTGGCCGCCGGACATTTGTCGGTAATTAGATAATTAATCTGAATGCAAATTATGAGTCCTAACGAAGCAGTCAGGCTGAACCAGTGACAAACGCTGAGAGAGAGAGAGAGAGAAGAGAGAGAGAGAATGAAGGATAGAGAGGGAGAGAGAGAAAGAGAAAGAAGAGTAGAAAGTGGGAGGGGGAGAGAAAAAGAAAGGGTTAGAGAGAGAGAGAGAGAGAGAGAGAGAGAGAGAGAGAAAGAGAAAGAGGGATAGAGAGTGTGGGGGAGAGAGAGAGAAAGAAAGAGAAAGACATAAAGAGAGTGAGTGGAGAGAGAGAGAGGGATAGGGAGAGAGAGAGAGAGAGAGAGAGAAAGATTGGAGGAAACATAGAAAATAAAAAGAGTTTGACACATCTGGTCTCGCTTTCACCACAGTGATTCTCTGTGCTTCTTCTATCAGAAATTCATTTTAAATCGGCTACAACAAATTACAGCGCACCAAAAAACCCAAACCGAACAGACCTGCACAGGAAGAGGAGATATAAACAAATCATTAAAAGAGCACACGCTTGCACTGTAAGAAAATGGCATTTCAAAACACTTTCAACCGCTATGGGCTGTGTTGCATAGTGGATGAAAACTTCAAAGCATGTAGAATACAAATCAAGAGGAAGGGAATTTTCTTTCTTCTTTCTTTCTTTTTTTTTTAAACATCTTTTCATTGCTTTAACGAAATCTTTTCATCAGCCTGGGATACAGGATCTAAATCACATTCTGTGCTTTTACTCTTACTGAGGGGCTGCCGATTATGTCCTCTGAGCTGTAGGACACTGTCTGAACATCAGGGTGACTCATCCTTAGTAATTCAGGTTACTCAGCGAGAAAATAAAGAAAAAGGATTGTATTCTGAGGGTATAAAATCTTATTTGGAGGACCAAATCATCAGTGGCCCTAAGGACTGATGGTGGGCCTACATAGCCCACCAATACCCACCAGCCCTTCTGGCTGAGATTTCATCTCATCCTTATAGACATTTTATAACCCAGCAGGTAAAAACGTTTTTGGTTCACTAATATATAAACCATTGGATCGTTTAGTTAAACAGGAATATGAATAAAGACACTGAACCGTGTCAACTTGGTACTAATCACAACTGTAGCGTTTTCGCCCATCAGAGACCACGTGACAAGGTTCAGTTGTGATGACGTCAGAAACGTGCGTCATCCCGACTTCTGCTGTGTAATTCTCCCGGTCCATTAACAGCACATTTTAGCTCCAATTTCTCTGCTTTTCTTCTGAAAGATGGAGTATTTAATTGGAATCCAGGGTCAAGACTTTGTCCTGGTTGCAGCTGACAATGTGGCCGCCAGCAGCATCATCCAGATGAAACACGGTGAGGGTTTTTGAAGCTGTCTGACACTTAGCCTGGTTAGCTAGCTGTGTAGCCTACAGGCTAACTGAATTTTCTCTTCAAACTTGTATTTTCTCAGGGCGAGAGTAGTTTCTTGTTTACCTTTAGTCGACCAGTGACACAATTAATAAAATATACTGTCAGTGATATTGTTATATTTTGTAAATAATAAACAAACACTCTTATTATTCCCATTCCAGTTAGCCTAGCCGGCTAGATTAAAAAAACTTTTGTGCGTAGAACAGATTTTCCTCAGCCACCGTAATCATGTATTGCACTATAATGTCAAATATATAGAGTCATTTACATTCAATGTACAGTTTTATTATTTTTGTCTTATTTCTGTGCCGTTTTCTGAATTTAGGAGATGAGTTAGCGAATCTCTATTGAAAGTGAAAGTGATTTTTTTATTTTTACTTTTGATAATCGATTTGATTTAAAAATCAGAAACAGAGAACTTAATTGATCCTGGAGGAAACTGCTTATGTTATGACTGCAAAGAGACAAGAACAATATAAAATACAAAGTCTAAATAAATCCTGTTAAATTCTCAAAATGAAATACACTAGGCTGTATACACAATGTTGGGCAAAATACTGTAAACAAAGAGCTTACAGGTAAGTGCATGTCTAAAAACTACAAATGGAAGTTAGAAGTATGTTACTGCCCTTAGTAGAGATCAGGTAATGGTAAAACTATTGCACATTATACGGTTGCACATAATGAAGTGATTGTGCACCCATTAAGAAAACCTCACATTATACTACACATGATAAGACTACTGCACATAATTAAGATTCAAGGTTATTTTGTTGTCATCAGCAGCTGTGTACACATACAAAGTGAGAGGAGATGATGTTTCTCCATGGACCACTGCAACATACAACATTCACAGAGTGCAGGTTACTATAGACAGACAACATAGGCAGCAAGTGTGGACATTACGTAACTCTTCTGGAGTGATGAGTATTGCACTAATTGACATGAAACATTTTGCACCGTTTTTGAGTTGCATGGAGAGGCCGCCATGCAGCCTACTCACGTCGCCATCTTGGAGTTTAATGATAGTGTTTTAGCACCCGATAAGAACCTGATAGACTATTGCACATTATAGAAAGGTAATGCACATAGTCATACACATACATGTTGTTATTTTGTGTACTTTTTAACCATTTGGTAGTGGTGAGAAAGTCCCTTACAGCTTAAACTTTCTTGGACGTTAGTGCATTAATTATGTCATGAGGAAATATGCGAGTGCAAGCCTAATGTGCTGTTTTTATTTCAGATTATGACAAAATGTTCAAATTGAGCGAAAAGATCCTGTTGTTATGTGTGGGTGAGGCTGGTGACACAGTACAGTTCGCAGAGTACATTCAGAAAAATGTTCAGCTCTACAAAATGAGAAATGGTAAGTATTACAGAGTCGCCTACCTGCCAGTGCTTCTCTTGTTTAGAGCATGCATAACATAATGGTTTCCCTGAACTATGTCAAGATTTAGACTAATAATATCTTTGCCATGTTCAAAGTGTATGTCATATTCAGTATGTATATGTTGGGATTTGGTAATTTAAACATGTTTAAAGTATCTTTGCTTGTTGTTTTTCTGTAAATGTGCAAATATTGTGATATTTTATGTCA
Source organism: Hemigrammopetersius urotaenia (assembly GCA_037974485.1). Taxonomy (NCBI): domain Eukaryota; kingdom Metazoa; phylum Chordata; class Actinopteri; order Characiformes; family Alestidae; genus Hemigrammopetersius; species Hemigrammopetersius urotaenia. The sequence goes on from JBBPDC010000141.1 coordinate 10,510,010, forward strand.
ATATAGTTTTGAATTAAAAATGTTTATTCTTATTAGGGTATGAGCTCAGTCCAGCAGCTGCAGCAAACTTCACCAGGAAGAACTTAGCAGACTATCTGCGCAGCAGGGTAAGTATATAATTGTCAGTGACCTACAATGTTTTTTTAAAGCTCGTAACAAGAATCCTTAATACAGTATACCTCTGAAGGCATCTGTTTATATTGTATTAAAGGCTTTTCATACATCACTTGACAAGTAATGCATCACTCAGCATTACAGTTTTGACAGAATCTATCAGATATTTTTCCCCTTGTGGTTTAATTCATAAGTGGTCTCTGACTACAGTACCTAGCATGCATTATAAAATCTTGTTATGCAACCATTGGGAATTTTCCTTGCATGATTATAAAGAAGTTCACTGATTTGCTGTCAATACTGAGGCTAATGAATAAGTACATGATTCTCAGTGTCTGAGTAGTTTTTCAATTTGCTAGCAAAGGGGGAAAAACCCTGGCCTGTATCTGAAAAGCACCTGTAGTTTTCAAAGGTTCCTCTCACCTTTAGGAAATACTTGTCAGAAGAGAATTTCCAAGTCAACAAAATGGGAAATCTTAATCTTGTAACTTTTGTACCAGTTTGGGCAAGTAAGCGTGTTTACAACAGACATCGCACCAACTTTTTCCTTTCCAGGAGTGTCTCTTTAAGGTGCATCTGTACATTTTGAATTGAGGCTTAAATGTGTAAAATGGAAACAAAAATCTGCATTTGATAAAACAAATTTTTAAAACAATTTTATTTTATTTGTTTTATTTTAAAGCCAGTTTTGTCTCTGTTCGTGCATAGGGATAATAGCTTCACATTTCCATGTGTCACATGATTGGACAAATGTATCCATACATACTAAGTTCCATTTATTGGAAATGTCCTGAATTTATTTAATTATTGCAGGTTTAGATTTTGATGTTCTTACTCTCCCTTCCCTCTGCACTCATTTATTATCAAAAAAAACAAATCGGTTAACATAACTCACACTGGGTTTGCCAGCACTGCACTGGGCACCACTCACTGTGATTAAATAAGGGCCCTTGTTGACGGCGATCAAAGACAGATGTCAATATGTTGTGAATGTCTAGAGGTGTGATCCTAATCTCGGAGGTCTTCAACACCTGTGTCTGCTCTGCAGTGTGATGCTACTAATCTCAGATGAATTCTTTTTCTGTGTGTGGTGTGTATGTGCACCCATCTGTGTAAAAGGCCTGTCTCCATCCCGGTCCTGTTGTCTGGCAGTTTGTGTGTTAATTTGTTAGGAAGAGTGTAGCTGCTGCTTGTCACAATAGCAGAAGGGAGAAAATAATTACAAAAAACAATTAGAGCAGCTGATGCGGGAGGGGCTGCAGAGGGAGAGGGGGCCTCGGGGGCATCGGGCCAGGTTCCCAAATCAACATGCTTCAGCTGCAGCACTACAACTGCAAGTGCATGCTTAAAGAATGGCCTTCACTCCCCCAGAGGATTAGTTTCAGAATTGAGGTGTGAAGGGTTGGGTGGGGTTAAGAATTAAGGATAATGAAAAAACACACTTGAAACTGGAATATATACAATGGCTTTTATGCTTGAAACCTGGAGGCCATAGGTAGGCTTTGACTGCAATTTTCTGCCAGTTGCAACTTTTTTCATTGAGTTACAGAGATTGTGTAACTGACCCACTGACTTGCCTTATGTTTCATTGTCATGCTGCAAACAGTAAGTACTGTCATTCAGAAATGCCTTTTTTATCAGAAATTAACTCTGATATCAAATGGTTTGGTAATCTTTCATTGCTGTGAAATTACTAGGGAAAATAAGTCCTGATTTAGTCTCAGATAAGCTTAGAACAAGTAATGTAGACTCCCTTGACTTTGGCAGAAGCCCCACTGGGGACTAAATGGAGGTAGAAGAGATGTATGCAGTGTACGGACCAGGCTTCTGAAGAAAACAACTGGGCCTGCAGGGAGTCTCTGGAGTCTGCCCAGACACGGAGAAAGCAAGAAAGAAAGAGAGACAGCTAGAGGGTCACATGAGTGGCTTGCCTCATGACATTTAAGCAAAGCATCTCTTTGGATCTCACCTTCTACGTACTCTTTCAAAGACAATAGTCAATTCTAAGTCTTCCAAAGCTGTACACATCCAAGCGATTTTAGCAACAGTTTGGCATCTTTGCCTTACAGAAATATTGCTGGATCCCCCTGATTTTAGACACAAATAATTACTTGGACCATATTGCACGTCATTCCCCTGCACTGCCACAGTTGTACAATTGATACAGCAGACTAGGGAAAGATGCCAGCATGGAGAAAGAGAACATGGCCTTGGGCAAAGAGTTAGAGCATGGGCAAACGCTGGAATGCGCACACACTCTCCGATACAAACACAGATGGAGGGGAAAAAGGTGAAATATGCCATTTTGTGTCACCCCCAAGCCATTTTGTGCGCGTACATCCATACGTTGATCTGTAGATTACATTAACGTTTGAAGTTTGTAGCCATAGTTGCTAACATTTAACCTCCAGTTGGCAGATTCTCTTGGGTGAGAGGAGAGAATTGCTGTTGTGTCAGGAGCTAACTCAGGTGGGATTTGTGTGAAACAGGTGTTGAGTTAAGAGAGAATGGGTGTAGATGACACTCCAGGGAGCTCTGTCGATCCCTGATCTGGTCTCTCAACCAACCTTGGCTCTAAACCCTCTCTCTGTGGACATAGTGCAGCAGTGTGAAAGCCAAAGCAGTAGCCTCCAGTATACTGTAGGCTAAAAGTGAAATTCAGGGCTTTTTAAAAAAATGTTCACAATTGGGTTTAGATATTGATTAATTCTATATTTATTTCCTATTTATTGCCTTTTTAAATATATTTATATGTTTCTTAAATGCAACAAGCAAAAGAAGACGACGAACATTTTTTCATTGATTTTGTCCCCTGCTAAAACACAAAACTGAGCTATAAATAGAAATTTTGATATCCTTAAACAATTGGTCTGGAACCGTGAAATGGCTCCATATGGTTGATGTTCTCTATTGAACTGCCATTTAGTTTACAAAATTGATTTACAATGTTTTTTCCAGATCGGTGAGCCAGCAGCTCAGAGCAAAGGAAAGATACAGAGGTTCAGATAATGTAATATTGTAGAGGAGCAGAGTTTGACGAAGGGAAAGAAAAGAAGAGGGAGAGCGAGACTAAAAGAAGTTTTAATGAGATCTGGCGCAGCTCCAGGACATTAGAGTGCGGGTGGGGGGAGCTGGAGAGTGGGAAGGCGCTCGGAGCAGCAGGGGTGCTGTCTTCCAGCAGATGTCACACTGACGGTGACACCAGCGACCCCCCAGACCGCTTTACACCCTCCTCCCCTCCACTTTTTCGGCTGTTTCACACCCTCTCTCTCTCTGTCTCTCTCTCTCTTCTCTCTTCTGTCTCTTTTTCCCTATTACTCTCTCTCTCTCACTGATGTTGCTGGAGCCCTTTAAATTTTTAAAGGTAGTATTGAACTTGTTAATTAAAAGCAGTATTTTAGGATTGTAGTGAGAAATCATGAAGCTAACTTTAAAACTCCTTTACGGTACTTTTTTGTGCATTCACAAGTAAGTCATTGTCTTTCTATCTTTTTTTCTGTCACCCTAATACTCTGTCCCTCTCCTACTGATGTGCTCTTATTTTCTCTTCCCTGTAGACTCCGTATCACGTGAACTTGCTGTTGGCTGGTTATGATGAGACTGACGGACCCGGACTGTATTATATGGATTATCTCTCAGCGCTGGCCAAAGCACCATTTGCTGCACATGGATATGGAGCCTTCCTCACTCTCTCCATCCTGGACAGATACTACAGGCCAGGTGAAACACTCTCTCCTCCTTCTCTCATTCTAACACATTCTCCCTGTTCCTCTCTCACTCTCCTAGAATATATGTTGTAATTACTGTGAGAAATTGTTGTAAGTACCTCTGTAACACTGAACAACTTCATCACAAAACAATTTAATCCAATTAATAAGATCCAATTAATAATTAGTATATACCAACAACGTATTTTTGTTCATTTGTTTTTTATTTATTGATCATAAATATTTCATAAAGAATTTTACTATATTGTTCTGATAATTTAAGTGCAACAAAGTAGTATTACTGTGATTCATATCACTGTGAAAAACTATAGTGATCCATAGTGCTGTGAAAAAGTTATTTTTTTCCATATAACCAACCCTTAAAGAGTGTCTGTATCTGCAGATCTAACGCGGGATGAGGCAGTAGACCTCCTGAAGAAGTGTGTAGAAGAGGTAAGCTTTGAAAGTCAAGTTCATACATTCTCTCTTCTTCTGTGTCCAGTTTTCGTTCAGCTACCTGGATCTGCCTTTGTGCTGGTGCAGAAAGGCATTTGGAAAATTCATAAAGATGTGGATTTTGAAAGCCGTTGCTCTGTCTTAGCTGTATTTATTTTCTAGGCACCAAATCCATCTGATATATCTGCCTGTTTTCTTACAGCTCAACAAGCGCTTCATCCTGAACTTGCCCTCTTTCACTGTCCGTTTGATTGACAAGGATGGCATTCATGACCTGGAGAAGCTTCCTGTGGGTGCTAAGTGACCGACTACTGTTGCCTCTCCATAATGTCACACTTTTTTACTGCAATTCTGGGTCTTTTTTGTTCCAATAAAACAGTAATCACTGTTATGGTGTCTTGTGTTTTGAGTCATTATTTTATCCTAGAATTAATGTCATAAGAATTAATTAATTTAACATTATGTATACTTTTGGATTTTAATTGCACAGGAATCGAAAGGCAGTTTTTACATTTAAAATCTGTGTAACATTATTTCAAAAGGTTTGCAGAAATGCCTTCTAATTAGTGAAATTTGCTATTTTTAGCTGTACCCCTTGCTGATGTAGGCATACAGATTATATTGTTGTTTTAGTAAAACATTGCCAATGTGACGCTGTGGAGAAGGGGCACACAAGGTTGCAATGCTCAATGCCAAATGTTGGCTAGAGGGGTATCTAGCTCCCTGGCATTGGGGGCTTTGGTGGAGCTTAAAATAGGGGTGTCAAACTCTGGTCCTGGAGGGCTGGTGTCCGCATGTCCGTGGTGATTTCCTTGCTCAGGAACACCTGGTTCACCTCACCAGTTAATTGCTGGGTTTAGTGAATGTGTTTGAGTAGGAGAACCATCAAACTGTTCCAGACACAGGCCCTCCAGGACCGGAGTTTGACATGCCTGATTTAGAACACTTGGGATGAACTGGATAGCTGTGATTCAGAACCTATCATCCACTATCAGTACCTGACTAGAGCTCTTGTGGCTGGATGCAATTGAATCCTCACAGCAATGTTCCAAAAACTAGTGTAAAGCCTTCCAGCCTTCCCAAAACTCTGATATTGTAATACAATCAAAATGAAAGGAATTGGTAACATTAAATGTGAACAGAAAGAAGATGGAACATTCATTGTTTCCTTGATTGATAAAGGAGTTGAAAACATTGAACAACCATGATATCATCACCTGCCTAATATAATGGTCGCTACAAAAAAAAGCTATGACCTGCGGAGGCAAGGACTATAAGATAATGGATATATCCGACCAGGTCACCTTCATCCATTACTCCATGGTCCTGTCCTGATGTTCACATGGCCAGTATAGAACTTTTTTCTGCAGTTTGTGCTACACTAGCTCTTTTGTGGGATTGGACCAGACGGGCTCACTCCTAACGTAATTTCTTGGATCACCTTTGTTAAATACCAGCCTTTGAGTACCAGGAACCCACATGATCTGCCATTTTGGAGATGCTCTAACCCAGATCTGGCCATCACAATTTGACCCTTGTCAGAGTTGATCAGATCTTTATGCTTCACCATTTTTCCTAATTCCAGCTCATCCATTACAATAATATTGAATGTAATTCACTTCACATCTCAGTAGTTTTAATGTTGTAGCTGATTGGTGTATGTGATGTGTCGTTTATGCCTTTCCATGTGATTTTGCTCAATTCTAAGCTGATGTGGTCCAAACTGAGTTTTTTTAAGAAGACCAATGTGGAAAGATGTGTTTCCACTTACATTTCAGAAAAATCTGCATAATTAAATCATTGTGATGTAAATAACATTGAGTGGTTTGACTTTTTTAGAACAGTGTTCACTGCAGATGTAGCCATCTCATTTATTATGCAGAGCTAAAACTAAATTTCTCTATTTACTGTATAATAGGGCTGTAACGGTACATGTATTCGTACCGAACTGTTACGGTATATGGGTCACGGTTCGGTACATGATGTCTTTCGGAGAATACACGCTACGACGGAGAAGACGTGATTGAAGTAATATGCAATCACAGAGGGACCAAAAAGCGCAAGTAAATCACAAACATCGTAGTGTGGTGCAATAGTGCCACCTACTTCTGCTGCCTTACACATACACTGCTGTTTATTTAAAATAAAGGAAAACAAACCAAGCCTAATTCTTTAGAACTTTTTGTTGCTTAACTTTGCGTACCAAAACCGAGGTACGTACCGAACCGTGACATCTGTATACCGTTACATCCCTAATATATAAAGTTTTCTTTGTAATGTTTATAGTGGTAAAATGGAGATAAATCAGATATAACATGGGTATTATACATTAGGCCATGCATTTGATCCTATCTGCCATGAAGGTATTTAAAAATATTTTAGGCCTCAAAAATGATTTAGCTTTTAGAGACATTAAAACCTTCTTTCAGGCTTCTATGACTAAAACTGAACATTTTGACTTGGTTTCTCTACACCATTGCAATTTCAATCAAATCATGATTTTGTGAATTTTGTGCATCTTAACCACATGCAGACGTTTGGTACAAATGGTCGGTATTTCACCTTTGAACTTGCTTGCTCTGTCTACCAGTATGCACCTGACTGATAAAGTGATGCACAACATTCCCTAGTAGGCCACCACTGCTGTTGTAAAATCTTGATTGTATCTTAGTCGAGCTTCTCTGGGCTTTTCGTGTCATGAACAGGCTGTTTGCTTCACTTGGAGAGCAGCCGCTGAGCTTCCTTTGACGTATTTGTTCTAGTGCAGCTCACTCAAGTTTCTGTGTCTGGAACAGAACAGCATGGGGGGAAAAATAGAAGTGCTTATCTGTTACTGTTTTTGAACATGCTGTTGTTTTCTCACCTTTCTTACACTAAAGTATTTTTTGTGCTCTGCTTTAATATATGTGTGTTAGCAGGTGTGTGTGTGTGTATGTATGCGGTGCCACATCTCCCCCTCTGCAGACAGGTGAGATTAATAAACATTAAACAATCCCTCTTCTCCCCCTAAACGCACCGGAATCTGCAGGGAAGAAGAGCATATGTTCGCCTGCAGGCACACACTGAACAACACTGCGAGTGTCGGGGTGTGTGTGTGTGTGTTGGGGGGGGGGGGCGGTTCTCTTAGGGTGGGTTGATGGGGTGACATAGAGTGAGGAAGATTGGGGAATTGACACTCAGGGCGTGAGTCAGAAGGGGGGCAGGTATGGAGGTGTAGTATAGAGTGGCAGATGGCGTGAGAGGGGAAGAAATGAAGGGAATTTAGCCATTGAGATAGAGATGGGCTTACGTGGAGGTTCATGGCCTCTTGGGTGAGTCTCGGACACGCTGCTGTACGATGCCTCTAGTACAGAGACCTGGCTTTGAGCAATACACTGGGATCCACTGTACCACAAAATAATTCGTTTGTAACACAAATAGGTGCACAAGTGCATTTAGACTGGCTTCAAAACAGTCAAGGGCACCATGACTTTCTGCATTTTCAGTCACCTAAGAAGAAATCCTGCACCTGCCAGGGTTCTGACAGAAGAAAACATACCTAATGTATGAATACTTTAAATATATTTCGCAACACTCCATATCAGCTGTGTCAAAGTATCTTCTTTTCCACGAACAGTAAATTTTGCCTAATTATTGGTTTGGCAGCTTTCCAATCTTTTGTTAAAAGCACAGATTGGAAATCTTTTAGCTCAGAGGTGGTTTAAACAGTTGGGAGTCCTGATGACATCAAGGGCATAAATGTGTTTGGTATGTAATTATTCCCAAGATAGCACTTTTCTCAGGTTTTTCCTCAATTTTGTATGTTTTTTTTCCCTCAAAGAACACAGATAAGATCCATGCAGCTTTCTATCTGGGGCATTAAATTAAGCTCATTGTTATGTTATTTTGTAGTAAAACATTTACAAATAGTCGCCAGACTATTGACAAGGACTTTTTTTCTACTCATCAGTTTGAGAAATACTCTCATCAATAAACATAGTTTTACAGGTAAAAGGATGTTAGTAATGAGAATGTATCCGGGGGAAAAGTTAATTAAAACGTAATAGTTTGTATACACACACAAATTAGGCAAAAGAAAGAGGGATGTTTTGGATTTCAAATTCATACCAGAGGTATTAGGCAGACGCCATCTGTTATTTTGTTTTTAATAATATATTACATTTACCTTGAAATACAACAATAAGGACAGTAATAACATTGATAATAAACATACGATTGGAAGACGGGGGGTACAAAAGGACTGTATTTGTTTTGTTTTACTAGCCCATCTCCCTCCCCAGGAGGTGTGCACTGTCTATAGCTGCCTTTCACAGTTCTGTAGTAAACACAGGGCAAGTGCACACGGCTTCTGATCTGAAGGCTGTTTCATAAAGCAAGATTTCTGATGACTGAAGGTCAAGCTCAAAACGGGGCATCTCTGATAGGAATATTGCTTACTTCTTTTCCTATGAGCTTTCGGCTTAACTTTAATTTGGAGATTTTATTCTTGAGTAAGCTCCTATTTGAAGGTTCCTCAAGGACCCAAAACAAGATTCTTCTATAGTTTTCACTCTAAGAAACCTTTACTCTGAAGAGGATTTTAGGGGTTTGTGTCTACCCCTTAAGATGTGTTGTTCAGTAACATGAGAAGCAATGCAAAATACAAAAACAATGCAAAAAATCATAATAATATGCTTAATACTTAATATTAACAAGAAGTTGAGAAGCAGAATTCCGCAACGAAAGCTTGCTTTGCGAAATTCTCCCCTGGTCGGCCAAAACATGGTCGAGTGAGCAGTAGTGGACCCTGCTGAGGGCAAAAGAGGAGCAGCGGTCATCTCTGTGTCCAGAGGAAAACATCCTGCAGGCACATACTCCTGTGATGCAGAGGACTGAACCCAGCTGCTTGTGAGTCAGACTCGAGCAGCAAACTTGCACACACACATACGTACACACACACACATAAATACACTCGCGCTCTCCTAAAGGCTGGGAAGAGTTCAGACGCAGTCTGTCTGTCTTAGAGGTCCTGGAGCTTCATTTGCGGTGTTTGAGCTCTTTCTCCTGATGGCCCTTTCCGCCTCCCTCGCCTTTGTCCAGCAGTTTGAGGGCCTCCAGCAGGTAGCTCTGGAAGGCCGAGAGGGCGGCGCAGATGGCTGGCGTGCCAAAGCCGTGGGTCAGCAGGCTGAAGTGGGTCAGACTGCCCTGCACCCCGGGCTCCAGGCATGGCGTGGGCCGGCTGGCCCCGAGCGGCGACCTGTCCTGGGACATCAGGTCAACAAACTCCTTACAGATCTCCCTAAAGGGGTTTGAGAGAGGGTTAGAGTTAGTAACGCTGTTGCATTGCTATTGTCTGTCCTTTGTGGCTAAATGGTTGCATAACAATTTGTATTTTCTTTGTTGCTCTATTTTTAGTGGTATTTTCTTTCCGCAGCCATATTCTGTCCCTTAATTAGGAAGATTGCATCATTAAATAGTTTCCTCTTACCCCAAATGCTGTAGACCAGCCAAAACATGTTTGGTGTCCTCTGCTGCTTTAGTTTTGCAATCAGGCTAGAGTAGCTTCCAGAAAGTATCTGACCACCAATTAGCATAAAGCAAATTGTATTCCTAAATCGTCACAAACTTGCCTCAAAGCATGTCAAGTAGACTTGCTTATATGATTTCTGACACTGTATGATATATAAGGGATGCTACTACTGTTCTCAGCTATCCTAAATACTTTTGTCCTTTGTGGAAAACAATGATATGTCATACAGTGTCAGAAATCACATAAGCATGTCCATTAGGGGTTATTTAATAATTCAGTGTGGTTTGAGGCCCGTGTGATAATTTGGGGATGTAGTTTGCACTAATTAGTTTGCTATAGGCTTCCATTATTCGTTAGCTTAATAGTTCCAGTACAAATCTAAAAAAGGATCCCACCAATCTTAATAGATCCACTAGATTTGAGGGAAAATTTGTATAAATTGAATTTGGCTGAACCATCACAAATTTAAGGCTAAATTTGCAGAAGGCTGAGACTCACTTGGTGGCCAGAAGCATGCTCCGCCGTGTGGGCAGCTGCTCCGGATCGCTCTGCCTGCATAAGTACTCTGCTGTGGCTCTGGCTGGGAATTCTGTCTCACACACATAACCAAAGTCCCGTGCCAGGTGTACCGCTTCACCTTAGAGAAAAGAAAAAAAAGAGGAATTTGTTAAGAAAAGATCACAATTTACAAAATATCTGCAATCTCATATATACTTACTACTATCCTTCCTTTAAAAAGTAGTAGCCATTTTTTAAATGAGATATGTGAGTAGACTAGGCATTTAAAGGACATTTAAATGTTCTTTAAACTTTAAAAAGGTTGTTCACACACATCTCATCTACAAAAAGGGTTCTCTTTCTTCATCTCTGGCATTATGCAAAGAACCCCCTAAGAAAGGATTTAAATGTGACACCTTACAAAATGTAAAGTGTGTGTGTGTGTCTACCTTCCACCAGTGCCGTGAGGAGTGTGACATTAGCAGCTTTGCGGCGGCCGGCAGGCAGGTTCAAGCCGATCTTCTCCAGGCGTTCACGAAGGCAGCGGCCACCGTTCTTTGACTTGGCTCTGAGAAGGCAGACAGAGAGAGGATTAACATCTCAAATACACACTTCCATTGCTCACTCCCAGCAGTTCACCTCTGTCTGGTCTATTGTCTTTCTTTCACGATCACATTCCTACTATTCACCTCAGAGTTAGAGTACTGGTGCCTACAGAATCATTTCCTCTGTTAAAATAGGGCACTTGACCTTTGCCTGTCTGATTGAACTACAGGGGTGAAAAATGTAAATCAGGAAAAAAAAGTCAAGGACCAGATATTTGGTAAAATGGTGATCTGATTAAATGGCTAAACATCTTGTGACCTGGGCGAGCCTGTGGTCCGAGAGATTTTTTTTTTTTTTTTTTAAAGAAAAAACAACAAAATTTCAATAAATGTAAGTAGATTTTAATTTTTAATCTGAAAATATTTAAAGTTATTATGGAAAAATGTTATTTCTGAACATTTTGGAACATCCTTCCACACCCCAGTTAGTCTATATACAATAATAAACAAAGAAAACATTTTTATCTAAACCTGATATAAATACTAAACACTATAAAACATGCAGGGGAAACAAAACCTAAATAATCTAAACAAATGAAAGAA
>JBBPDC010000141.1:10535652-10549716 GCA_037974485.1 Hemigrammopetersius urotaenia
GGGGCTCTCAGTATTGGGAAAAGAAAAAAAAAAAAAAAAAAAAAAAAGCTTCACTACCGTTTTACTTGTCTCCATGCAAAAGTACTGGGGATAACAGAACTGCTTGAGCATTTTCCATTTATAATGACACACAATGCTGCAGGCAGTATGTTTCATTACACAATGGCTCACCTGTGGACCAGGCAACTCTTTGTACTGCTTCCTTTGGGCAACTTTGATGGGTGGCAGGTGTGTCACGGATGCCACCAGGAAATTCATCAGGATGTCCTCACAGTTAGAGGTGCGGTCCACTAGTGCCCGTAACGAGGGGGGCAGGTAATGAGAGAACAGGTAATGGTAATACCTACAGGAAGAGGAAAGACCGCATGACCAGATAACTCATGACTGAAGGTGCTTTAATAGATTTTTGAACTGCTAAAGGAACAGCTGAAGCACGTTTGGTGTCTGAAATGTGCTTCTTTAGTTTACCCTGGAGTGATGACGCTACTGTAGCTGACAATGAAATAAGCTTATATATCACCATTTAGCACTGTTTACTCTGTAGGAATATAATCATGTTAATACAAATATGATGTACTATATACTGTTTTATGAAAGTATGGCATGCTGCTGTCTATAAAAGTGGATAAAATACAGAGAATATATAGTTAATACAGTCTTTGTATGCTGCACACCATGTTTGAGGTCATGGGAATACATTTGTATTTATTTCTTTGCTGATCTGTTAATGTGAGACATAAACAGCACAAATGTACTGTGCATTACATAACTGTAGAACGTAAATTTACATTTATGGCATTTATCAGACGCTTTTATCCAAAGAGACTTTCATTCCTTAACTACAGGGGACAGTTTCCCTGGAGCAACTTGGGGTTAAGGGTCTTGCTCAGGGACTCAGTGGTGGTGTGCTGAAGGTAGGATTTGAACCCATGACCTCTTGGTCCAGAGGCAAGTATCATACCACTAGGCCACCACCACTCATAAATCATTGTGAACATTATACTCCAGTGCCCTGTCTATAAATTGCATGTTTATTTTTGTTTCCTCATAAACACATTTCTCATCTCTATAACATCACATATTTGATGCCTTGTTGTTACGGTTACCTGTGATAGAAGGCTGCTCCAGTCAGCACAATGGAGTACTCATTAGTCCATTTGGAAGTGTAGCCCCATATTTTCTTAATAGGGTCCCAGAAATGACTTCTAGGAGGATATCCCACAATCCTTTCAGGAAAACTTTGCCATACATGGAACGCAAAATTGACCTAGGAGGCAACACAAATGTATATAATCGGGGCAGTTAAGAAGTTTGTGGTCTATTAGACCTGAGCTCAAATACTATTGCTGCAGCTGAAATATGTGGCTGACTATTGTCTGTATGCAATGGCCTACAGTAGCTTAGTTCTCTACTGCCTCAGTTCTCCAGATGTATCAGAAGGGTAATACAAACAGCAAATGAATATTGGCAACAACCAGCACAGTTGAATTTTTGGATCAGCACATCCTGGGTATGTTGGTTCGGGCATTGCTTTGGAGGTGTGTCACCAACCCCAAACCTACAGTATCATACAGTACCATGATCTAATCAGAACTAATATCACAGCAATGTATATGTTCTAAAGTCTGTAATTGTCATATACAATTTTACAATAACAATAATATACAATAACAATAATAAATAGGTACAGTATATAGTCGTATAACATTTCTTTTGTGTGCCTACTATGGCCATTATGATTGTTGCTCTATGTGTCTGTGTAGTATGTAACGATTCGTGTTTGGCCACACAGTAAGTAGGGAGTTACTGTAGCTGTTCTGTTATTTTGACATGTGTGTGTCCCTGAAGAAACATCGCTCCAGCTAAACCCATCTAGCCATCTAGCTGTTCAGATTTGTAAGAAAATATGAATAACCTGAAATGATTGTTTTAAATGTTAAAATGTGTTGAGTCTGCTGGCAGGTCTGGGGAGATAGTCCACTCTCATTTTCTATTATGTCTTAACCCTACACTAGCCTGTAACACTAGCCTGGAAATGTGGAAACTTCTTCTCAATTTTGATTAATCAATATGGACAAATCTTTTGAGCAAATTCTAGGAGACTGCTACCTTTTGAAATGCAACGTGCCAACAGAGCTGTCTTTCAGGGTGAGGGCTGGGCCTCTTATTTCCATTGAAGGGTAATGATACAGCATACACAGACATTATAGACTTTTTCAGCTTCACAGCAACAGTCTGGAGAAAGTCCTTTCCAGTTCCAGCTTGACTGTGTCCCAGTGCACAAAGCAAAGTCCATAAAGACACGGTTTAATGAGTTTGACGTGGATTGGTCTCCAGTGGCTTGCACAGAGCCCTGACCTTAACCCAACTGAATACGCTTAAGCTGAATTGTAACCTTGGTTGCCAACAGGGCTTCCATCCAGCATCAATGCCTGACCTTACACGGAATGGGCACACATTCCCACAGACACACTCCATAATCTTGTGGGAAGCCTTCCAAGAAGAATGGAGGCTATTAAAGCTGGTAAGGGGAAGCAATTATATATAACAAGCATATTAAAGCCAATAGAGGTGGAAAGGGATGTTCTACAAACTCAGTTATGTGTGACAGTCAAGTGGCCACATACTTTTGGACATACAGTGTTAGCATATTACAAAAATGGTATACATTTATTTATATTATACCAAATAAGCTTTAGTGTCTTAGATTAACATTAGAAATATAGTGCTCCATGGTTGAGATCCAGAAGCAGGGTGGAAGACTCTTGTTCTTGGTTAAAGGATGAGAACGAAGCTCTAACCTCACTAGTCAGTAGCACCGTATCTTCATCCAGGCTAAGCACTGCTTCAGTCTCGATCGTGACATGGGGCAGGAAACGGCTACTGGTCTGTGGAAAACAGAGATGGAGTGAGCCATGGAAAGTGGGGGTTTTTCCTGTTGCACATGGCCACAGCTTGATGGTGCTCTCATTTGGAAACACTTACTTTCTTTCTGCCATCTGTGACAACAAGCGGCACTGGCATAGGTGGCCATTTGCTCCGGTGAGGGGGTGGCTTCTCACTGTTCCACAGGATGATGATCTGCAGAGTGTTAGGTATGAAAAGACCTGGTCACGATTCACATCACTGCTCTATATACCTGTAGTGTCACCAACCTATTGTACACTACGCTTATGAAACTTCACTGCAGATGCATTTACATAATGATTCTAGTATGATGGTATACTGTTTCTGATGTTGTCCCCACAATACTTGTTGAATAAAACATATAAAATACCTGTTGGTGATCCGTGCAGGGCAACTTCAGAAAACCTCACTGGGTAATATACTCCTATTTCATTTATTTCTCCTGACCAAATGATGGGGCCAAATCTAGTCTTGACACATTTATTAAATGTTTGTGCTATGGCTAATTCTGAAAAACCATCTGGATGACACAGAATTTATTCCCATGTAAACGTTTTGCTATTGGACAAAAGTGACTGGATTTCTAGTTACATTAAGCTGTACAAGAAACGTAAAAAAATCCCCCACAAAATTAAATCTACAATGATTTACACATTAATATTAAATAAAATAGCAAATGAAGTATATATATTACAAATGATTCCAAGCTTCTGTAGCATATATGATAACTACCCTACATGCTAAGTCTGAATTAATTTGTAATAAAGAAACCGAAGGATGATTTACAAGAGGCTGGCTGTGCAGTACCTGTGAGCAGTATTTTGACTTGGACACCACCTGTAGGAGCTTCATGATTGGCTGAGACTGAGACACTAGAGGGGAGGTGGCGTGGATGACAGCAGTAAACTCCTGGCCAGGAAAAATCCCTGTAACCCAGAATGAGACTAGATAAGAAAACAAGTTATACAATATACAAGTGTAGAAGTACAACTACTCATTGTGGCCCATCTGCCTCATCCATTAAAGGTGATAATGTGGGAGTGCCATGTTATTGTGTTTTGAAAAGACACTAGGCAGAGCAGCATTGCTGGAGGTTCAGCCCCTCTCTGTGTTACTGAAGGGTTGAAAATCATTTAAAAATGTCCAGCAAAGTGTGGTACTGTGTTCAGAAACTAATCACTGCTGAAGACCTACAGTATAATGTGCAGCGGTGCAGAGCTGGGGGCTACTAGGAGCTGGGACACACTGATCGAGAGGATGAGAACATGGATGAGTACATGGAAACGAAGAGCTAGTTTCTGACTGTACACTGGTGTAGGTGTGTCTAATACAGTGGCCAATAAGTGTAAGCTCCTAGGGAGAAAATATATTGGAATATTACTGGGCCAGTTTTATTCATTGCACCACTCAGTAAAATATAACAATTCAGAGTAAAAGATGTTGAAGTCCAAACTGACATTTTACCTTGTTACTGCATGTTCACAGTCATATTAGCATTATCCATTATGTTATTTGTTTAAAATCATAATTATTTTACGTCTCCCACCACTATGTTATGCCTCTTACATGTCTCACCATGCACTGAAAAATATTAAGGAATAATAATAAACAATAAGAATAACAACAATTTCTTCTTTACCTCCCCCTCCCACCACCACCACTACCTTTTAATTGATGACAAACACTAAGGATAGGATGCCATTCAAGATTATGAATAAAATACAGTTCAGAATGCTTACATTTTGACCACACATTACAATCGACAGCTACATACCACAACATACACTGCTTGTAAGCAATTTTATTACAATAAAAGAGTAAACTTGAGTATTTGTTTGCATTTGTTTTCTTTAAAAACAACATGGCATACAAAGAATACTTATACAGATCTTGTAACTTAACAGAACAGATATAATTGCTTACGAAGAATCACAATGTAGTAGAAACTTTACTCGTGCTGAGCAACCAGTCAATGCCAAAAATACCAAAAATTCTAAGAGTATGCAATTTTTTTCTTACAGAACTAGGTTAGGGATACCACAAAATTCTAAAGTTTAATGTTTTTCAGTAGATGGCTGGACACCCTAGCTCAAGTAGTACAGACTTCTTTACAACTGTTTCTCTTCTGGAAGGAATTTTGGATTTTTTATGTAGTTTTGAAAGAGGCACTTGTGATATTTTAGATTATTCTGTGTTGCCCAGTAACCCATTCTTCAGACTTACCAAGACTCAGGTAGTAGAAAGGATAGTGACCCAGATGAGTTGAATATTCCGGCAGCACCACAAGACCCCCAGGCAGGGCATTCCACATGAACTTGTTTCTGGAGATGTGGGCGTACACTCTGTCCTTGATGATCTGTCAGACGGACATTGGCACTAAATCAGCTTTATGTAATTAAACTCCCTCTATGCTTTTCATGTCTAGTAATACGAATGCATGCATTTCTACTTTCAGCCAGCAGATGGCACTGCTGCTTCATGTATTTTCTCCAAAACCAACATTGTGTCTGTCAATTAACCTGAAGGCTCCGGACTAAGTGGGTGCTAATGATGCGTACCTTCTTAATCCATGTTGTAATTTCCCTTAAGATTACAATCTCCATCACACTCGTGCTGCCTACAAGTGACATGCAAGCCACCTTTCACTCACCTCCAAAGTGGTGAGAACAATTTTATCCACTGAGGAGAAATAGGCCTCCCAAAGCATCTGAGTGCGCTGTCTCAGAGCCAGCACCCGGTCAATGCCGACGGCCCGCACGGTGGAGGGCACCTTTTGGGAGAAAAAGGGGTTTAATCCAGGGAACAGGCTACGCTAAAGATTGTCCATGAAAATACTAGCCACTTCAACCACAGTGTGAAAATACAGAAAGACTTTTTTTTATGCAATATGTGACTGTCAAATACACTGGCAGGTATACAAATCTGAGCTGCTGTAGATGCACCACTACAAGAGGTGCATGAAGAATTCAAATGTTTAAGAAATTTGACAAAAAAAACTGTAGTATTCAGTGTGGAGGGATAAAATTGCATTTGGTATTAGTGCTGTGAAATAAATAACTCAATGCCTAACTGAATAAATAACCAAAGCAAACAAGTTCTAAATATAACATTAGCCAGCAGAGAGGGTAATGAAGTAATAATAAGGCATAGACAAGTCAAGGTACTGGAGCAGCGTGTGGGAAGTGAAGTGAGAGTAAGACTTATCTGATTTAATATAATGATATGGTTGGCAGCACATGGTTATTGTAATAATACACTGTTTTGTGCTGCCTTAAAGTGACAGGCTGTTAAATAACAATATTTTCCGTGTTCTCAGAAGAGCAGTGGATCAAGACGTTTCACAGTAGTAGTACACACTGTCACCTGTAAAAATGGACAAAAGTATGGCGAAAAGACATACATTTAACCTTTTTTACAATAGCATGTCTTACACGGCAGGTGGTGAGTGTAGTGATTTGGGGACGCAGGTTGCATGATGTTAATTGGTGGAGTTTAATTACTTGTTTGCTACTTCAGCCTAGTAGCTCTGGAAAAAACCTAAAGACCCTTTGCATGTCAAAATGTTACACATCAAACATGGCAGGGTAAATCAACTATATCTGAGATAAGATGAAAATAAGAGAGAAATAAGAGGAAAAACAGCAGGAGGTCAAATTCTGTCCTCCAGGTACATAATTACAAAAGGTCTTCGGGGTGTTCAGCTCTGTGGCTGTTAGCGTGCTGTTTACCTGTAGAAGCAACCTCTCATCTCCCTCAATGACTGCCTGGTTCCACTGGATGACATCAGAGAAGGGCAGCTCCCAGCCGTTGCTGAGCAACACTGGGATACAGGCAGCCTGAGGGACATGCCGGAAAGAAACAGGAAAGAGGCATAGACCATTGTTAGCATCTGCAGAGTGTAGCTACAGGGGTTGTTGCAGACAAAACAGGCATAAATCCCACAGGCTCTGAAATAAAGATGTTGTGCATTTTTACGAGTTCCCATCAGGGATGCTAATCATATTGAATTTGGAGTGAGGTTAGGAGGAGTCGGGACATGAAAGTGGTCCCACGAGACTTGTGACTCATTCTTCCTACCAAACACCCCTAAGAGACACAGCCAGGCTAACATTTGGCATGGAGGACCCCTGGCCTGCTAATTAAACGCCATCCCTGCATGGGCTGGGGTTGTGGGGGAGCTTGACTTATTGAAGCATAGTTTGATGTTCCCCTTCTCTCTTGTTTACTGTCAGGTCTTGATCTTGCTCTACTTTTTTGCTTATTTGCATTTGTTGTTTTGCCTTCATTGAAGCTTGGAGCCTATTCTGGTCTATCGTTACATAGTTTCTAATTAAATCACAGGAGAGTGCAGCCTTAAGAACAGGCTGAGATCAAACGTGTCCGCTCCGGCGGCGTGCAGCCTGGCTTTAATACTAAGCAAGCTTTAAAGGACACTAACAGTGGACAGCGAGAATTGCTTTCAGGTAACAGATCGCTGTCTAAGCCAACCAAGGCTACGTGGAGCCTGGGCCTCGCCTTTCACACCGAGAGGAGGTGGATTAAAGGCGGCCATAATAACCATAGCCTTTTGCAAAGACGTGTTTGGGCATTTTATTTGGGTTTGTGTTCGAGTGTGAATGTTCCAAAACACAGAAAGAAAGAGAGGGTCAGAGATTAGAGCCTGTAAGAAAAGTTGTGTCTGACTGTGTGTGTGTGTGTGTGTGTGAGTGTGTGTGTGTGTGTGTGTGTCAGAGGATGTTCTAGAAGTTTCCACAGTGCTGATAATTGCCAGTTCTTTCCGTGGCTTTGACTGGCACCAAAGAAAAGAGAAGCTCAAAGAGTGAATGGAAAAGCAAAAGAAGGAAAGAGAGGAAGAGACAGGAGAGGACTTGGAAGAAGAGAGAGAGAGAGAAAGCCAGAGAGAGAGGAGGAGTTACTGTGAGAGCAGAGCTGGCTGCGAAACCCACCGTTTTGTGGATTTGTCCATTCAGCACGGAGGGCACCCTGTGCGAGCTTCCGGCCTTTTCACACACAAAGCCAGGAGGCCCAAGAATACACATGCTTGGGAAGTTTTTCCACTCAACACCTAATGTGTTGTTTATCTAGGAAACTCCAGGACCATTCTGGCTGTTTCTTGACTCCTTCTTGCCACAAGGTGGTCGAGTCATTTTTTCGCACCGCCTACGGTGCAGTGCAGCTGCTGAAACACATGCGGCTGACTCTAGGTCAGATCTTGGTTCACGGAAAGGTCAGTTAAAACATACCTGCAATGATTCCAGAAAACGAAAGGATCCCAGACGTCGCCCACGAGGAACCAGGCAGAAAGTGGAGTTGTGGAGCAGCTCCTGGTAGTCAAACCTGCACAAGACAGCAGACAGAGCGCCGGCATCAGCATATGCACAAGCATTGCTCCCATACAGTAGCAGAAAGAGAGCTTTGTAGTCCATTGAGAGCTGCTCTGGCACTGCTCGGACCGCAACCTCGCTGAGAGACGTTTTGATCTGGGCAAGCCACCATCTCTGCCTCAAGCTGTTGTCCCTGGCAACCATTTAGCATTTCTAAGAATACGCTAAAGAAACCGAATCCAGTGCCTTTGTGCGATTGCCACTGTCGGGTGATTAGTGAGTTTGAGGTGGAGAAAAATGTCACTACTGACCCAGAGCGAGCTAATGAGCATGGAAGATAGGGATTGCGTAACAGATTTGATCTCAGATAGAGGTCAAATCACCAAGACTGACCAAAATTTACAATTTTTTAAAGGGCAGCAATTTGGGAAACCACCTAGCAAACAATTCCAAAGTGATCTATTGATTTTAAAAGAAATTCTTTTTGCTATGAACTCAATTCTTTGAGTAATTTTAGTGGTTTTAGTAGTTTGCCATGAAAAATTGTTTGACTGAAGTTCTAGGTTTTCATACTCAAAAATGCAACAGCTTTGCCTGTCAAACCCAACTTTTATTGCTTCCTTTGACTGCAAGATTCTCCCAATCACATGTACCTTCCCCTTTAAAAGTCTAGAATCACTGCCTTCAGAGATGTACAGAAATGTGGCAGGGGCATAAATAAGTAGGATTAAGTGTCTAGGCCTAAACAACTATTTAGTAGGAAGCTGTAAAAACAGCAGAGCTATGGATTCCAAAGTAACTGAAAGGAAATATCAGATAAAGAATTCAGTTATGATTACAAACAGAATGCACTATACTTTTAAACAGCGCACATGAACTGTCCTTAGCCCAAGCACTAGTTTTCTATGGGTTAGTGTATACATCTCTGCCTCTGGCTGTTAGCTGGCCACTTTTGGCTTCATGCTTTTGTGCTTTTACTGTAACACTGCAAGACCCCTCATTTTGCTTGGCTTGGGCTGACCCTACGTGGGCAGAGCCGTTCCGCTGCTGAAAGAACCCAATGTTCCCCTGCAGGCCGGCAGAGCATGGCGACGGTGGTGGCGGCTGGCCTCCAGCAACCCTCCAGCAGGAGTGCAAACATACTGCTATAAAAGAGCCTCTATCTCCGTTCTGGGGAAGACATGTTTATTTACTGCTGTAGTGAGAGAGTAAACACTTCCACTATCGTCTCCACCCCTCTAGCCCCCCTCAAAGCCCCCAGAACTTCTAGTGCCAACACACTGGTTTGACTTAACGTACGCCTGAAACAGAGCACATGAGTTTTACCCACTTTTCTCACTTATATTTCCAAAAATGGTAATTATCTAGCCAACGTGATGTGATTGCATGCCATTTACAAATTCAAGCTATTAAGCAGTACTTTGGCAACTACATTTAGCCCACTTTATTAATTAGCTTTACACTGGAGTGCTACGGTAATAAGGTAGTTTACATGTAACGTAGTCACACTGTTCCCTCAAAACACATTAAATAAGCACAAAGGACTGACTTGTGTGTTTTCTGACACAATGTGACATCTGTAAAACTGGACAAAAAGTTCATTGCATAGCTAAAACAATACAAACAGTCATCTTGAAGCTGGATTTTTCCCCCTCAAGAGTGAGCACTATGTCATACTGTCAGATGTGGTTTGAGGCAAGGGTGAGATGCTTTAATCTTGCAGTTTATGCAATGCTGCTTTAAGCTTCCATGACTTGTTATCCAGCTCCAGAGCAAAATGAAAACAGAAAACTTAGGGTATGAAATATCTTGAGTGAGCAGAATTCGTGAAAGAATTGTGCAAATTTGATTTGTTTTGCTGAGCTATTGCTTTAATAAGGACTGAAGAAATCTATGCCTGCTATTATTACATTGTGGTGATGACAAAGAGTTAGCCCACATTGAGCCGGCTATTAGATCAGCCCGCAGTCAGGGCCGAGTGTGAAGTCTTGAGTACAGTTGGAGGTTCATTTGTGGGTTTGTACCCCACACAGGCCCGTTTGTTTATGCTGCTAGAAGCAGTGCAGTGTGAGATGTTTGGGGAATAAGTGGATGATGGATAAGGTGGTAAAGCTAGCTTTGTTTGACTAGGAGCTGCGCTGCCATTTAGTGCCTGCTGAGAGAGTGGGCCCATTTTCACTGTTACAGCAGTAACACTGGGAATTCAGTGTGTGAGCTCTTACTCACCGTGCATTATGCACGTTGTTAGTCTGTGTGTCTGAATGCGTTGACGTCTGCCCGTGTGTGTGTGTGTGTGTGTGTGTGTGTGCATATATTTGTGGGAGTCCATACTTAGCTGTGACCCACTTCCCCCTCCTCTCCTGTGTTTTTTTGCGGTGCCTTCCTCAGTGTGTTTTAATGAAGCCATTTACTCAGAAGTAGTGGAACAAATAAATCATTTAACAGTGTTTTGTTTCCACAAGCTAATAAACAGCCTTCTTGGTTTGCATTTACTAGACTTGAGGGTGGAACCGAGTCGGTTATGCTCTGCAGGGGTAAGCGCATGTGTGTGTGTTTGCTGTGTGATACTAAGGTGACATGGAGCGTGTCTCTAGTTTGACCCACTGACAAAATGTGTATGTGTGTGTGTGTCTGTGTGTATGTCCACAGCTGTGCTGCATCACCTACTTCTGCACGGTTCAACAATACTGTGCTCTTATGTGCAATAGGGAATTTATTTGGTTTGACATTCAAGCTGCAGAAAGTATTGTAAATGCCAGTAGTGTGTCTCTAAGCGTCTGTACACTGGTGTGTGTTACAGACTAAATGGTTATAGTGAACAAGCAAAATCGAGCCCATTTGACAGTCTCACAGTGCGACACTGGTATACTGGCAGTAGAGGTGGGGAATATTTTAGCATTTCAAAAATACAGACAAAACACATTATTATAAAAAAAAGTGCATATGAGTCATGTTTTATTGAATTTGTTGCAGTGCAGGTATGAGAAATTTTATGAATAAAAGTTTTAAAAATAAGTGATTGTTTTCAAGATTTTTTTTTTCCGGTGCCAAAACACTGTGTGATATGATATTGTTTTCCATAGAACCCACCGCTATTGGGCAGTTTCAAACTGAACGAGTGTGTTTGTGTGTTTTAATGATTAGCATACACACACGTTACATTCTGTAATGAAAACAGGCCTCCAGGTAAGTACAGCAATTTTCTACAAGTGTGTGTGTAAGTGTCTGTGTTGGTATAAATGTGTATGTGTGTGTTCTGGCACACAGGCAACTGTTTACACCAGCGTGAAGCAATGAAGCCTCACAGCCGTGTTTACAGTCGCTGGTGTCTCCTGTTAAACATTTTGAAAGGAATATTCAGGAAATCCTAGCTGGAGCAGAAGAGGATATAATCAAGCCGTGTGTGGAGTGTGCGTGTGTGTGAGTGAGTGTGTGTGTGCTAACAGCAACACATTAACTACTTGCTTCCGTTCCTCAATAAATTGTCTTGCACTCTTTTTCTCTCTTCCTCACTTACTTTCTGACTTTGACTTTCTCTAGCTGTGTTGTTTCTCTCTCTCTCTCTCTGTCTCTCTCTCCCTCCCTCTGTCATTGAGAAGTCTGCGGAGTTCTCTCAAGAGGCAGCTGTTACTCAGTGTGTAACATTGCTGCCCAACATTCTCTGCCTGCTCAGCTGTTGTCAGTGACTGTGACTTCTGAGTGTGTAAGAGAGAACGAGAACGTGTGTGTGAAGAGAAAGTACCTGTTTGGGAATGCAGGGGGGGCTGAAGAAAGAGTATAAAGGAGAATGACGCTTAGTCCCAGTCGAGCATGTTGGTATGCATGTATGTCAGAAGCTGAATGTAATAGATAAAGCATTATAATTGATCTAGCCATGCCCCACCCACAAATGCATTCTGCCGCTGCAACATGAGCAAGGTTCGATGGGCTTTACAGAATGTTGGCAAAATCCCATCTGACCTAAGGAGAAAATATAACTCTGCAGCCCTCACAATCTCTACATTTAGAACTGGTTATTAATTAAAGAACACAGCTCATAACAACTGAACTTTTGCTGCAGTGGTGATTATGATGAGAAACATTTAGCCAGCAATGCCATTAGAGAAGTCCTGGCGAACTTTCTGCCTTCAGGGGTCTCAGGAAATCCGTGTTTTCCTTGTGTGTAGGTTAATCTTGTTCTGGTGGACACACAACATAAATGTACAAAGTCCAAGTTCTTTATCAATGTCCTGTTCTTGGGTCCTGCATATGTAAGCTGTAATCTCACCAATCCCAAGCTGACGTGGCTTCTTCTACCTACATCGCATGAATAAAACTATGTTCCCTCACAGGCTCTCTACATCTTCAAAAACAGAGTGGAAAACTAATGATCGATTTTAGTATCATACAGCTGTATGATTTTATAAACATATACAGCTGTATTATTTTATAAAAATAAATTTTTTTCTGCAAATAGTGCACCATTTAAATATTAAAAAATGGAAAATAAATATACAGTGTGTTATAACTACATTTTCACTTTTTCCTTATTTGTTGTATTTTGCAAATAAATCGTACCTGTAAATTAAAATTATGTAGGAGTGTGTGCTCAGTAGGGTAGAGTACTTCTTTTCACTTAAATAACAAAAAAATTGCCAGGGTGCCCAATTTTTGCATGCAACTATATAAACATGTTTTAGAATTTTAAATTGTGTTTCCATGCACTTTAATCTATTAATCATGTATCACTAATATCATAAATAAAAAATCATTTGAAACAATAAAACTGCGTAAATTTAGGCATTTTGATAATAATGTCTGAGACTGAAATACGTCTTTATATGTATTTCTGGGCTGCACTACATACGTTGGTTGTATTTCTTCCTGTGTCTGAATTGTAAAATAAAATTTTAGAGTGAAGAAATAAGGTTTTACTCATGTCTTCGGTTACAAATGAGAAGCAGCTGTTATTTCTTTGCATATGAGACGGTTGAATATTGAGCGTCGGAAGTTATTTATTGAACCATGTGTTTTACACACTACTATATCCTGGCTCTGTGAGAGGGTGTAGACATGCATTGCGATCACAACCACTGAAAGACTGCAGTGCAGTTTCTCATAAGTTTGAAAGGGATTCCTGCCAGTGCTCTGTAAAGCTTGTCCAGTCTCGTAACAGTTGCTTTGGAAGAAAGCATTTGTGGGTGGAGCTTGGATAGGTCAGCTATGCTGCTATTTCTAATTTATCATGACATTTGTGCATTTGACGTTGTTTGCTACTCTGCATGGGAAAAATGAATTCCTTTTATTGTGAACGTCCCAAACAGTATTCCTTTTTTAGCATACAGGTTTAGAAACTGCTCTGCCATCCAACCCACCTTCCTCTCTCTGATCTCATTATCACTCATGCTCTGGCCAAACAGGCTCCAGCAAGCTCTCTCTCTCTCTCTCTCTCTCTCTATCACACACAGACACAGAGCCAGGCAAGGCCCATCTCCAGTGACAGACAGCCACCAGTTGTCCGCTGATCCTTCTCTCTCATCCGTATCGGAAGTGCAAAGGTCATCTGTCAAAATCTCTTTCCTTCTCTCTCTCGCTTGCAATCGTTCTCTGTCTGCTTTGTATTTGTGAGGGATTAAGTTTTTAATCTCCATGCAAGTCTATGCTGCATATGTATCATCCAACAACGCAGCTCAGGACGACAACAACATAAGACCCTTGAATTAAAATGTTCGCTCTGAAAACAGTGCCGCTTAAGAATGCACTTCAAAGCCCCGGCTGGTATCTGTGTGTGTGTGTGTGTGTGTGTGTGTGTGTGTGTGTGTGTGTGTGTGTGTGTGTGTGTGTGTGTGTGTGT
>JBBPDC010000141.1:10559563-10570525 GCA_037974485.1 Hemigrammopetersius urotaenia
ACACACACACACACACACACACACACACACACACACACACACACACACACACACACACACACACACACACATGCACCTGTATAGCACACACACAGACCCATTCATTCATGCTTTGTTCATGTCTAGTAGAAAGTACAAACGCATTTACTGCGTATATAATTGTTACGTTGAGAATATAACAGATTTGATATAATGTAATTATAGATCAGCACTTTTTAGCATGTGGCCCTAAAAATGGGCTTGTAGGGCGCACTCAAAAGCTACATCATTACTAGGTAAATTTAGCTAAAGACCACAGCAGGATAGATAGTTAAAAGCCTTGAGGCAAAGTCATGTGGGTGTGGGTGTGTGTGTGTTTGTGTTGGTGTGTGTGGATGTGTGTGTGTGTGTGTGTGTGTGGATGTGTGTCCATGATACAGAGTGTACAAAACCAGCCTCAAATCCAAATTCTAACTTGAATTCTTGGCCTATCCATAAAGAACTGCTGACAATGTACTGCATAAGAACAGCAGTAATACCGTACATTTAAATACAACAGTTTGCTGTAAAATGGTACACTGTAGGAAATGAAGTACCAGTTTCTTGGCAAGACACTTTGTTAAGCATTCCTTGCAAGTTTGTTTTTTGTAATTCCTACTCCAAAAACTAAATGCTAAATGCATTTTATATGTTTCACGGGTCCTAAACGTTATGTTGCAGTGCATGTAAATGCTGGAATGTGTTCAGCATGTTCAGTTTGTGGTGTAATGGATACTACACTGTTGGGAAAAACAGCTATCTGTTGTAAGCTACTACAAATGCATGTGAAGGCTAAAAAAGAGGATGGAAAGATACCCATTGCAATACAATATGAGACCATGAGACATTTTCCATTCATCAGCATGTATATATCGGACACTGAAAGGCTAAAAGGTTACTATTCGTTCAGTCACGTTTTGCAGAAAGAAACTCCACTTCACGGGTTATTCGACACATATGAGACACCTAAAATACGTACTTTGTGGCACAAGCTATTATTTGGTGTTCATTAAGCATGTGACAAATGCAGAAAGTCAGTATGACATCAAGCCACTCTGGTGGTGCTCGTGCGTAAAATGCTCTGAACAGAGCCAGAGTGCTGGGCACTCAGGCAGGAATGTGGGCTGATAATGTCAGGCAAGTGTGAAAACATGAAATATGAAAAGGATGAGCAGGCCCATGAAGAAGCATTTACAGGGGTAGTGGCTCAAGCCCAGGAAAGGTCATGTCTGGCCCCAGCCCCATGGCTGACCTCACTCTCTAAGCACTACTATGATTTATCTTTAGTCACCCTTCAGAC
The DNA here is from genome assembly GCA_037974485.1 of Hemigrammopetersius urotaenia. Classification (NCBI taxonomy): domain Eukaryota; kingdom Metazoa; phylum Chordata; class Actinopteri; order Characiformes; family Alestidae; genus Hemigrammopetersius; species Hemigrammopetersius urotaenia. Next base: position 10,560,882 of record JBBPDC010000141.1, read on the forward strand.
CATTACTGCAGTTGGAAAGCAGTAAAATGGCAAAACTGCTGTTGCATTTTGGAATTAAAATGACAGACGTTGTTTTTCAGATGTTGTTTTCTTATTCAGGCACAAAAAATGCTGCCTCTGATTTTGGTCAGCATTAGGTCTATGGTTATTGGGCCAGAGATACATTTTGTTACTACTACTACTACTGTGCTTACTACTACTGTAGTTAACTGTATTACAGCTGTAACAATGATGTGTAATAGCTGCAGTTTACTGTAGAATGAATGCAAGCGACAGTAGCTTTATCTGTAGGAAATTGTACTGTAGTGTTTCTGTAGTAACAACCGTAAAGTTACATTTACTGTCTTTCATGTGGAAAAAACATTCCTAGAAAAAATATCTTTGCCCCCTCTGAAAACCAATATATTATATATATATATATAACTGTAATACTCTTTCACATAACATCCACGCTGTGGCAGAGAGAAAGAGTGCTTTTCTAAGCTCAGATGTTCTGAGTCTAGGGGGTAGGGGGGTACAGCACTGTTTTGAATGAACAGCCTGTATTAGACAAAGAAAGTAAAATAAGCAGTGGAGACAGTAAGCAAAATGAAGAACGAAGACTGTGAGAAAGCAGTGATGAATTCTGTTGTTCTCAGATCTGCTCTTCCTGCTTTGATGGTTCACGTTGATGTATGTAAGTGACCCACATCTGTCATTAGTGTGAACACATCTCTGTGCTGAAAGTGTCTATCAAGTTGCTTCTAAAATGATGATGAGAATTCACAACTAAGCGAAGTTAAAAAAATGTACTCCCATATTTTCAGATGCTACTCATTATGGGCACATGGCCATGCAGTTGGATAATATCCTATCAAGGATGACATTTTAATTGCTTTGTTCAGATAGTTTCCTCAAATATAACTTTTTAGACATTTCTGATTTGAGCACAACAGATTTAAAGAAGTATGAACAGAAAAAGACTAAGACATTTGTATTAAGTGGGTATCAACTTGCATCTCTGTATATGCAGCTCATTTCATAATTCATTGTGTAGTGTGTCTAGATTACAGAATTTGTGACAAAAAAAAGACTTTCGCCAGTCCAGTCCTAGTCAGTGTGTGCACATGACTGTGTCATTACTATCATGATGAATGAAACTTCAGTCTGACCCTACAAATCAAAATGGGTCCTTTTTAACTGTCACTGTGGTAGGGATGGGGACTCAAACGAGCCCTTAACTGATTTGTGACCATACTTAATGCGGAAAAAACATCTCATGTATGTATGTTTCTCTGGTCGTCAAATGTGCGTGCACAGCTGAAGTGAAGTGACCATTGGTCATACGTGAACACACCATAGCACACAGTGTGAACAGCACGAAATACAACCTCTGCATTTAACCCATTCACCAAGTGAAGCAGGGGGCAGCTATGAACACAGCGCATGGGGAGCAGTGTGTGGGGACGGTACCTTGCTCAGGGTACCTCAGAGGTGCCTAGCGGTCTTGGGACTCGAACCCGGACTTTCTGGTCGCAGGGCGAATGCCCTAACCACTAGGCTACCAGCTGCCCCAGCTCACAGCGGCATTAGTATCATTATTGTTCCACATGTCTTCAAATAACTACGGTGTTCATTATAAAAAGAAAACCTTCAGTCTGATGGACTGAATGAAGAGCAGTAGTTAATCTAGCTGAAATTTCTGTATGTTGTAAACTATGCTCTTTGACAGGGAGCATACTTGCTAAACAAACAAAAGACTAACAAACTTGTTTCAGGTTTTTTGCCTTTCCTTTGAACACTTTTTTACTGTGTTCATTTCTGCCCCTTAGACAGGTTTTTTTAAATAATGAAAAAGGAGTTCCATAATGAAAAAGGTGTTCTATAATGAAATGCTTGTTATTTAAAGCTGTGTTAAATCTGACAGCTGCTCTTCTGTATAATGCAGTGGGTGCAGATAACAGAACCTCACTAAAATTCTCTACAAAAGGGTAATGGTGGAAAGACAAGATCTAAAAACATTTAATAAACAAATAGAAAGCAAATCCACAAATATAATCAAGGGATCCAGGCTACACAAAAAAAACACGAGGAAAGATCAAGAGGTTTGAAAAAGAGATGAGCAAACCAACTAGAGAGAAAGGTAATAGAGTTGTAACAGAAATTTTAAAAAGAACAGAGTTAACCAAGGTTTTGTCAGGGTAATATACAAAGAATCCAAAACGACACCCAGAAATACAGGGGTATATATACTAACAAGGGCACTGAGGACACTGGGGCAGGGAGGAGACAGGAACAAGACACATGTGAGAACACCAAGGATGGTCAGGAGTAGGGAGGAGACTGACATTAAACCAACAACAAACTCACATGGCAGACAAACACATGGCAAGGATAAACAAATATAGCCATGGAAACAAGGAAAAAAAGACAGAACATTCCAAAAAGAATCGACTTGCACGCCACAGATATGAGACTTAACTCATGTAAGTCGACTCATGATGCAATGTTTCTTGAATCTAAAAATCAACAAATAAACAAATCCTGTTGCCATGCTGTATGAAGAAAGTCACAGTGACTCAAACCTGATCTGAATACTACGGACTTTTGTGTTCAAACTGCTCTGAAGAAATAACCAGATTCACACTTAGAAAATGTAGTGCAGTTTCAACCGTGTCGTGAAAACTTAGACTTTCAGGGCTTATACTGAAAACATGCTGATATGATTCAGTTCTCTATTAGACCCAAACACTCCACTTGTCAATTAAAATATAGGAGGAGAGAGAGAAGGAGAGAAAGGAGCAGAGGGAAAGAGGGAGAGAGAGAGAGAGAGAGAAAGAGAGAGAGAGAGGGAGAGGGGGGGAGAGAGAAAGAGAGAGAGAGGGAAGAGAGGGGGGGGGATGAGAGAATGAGAGAAGGGCACCAGTGACAGACTGGTGGGGAAGATGGGGAAAAGATTTCAGAACGCACATCAATTTGCCTTGCTGGTGAAAGAAATGTCATTGAATTATTAATAGTAAATTTACACATCAATGACAGTTTCCATCCATCCTAATGCTTTTTTCGAGGAAATAAATTGATGTTGTGTGCCTGCCTGGATGTGCACTCTGAGTGAGGTGGGGAACAATATGTTAGGGAGGATGTATCTGCAAAAAAAAGACTACTATGTGAATGCATGTACTCAAAGTAAGCACTTCAGCTCTTGGTTTGTCAGGCAGAACGTGTGAATTTGCTCCAAATAGACTATCACACTGGTGAAAATCATTAAGTGTATTCTTGTATGTGTTTTCCGGCATATTTTCTTGCTCTGTCTCCCCTCCATCAATAGGACCTGCATTACCAAAGCCGAGTGCTCTCCACCTCTTGTCCTGCTCTCAGGGCAACTGAAGGGTATAGTACACTAGATTGAAAAGCGTCTGCCCCTGAAAACCTTGCACAAAATAAACCCTTTCCTCCAGCCGCTACAGGAGCCTGCAACACACTCTGCTCTTTCAAAACACTCTGCCTAATCGAGCTTTCGTTTACGCAAACACTTTCAAACAGATTCATTAATGCAGTTTGATCTTAGACAAACAGAACTGCTGAAGTGTTTTGTACAGGAGCAGCTGTGTTAATAGTGGTGGAATGGGACCCGGCGCACAAGTGCCTCTGTGGCCGACTCCTGGCCTCTGCTTTGCCTTTTGATCCTTTGTTGTTTCTTTCTTTTGCTGTCGTTGCCATTTGGATGACAGTTTATTCAGCTTGTAGAAAACATAGTTGCTTTGGTTTCTTGAGAGCCAAACAAAACGATGGGTAAAGTGATGATTGCCCCACTCAACCCAAATGTAGTCCATCAACCAAAATATATTGAAGGTATGAAACACCGTCAGAGTTGGAACAGTGCCAATATATACTATGTGAGGAGAAGCACGCCAAAATTCAGCTTTGAATAAAAAAACACGCTCCCCCCCCCAAAAAAAAAAAATTAAGCTTCTTCTTCTTTTAAACCTTTATATTTAAAATAACACCACAATTAAGGTTAAACCGTTCAGCTATACAATACTGTACATTTTTATTGGTAACATTATGACACATTGACTACACTTGGCGTGTTACGAAAAGATGATGTAAATAAGGTTTTTATTCACTCAGACTATCTATTAAGATGAGATGAGCTAACGTGACAGAGTGGAGTGCCAGTACTCCCTCTCACACACCATGGGAGCTCTGCTGCCTTCAGGCAGCAAAGCACAGTGGAATAAATACAGCTGGTTCAAGTCATGACACTTTTATCCGATTTTATCCTCTTGCATTTACTCAACATATTTTGGCAAAGAAAGAAAGAGGACACTGGTGGCTATGTGAGGGCAACATAGGTCTCTCTTTAAAACAGCTAGTTCAAAAATATCTTACCCCAAAGATTACTTCAGCTGACTGACAAAGTGACTAAAACGCCCCAGAGAAGAGACAGTCTATTCCCGCCCAGAAGCCTGGTGTGATTTTGCGCTCTGCAGCTTCACTCCAGCTCATGTGGTAAAATTCAGTGCTTTTACACATAGAACCACTTCTCAGAGATCTCAAAAGAAAGATACCAAGACTAAATTCATTCTTATTAGACAGGCTTTTTTTACTTCCTTCCTCTTTGTCTTTTTTCTTCCTTCCTTCTTTCCTTCTGTTCTTCCTTCCTGTTTGCCATTTTTCCTTCCTTCTTTCTTGCCTGGCTTTCTTTCATCATTCCTCCTGAGCGATACAAAATACTGTTTCAGCAAAAATTAGTGATGGAACACCACGGGCTACACTAAGGGAAGCATATGAAAAGTGGAAAACAGAGAGAAGTGGAACAATGAGAGAAAGGCAAGCGAGAAGAAGAAACCACCAGGGTGTAAATATAATTCATCCGTTACTGCTGAGAGAGAGAGAAAGAGTGAAAGATTAAGTGCCCTGTTTTCAGCGGATGAACACGTAAAAGAATCGATCACCAGCAAGTGGATGACAGGTAATTCACATTACTGCCTCTGCTTTATGGTCCTGACATTGCCTCTGCCTCTGTGCCTTAATCAGTTACAGGATAAGTGTGTGTGTGTGTGTGTGTCTGTGCTTTCGGCCAGCACATGCAACCCCCCCATGTCACAGATTAAGTGCTTTAAAGCCACTCTCACAAATGTACCAGATTCCAACTCTGCCCTAGCGTACGACTAAGCCCCTGAAATATGCATGTCATCTGCATAGGAACATAGTTCCATTCTTTTCTCTTAGCGGATTATTGAGCTCTCGGCTAGGCACGCTGGCATTGGAAGACCGGCAGTGGCTATTTCAGTTCCGCCTGGTGGGATACAGCAGTTGCATTGTTTATGTGTCACCTCTGTGGTCTGTAGGCTGTGGCTTTGTGTTGCAGCAGTGTGTCTCAAAAGTGCCCATCGAAACTCACTGTACTGAGGCCTTCATGCTACTGGAATGATTGTAATTACGTTTCTAAAAGTTACTCCCTTACATGCAGTCTTTATCCTTTGGAATGCGAGAGAAAAGTGATGAACACTGTTCATTTTACACCACAGATCTCTAGGCTACAGATCTGTACCGTTCTTGCGTCAAGTATGTTTTACATTTACATTTTACATTTATGGCATTTATCAGACGCTTTTATCCAAAGGGAACTTCCATTCCCTAACTACAGGGGACTCCCTGGAGCAACTTGGGGTTAAGGGTCTTGCTCAGGGACCCAGTGGTGGTGTGCTGGAGGTAGGATTCGAACCCATGACCTCTTGGTCTACAGGCAAGTATCCTACCACTAAACCACCACCACCCTTTGTGTTTTCTTCACAGTGAGGAGAAAATAGGAAGTAACCAACAGGCTAACTAGCCAACAAGCACTTGGATGCCTCACAATTCTGAATTTGTGAACAGTTTTGACCACACAGTCTGATAGACTGGAAAGCATTATATCTACACTGATGTGTAGCAGGTTTTTTTTTACCTCAGTCGTATCAGTTTTTAAGCACTGATTACTGTAAAATGCCATAGCTACATTTTCTGATGTATATAATTGTCAATATTAAAATGATCCAAAACAATCTTTCTGGCATTTTTACTTTTTGTTTCTCAAGGTCACACAAATAACATCACAGCTGTGATTTGGTCACAGGCACGAGCCGACTGCATGTTCTCATGCCTAAATAGAACCATCTGACAAGTATGTGAAGGCCGTTTTAATCCTGGGCTGCATTATATCACAGTTCATGTACTGTGGAGAAAAGGTCAGTAAAGGAACTTTAGATGGTCTAACTTAGGCAAAGTCTTGGCCACACCGAATGATGAAAGGGTGAATGTGACTGATTTGTACCGCGTGAGTATTTATGTGCGTTGTCTGAGCTTGTGACATGGCGGTGTACATCAAGTGCATAACACCTGTGTAAACATATGTTCAACAGATAAATAACTAGAACAGAGGTCACTTCAAGGGGAGCTTTGTGTGTGTGTGTGTGTGTGTGTGTGTATGCGCGCGCGCACATGTGTGTATGTAAAAAAATTTACAGTAGCATGATAGCACAACAGATATCCACCAGAAACATATACTGGTTCAATAGTCTCAGACTCTCTCTAACAAATAAATTGCCCTGTCTCCAGTAAGAATGTTAAGAATTTCTCAGACCAATGAGGCACACACAGCGGTATTATATGTGAGGGAGACAGAGGGGCTGAGTGAGGCACTGGCCTCTGATGGAGAGGAGCAACAGGCCATTGTTTTATTAGCCACCCTGAGCTCCAGACACAGCAAGGGATCTGCTGACCACTGTGAGAGATGGTGTGAGGCCCCCAGCTGAGTACAGCCACTAGCCAAATGAAAAGAAGGCGCAATGTGTTCCAAAAGTATTTAGCATTGCTCTCTCATATGGAAATCTTGTCACCAGTACTCATTAAAAATTTTACTGATAAGGTTATTATGATATAACATAAAATGTAATTACAGACTTTTAGATAACACTTCATAGTCAAGACATATTACTGCTGTTTTGATATGTCATTTCATAATTACATGATTATTTTTATAATTAGTTATTAAACAGTAGTAAAACAGTAGTTCTCAAACAGGGGGGCACAGGATGGCCTTAATGAGAATGTGGAAATATTTCAGATGCTTTATCACTACCTAATTTTTTGAATCTGCTCTAGCCATCTCTACAAAAGTAGAGCCTATTTAAAAATGGTAGACCATCACCATTATTAATATTTAATATATATATCAACCAATCTCAGTTCACTGCCATCCAACAACCACTTTATGGGACACGTCATAGAATAGAATCATGCCCTTTGTATGAGAAGATCAGTGGCTGCTGCCGAGAAAGATGCCTACAAACAAGATGAATATGGAACTTACAGACGGGAGGAAGGGTGAGATGATACGGTGAATTGCATTAACATTCGTTCTACAATGTTGCAAGAGGTTTGAGTCATTTGCACTTTTGATTTTTAAATATTTTTAAGTTAAACAAGAATGGACTGTCAGGTCTGGGTACTGTGATGGTGGGCAGCCACTAGAAGCTGTCCTTTTTTGGTTCTTGTGACTTTGTTTTTTTGTTGGAACTCTTATTGTGCAATTCTGAGCACCACCGGCCTGGAGCTTGTTTATGAGTTTCAGCTGGCCGGGGTACTCAGAGAGAATGAGCTTTGTGTTTCTATTGGTTTAGTTTTTGTATTTAAGTTTTTGGACCTTAGTGTCAGTGCACTGTCGTCGTAGGTTTGTTTGAAAGTAACTTTCTGTTCTCCCTTTTGTTTTGCTAAAGTCTAGTTTCCTGGCCTGTGGTCAGTTGTGTTTTTGAAAATAAAAATAAAAGTCTAAAGCAATGGATGTCTGCCTACGCGCCTGCCCTCATTTGGGAGAAAGGGGAAGACGTGACATGGACAAAATGTAAATGGTGTTTGTGTTTTCTTTTCTAAAAATGAGATGCCTATACAACAATAAGTTTTCATCAGTTTCAAGTAAAAACATGTTTGGTTATGAGTGAGAAATTGTTACATTAAAAGGACCTCTGTTATTTCTGTTATAACTGTAAGGTCCACAATATGAAGGTGTCTGGATTATTCCACGTTTTTTATTTTCTTCTATTTAAAATGGAATATTTTTAAGAATCTAGTTCTAAGCCCTAGGAATTTTGTGTGTTTGTTTCTCTGTGAGGCCAGTGGTATGGTGTTTGTCCACTTCATTGACATCGTGGGGTTTGGAAAGTGCTTTCACCTTTCCAAACTTATTGTGACACGAGATAAGGACTTGTTTATGCTATGCTACCAGACATGGGGGTGGCCTGTGGTGGTTGAGCTGGAACTGGGAGTTCTCAGCATTGTAGAATTGGGTGAAAGTTGACTTTGTAGAGATTACTGGAGAGCCTTGCAGGTCTTGGGGCTGACTGAGAGTGACTGTTACGGATGCCATTAGGATGCGTACTGAGGGACACTGTCTTAGCTGGAAGAACTTAACCAATGACATTTGTGGTTAGTTTTTGTTTATGAATGAGTGTAATGTGTAAAGCATAAACAATTCTATGAACAGTTGGTCTATTTACCTTTGTTAAGCCGTGTGGTATTATGTGTGTTCATGCAAACATGCTGACCTTTTGAGATGGTTAGGGTTCAGTTCTATAGAATCTATTACATTAAAGTTAATATTCTATTGCATTTAATAAATATATTAGAGATCTGTTAGAACCACTTAAAAACAAGGTGTTAGCGATAGTCAAATGTCAACATTCTCAAGATCAAATAAACAGCAAAAACACATAAATAATAGAAATATGAAACAAGCAACTTGTAAATGTGCCATTTAAACTACCTTAGAACAGGTGAAAAGCAAAAAGATGGTAAAAGTACCTGAAACTGAAAAAGGACTGTTTATGTGGAATTATTACTGGTTGATTCTGCATCTTATATATGAGCAGAAATGGTCCACATTTGTGTGTGTCTGTTTGTATATGTGGCAGTAATTCATGGCTAAAACTGCTCTTACCCAGAGACACAGTGTAAATTCAGCAGCACTGCCGCCAGCCATGTGGAACACACACACATCCCACACTGAACACTGCACATATCACTGTGTGTGTGGTTTAATAAGTACTTAAGAGTTATCTTCAGGTACATTACCTTACGACATAATACATATATGTAGGTCTGTACTGTACTGTATATACTACTGTATCAGCAGGGGATATAACACTCCAATCTGAATGTGCCTGTGTGTATGTATGTTAAAGTGTGTGTGTGTGTGTGTGTGTGTATGTGTGTGTGTGTGAAAGAGAGAGTATGTGTTAGGAGACTGGGAGCCAGGTTGCTCTTTCAGACAGACAGCTAGATGCAGGGTGCATTTATGAATATATTTCAGCCCTCCAGGGAGCTTCATACATAATGACTAAGTCCTGCAGAGAGAGGGGATTATTGATGTGTGTGTGTGTGTGTGTGTGTGTGTGTGTGCTTTTTGCAGGTACAAGCAGATGCAGAAGAGGCATCACCCGTGACAATTAATGGAGGACTTCATCATTATCGCTATGGTTACAGAGCTCACCGCCCTCCCCAACCACTGGCACATCTGTCTCTCCCTGATACCTGACTGCCTCACATACACACACACAGACAGACACACACACACACACACACACACACACACACACACACACACACACACACACACACACACA
>JBBPDC010000141.1:10596424-10615269 GCA_037974485.1 Hemigrammopetersius urotaenia
GTACATGTGTCTAGAATAGAAAGTCTAGAAATGCTGGGATGTCTGGGAATGTGGTATACTAGGATATGGAACAGAGTATATATATACTTATGTGTTTATACATTGTTCCCACCATTCAACTTAAGCCTTTTGGTCCACTAAAGTTTTGACACAATGTAAGAGTTGAATGATGTGATCAAATGAGTGACAAAAAGGCAGAGATACAATGTTCTTACAAGGTTTTGTTCCGACACCAATTATATAGTGCTCTAAAACATACTCAAATGCATTTCTTTCATCCTCACCTAAATGTTTTTGCAAGAATCCCCAGACACTCAATTGTTAAAAATAGTAATCTACATTAAAAATGATTGCATGAATACATGATTAATATATTGCTGAAACACCATTTTAATATGTTTGAACAATCAACCTTTGGTCTGTTTTTCATAGTAGGAATGGCAGTCAAAACTATGAATAAGCAGGATTCTTCAGTCTCATCTACAAAATTCTCTTTCAGTTAATTAAAGTCACATCCAGATCCACATCTTTGTACAGGAACAAATGGCTGGACACTTGCTGACCTTCTCTTCTAGAATCTAGGACCTGGATCTAGGACTAGATAACTTTAAAACTTAACGTCAACCTTTTACATTAGTCTGTAGGTACTCTTTCACTTACATCATCTCCTGCACATCATATAGAGTGCAATTTCATACACCTTCTCCTTGTTCACTACACGTGTCCTACACAGGTAAGCTACCCTGTCCGGCAGTAACTGATAGCATGTTCCACTACTTAATACTAAACACACAGCGGCTCGGATTTTAAGCCGGCAGCATCACTGAGAATTTCCAATGAAACTGAGCTTTAGATGGTGCGTAAGCCTTCTCACACAGGGTACTTAAGATGCAGACTTGCCTTTGGCTCCCTGAATTAAAGAGACCATATTCCCATTTCCCTTTTCATGCTTGCGGTTTTGTTACTGTGCCTTTAAGGCTGATGATATATATATATTTATAAAAGTTCAGGCAAAATATTAAAAGGTCTAGGCAAAATATTAGTCACTGTTTTCAGAGATCTGGATCCTTTAGAACTTTGGATCCTTTGTAAGGTTATTGTACATTTTCTTCAGTAGGGAACAGAACATCTTCCACTATCTGCAGGAACAACACTCTGTACCACTTCGGTATGAACTGGCAACTCAACTGCTGTCACCTGAATAGATGTAAATATGTGTTGTGACATCAAGAGGGTGAGTACAAAAAGGTCTCTCCAAGGTTAATCTCCATACATGGATTAAATGGCTGAAAGAATACACTGTGAAAGCGAAAGCCCCCTTTATGATAAATCTCTCTTTAACTTACCTCTCATATTCCTGGTTGTCATGGTCGCAGCGTGCGTCCTTGTGCTTCTCCCAGTCCTTGCCATGTTTGCACGTTGTTAAGGAGACAATATCCTTGCCATTATGAATATGATGCAGTGCGTTCCGAGTGTCCGAGCCAATGCCTGTCAGATAGCGCTTCCCCTTAAACATGAGAAGGTATTTTCGCCTGGGCGGCACAGTGTTGCGCAGCAGCCAGCCTCGCTCGCCACCCTTCTGAGGGTGGTCTTTGGAGAACAGGGGAATGGAGATGTCAAATCCTGGCCGAAAATGTTCTGTATTCAGGCTGGCCTTGGCCAGGATGGCCTGGCCCACATTGAAGCCTAGGTCCTCCGTATAGTTGGGCCAGGTGCCCGAGTAGAGGTTGAAGATGACATGGTTGCGCCCGTCGTTCCATAGTGGGTAACCACGGATGCGCTCGTCCACACTGGGCACGAACTGTGTTGACAGCTGGTCCCTATCCAACGTGTCGATGCCCAGCACGAATAAGCAGGCCTCCCGCGGGTCTGACGTGTAATACCTCAGAATCAAAGTCAGAAAATACTTTATTCACCAACGTGATCCTAAAGAAATAGTTTGGCAGGTGTAGTTGTTTAGCCAAAGCATGTCTGGTGTCTAAATGTACCCACAAATTTACCTAAACAAACACTCTACCTAAATGCACACTGACAAATCTAAAATTTCAACTCCAAAGCACCTTGGTTGATAGGCTATATCTGGGCTGTTCTTTTGCCAAACCACTCCTTTAAATGCATAGACACACATCCTATTTCATGGGATAGGTCTTTGGTTCTAAATTCTTGTTTATGAGTACCTCTGCCCTGCATATTTTAGTGTTTTCTATTACTGTTTTCCTTGCTGTAATCCACCTGATTAAAAAAGCCAGCCAGTTAACAAGACCTTCCTGCTTGAAGTAAGTGTCCCTTGGAGCCTCTCGTCCTTGTCAAGTCTGAAAATTGTCACATCGTTAAATTGTAACTGCCTGTTGTCAGCTTAAGCAACTGGCAAATTTATTATATTTATTATAAATATATATAGGATGGACTAATGTACATGGACTATCAGAATGTACTGGCTTGTGATTTTTCACAACATGTTAACTCAAATTAACCACTTTATCACTTTGGCAAAGATCTGAGTCACACTTATTTGTGATAAACTCAGCATTTTATGAATCAATAAACTCAGGAGGGTGAAGCACTAAAGCACTGAAAACACTGAAAAATGCAAGGCAGGTCATTTTTGCTCCAGGACCTGGGCTGGATGCAACTGAAATAGAAATAAAGAACAATAGCATGTAATAATCAAGGTCATATACCTGGACTCGGCCACCGAGGCCAAGATTTTGCGGTAGCTCTCTGACACGCGGTCACCTTTCTCTGGTGGGTACACGTACACTCTGAACCCGTCCCGTCCTCGACAGCGGCCAAAGTCAAAGCATGTGTCCATCCTACACCGGCTGTCCTTGTAGATGCTGGCCCAAGCCTGCCGGCGTTGCCGGGGGGACTCTCCAGACCCCCCTCCGTTCTGCAGCTCTCCATTTTCTGCGTAGCCTGGCAACAGTGCTTTGTCCAGCCAGTCCGGCCACGGCCGCACCACCTCACCCCTCCGGTGGGTCAGCAGGCCCAGAAGGCGCTCCTGAAGGCCACCCCAGTAGAAGAGCAGCAGCCAGCAGCACGTGCACAGGCCCACCAGCACGTACTTCTTGCGTGCCTGCATGAGACCGTCTCTCTCTCTCACACGCCCTTCAGCTCTCCAGGGCCTGGCTGGGAGCTTCAACAAGGAGCAGAGGCCAAAGCATAGCTTATGGCAGGCAGAGGGCCAAGCACCAGCATTGCTACCCCGTCTGCTTGTCCATTAGAAGAAAAAGCTCTGGTTCTCACTCCTGTCCACTCGACCCCACTTTCGTTCTCTGTCCCTCTGCCTACAGTCCAGCTCCAGCCTGGTGTTGCAGCAGCAGTGGTAGCAATCGTGTGTATTTCTTGTCTGGTTGTCCACTGAAAGTGATGAAGGGAGATTTCTTCTCTCTCTCCAGGCGTACTTTCCTCATGGCTCAATGAGTGCTTCAGCGCTTCCTAGCAGAGAAATCAACAACACACTTCACTACACAGCCTTCTGTTCACTTAGCCTAATACTAAATACAAGATTCTGCACTATGGTAGTAATTCTTATTGCTACAGTAATACTGAAGACCAGGGGTCTTCAAATGTGAGTTTTGTAATAACTGATAGTCACTAATAGTGCATAAAATCAATAATCTGAAATTACATTCAAGGTCTGGACTTAAATTCCTAAACACTATGTATGAATGCCACAATAATAAGAAAACTTAGCCACAACATTTGCCTACAGTAACATGATTAAACTGTAAGTCTAGAGCATCTGCCAAATACGTCAGTGTAATTGTGAATGTATTTAATGAAAAGAATAATGCATGATATATGAATCAACACAAGGTAAAAAGAGATTCTGGAACACAGCAGTAATAATTAAAAAAAAACTCGCAGAAAATTCCAAAATACATTTTATATATACTGCTCAAAAAACATCTGTGAAATCAAACTGTCTACTTAGGAGGCAAGACTGGTTGTCACTGAGAGAGTGTAAACTGTAAATCATTGTTGCCTCCTAAGTGGACAGTTTGATTTCACGGATGTGTGACTGACTTGAAGTTACATTGTGCAGTTTAAGTGTTCCCTTTATTTTTTTGAGCAGTATATTTTGGTAGTGGCATTATAGTCAGTATTGTAACAACATTAACAATTTTTCAATATTACTTTTCTACTACTCTTCTGTAAACACAATAACTCTATGCACAGTATACAGCATTTATACTCATTCAGCCTACAGTAAGTACAGCCGGCCTATAAAAAACCCTGGAAAGTAATCCATTTGTCAGCGACTTCTGCTTTTGCCCTACAACTTCAAAGCCACCCGCTATGGCACTCAGCATGGCATCCCGAAACTGATGGTAGGCACAAAGGAGCATGTGTGCGCCAGTATGTGGCCATGCTTGATTTGAAATGGGTGCGTTTAGCCTGGTGGTCTGAGCCACTGCACGGCTGTTGACACACACACACTGGCCTAGTGTTTGGGCTGAGCGTGCTAAACATGAGCTGCACAGAGATATCATCAGCCCTCTCCAAGCTCCAGAGGAACACAGACAGATACAGCCAAGACCGAGAGGGAGGGAATGAAATAGAAAAAATAATTCTGCTTTTGGGAACCAAATTAAGAGTGAAAGAGCGCAGAGAAAATAAACCTGCTTTATGACCTCGATGTCCGTTAATCTTGGGAGAGACTGGACTTTTTGTGTTTGGTATAAAAACATGCAGCAGTTTTGAGGTCAAGCTGTTTGCCAAGAAACCCACTCCCCCTCATCTTCATAAACCCCTTAGTGTGTGTGTGTGTGTGTGCGCCTTACAGAGAAGGTCAGTGTTTCTAATGCCAGCCGATGCACAAAGACAGCTTTCACGTCTCACCTGGCTTCCTTCTCTTTTTCTTTTTTACCTTCTCTCTCTCTTACCTTTTCGCTGCCTTTCTTTACCCTTCACTCTCATTCTCAGTGCTATCAGTGCATCTTCTATAGTGCTCCCCTGATGGCCTGAAATTATTGTACTGTTTGTCTTAATTGAGCAGTTCAGCAAAAGTCACAATGGCAGTTCTCCTCTTGGATAATAGCTGTTCATACAAGAACAACTGTTCGTGTCCAAAGTTTGCTTTTTAGTCCAGCTGCTGGGATGCTGTAATCTATCAAAACGGACAAATGCCAGACTTGAAGATGTTTTTAGCTACGATATGTACTTTGGTCCATCTTTGCAGATAACAGTTTGTAATTTATTGTCAGAAATCAGTTGACATTACATAACAACTCAATTTAGTCTGAGGAAAGAGAGTGAATTAGCGATTTAGCCATGCTAATTCCACAGTGCTAACTGATATTTAGCCTCTCAGCATTATTGCTAAAACTAAAGAAGACAACTTGGAACACCAACCATGCATTTGCTGATGAGCTGTATCTGAAGCAGAAGGAGAATATAAAAAAAATATCAATACTGGAATAGGACAGATTCATTACACTGAATAATCTCTAATTATATAGTACTGTGCACAAGTTTTAGGCACATGATAAAGTGATCCTTAAATAGCTATTTATCTGGGCAGTGAGCATTTATTTGCTCAGAAAATTGATTTAATATATTTCAACATATTTGCTTAACCGTTGCCAAACCTCTCCTTCTGACAACTCAGTATTATTTGTAGTTATCATCTTCTTTGGTGAACGCTCTTAAGATATCAAATACCTATTTAAAAATAAAGGAATTCTTGCTACTTTTCACCACATCTGTGTTTTCTTTATCTTTATCCTTAGGTTCTACAGTGTTTTACAAGGAAAACATACCTCCTGCTGAGATAAATCGTTTAAAAAAATTGTTTAGATGCCTAAGGCCCGCGCACACCTAAGGTGCCTAAGGCTTGTCATACATCACTGGAGCATTTTTCTATCAATGTGATAATATGCATTTAATCCAAATGGCATTGCGATGCAACTTATTGCTAAATATGTATTGTAGGTCAGCTTCGGAGAAAAACAAGTTCCTTTGACCAAGGATAAGCATGTGTCATGTCCCAGTTGGAAACCTTTCCCGTAATCCTTTCCTCTGGCAAATTGAGTAGGCAGTTTCACACCCGGACCATCTCCCCCCTCCTACCCTTATCTCGCCAGGCTCCCAACCCGTATCTCCTTGGATAGCATAACAAAATGCAAATGTCAGTATTCCCAGAGAGCAACAAATTGCTCTATTCTAGTTGGTGTTGGATTCCAGCTGCGTGCATCACTGCTGGACAGACGCAGGAATCAGCTGGACAGACGCTCAATAATAAGGATTTTTAGACCACTGCAACCAAGGTCATACAGAACACACAGTAATATATATATTAAATGTCATAGACACTGTTTCAAATCCAGCAGAATAAAGAATAGAGCAAAACAACAGAATTATGTCACTGTCCGATCACTTATGCCCCTTATCTCTAATACAAAGATCTATCGTAATACTACAAGAACTCGTACAGGATTCATTTAAGACAAATTGAGACAGCTACTTTAGCATTCTACATTATACAAAACCACAGATGTCTTACAGTTTCTTTAGATGTTTTTGGTAAGGGTTGATTGCGCAGACTATAACGTGCACAATTATACATGTACATGAACAAGAGAGTGTTTGGACTATTTCAGCTCTGAGACTAGGTGAAGTGTAGGTCAAGACTAAACCCCACGTCAACTAGTGAAAAACTGGCATTAACCCAAAACAGCTTTAATGCACATCCTGAAAACCAGGGCCATGTGTTTATGACTTGGAATATGTGCGCATTAGATCAATAACTCTTCGTGCGTCTTCTTGCAGTGTGCTATTCAGCAAGCATAGATATTTGTTGGAATTTGGAGACATAGGATTCTGTTACATGCCTCTCATCAATGATTCATGCCTTCCTTTAGTTAAGACATTGATTTCCCTTCTTTTCTTTCATTCGCCTTTTCCTTGCCTCGCAGGTGAAGTTAATCTCAATTTTCCCCGTGAATCGATTGCAGTTAAAACATCTGTCCCAACAGCAAAGGAGGCTCCTGCAATCCCCTGCAATAGATGGCAGGAACAGGAGGAAGATAGCCGAGCTAATAAATATAGGACAATGCAAATCCAGGACACGTCTGGGCTTGGGGAACCCAAGAGTCGGCCAGGGAGAGGAGGTAACTGACAGGGTTGGGAGCCAGGCTGGATCTGACAGGGAAAGATGACTGGTTAGAGGCCAGAAGTGACTCTCTCTCTCTCTCTCTCTTTCTCGCTCGCTCTCATGGCCTTCATCTCAGTCTCTGTCACTGCTGGTGTCTCTTTTTTCCCTTCACTATCTTTGACACTGTCTCTCTCTCTCTTTTTATCCACCTCTCACTCCTCATCTTCACAGCTCCTGCTCGATTTTTCTGGTAAACACCGGGTGCAGACAAAGGTGAGCACGCTAGAAAACTGGGGTTTGATGTGGAATGAGTTTGCAATATAGGGCCAAAATAAATTATTCATAAAATAAAACCAACCCAATTCCTTAATTCAAACACATTCATGAAACTCACTGTATGGCATCCCATGATCTATTAAAACAGACCAAATTCATGCTTCAAGATAGTTGCCAATGTTCTTTTTTAACTATTGCACATCCTTTTTTGGTCATTTTTATACATAACAGCATGCCATACAGCATCAGAACACTGACTGAGGTAAGTGAGTGATGGCTTATTCATGCAATCGGCACAGTCATGTTGTTTGAAGGCCAAGCAATAGGGTATACGCTTCTCTTATGCTTTAGTTGCATTAGCTGTGTAGCTTTAGAAGCACACTTGGGAAATCATTTTACATGTTCATAAGCCAATGCACATTTAAAGTGATCTGCTTAAATGTGTTTATGTGCTAAAAGTTCACTTTAACTCTGGTGCTCTTTCAGGGAAATAGTTTTCATAAGCTTGAAAGATCTCTGTGGGTTTGAGTGATATTAGAGATTGCAGAGTGGCGCTTTGAGACAGGAAGAACAAGCAGGTGGACGGAGCTAGAATGCGGCGGTTGTATGCAGGACTCGTTAGCTCCCCAGGCCCTGGTGGCTGACGTGCTAGCAGCCCAGACGGCTGCAGCCTGGTTTGTTTTCTCACTTGGAGGACCAGTGACAGCTGGACTCACAGCTCATCTCCTCCCCACCTCCTTCCCATGCAAAACCTCGAGGACTAACCTAAATGTGTGCCTGTGGAAAAGAAATCTTAGGCTCCATACGACAGAAGACACGACTGGCATTATTTTCTCCTCGACTTGGATTCTGTGAGATTAGCTCCAGGTGGTTGTGATCGCTTTACGTTTGTGGAGACTGGCATCTGACAGCGTGTGGTTACAGGAAAGAATGCACCTTCTTGTCAAAATGAATCAGTTTTAAAGAACACATGTCCCAGGAATGATCTCTGTATTAACATTCTTCTTCTGTTCATGACCCACAGTATCCTGAGCAACGGCATAATGGCTGTACAGCTTCTGCTCCCACCCTGAAACCATTGGCAGGCCTGTTATTTTTCAGAGGTTGTGGTCAGATTTCTCACTAGTCAAAAGACTATGGAGTTTATTTCAGGTTGTTTATTTCTAACAAAGTGAGAATCACACATTTGATCTAACCATGCTCTGCATTCTGTAGAGGCTGCTGTGACGTTGGTCAGATTCTTATTCAGTTTAATAAGAATCTGTAGTGTTCAAAATACCAATATGTAGACTGTTTTTTGTAATCCAGAGGACATTCGTATTATATGTTTGCGTGAAAGGCCATGCCGTTAGAACAGACTTGATGTAGAATTTTAATGTAATTAAGCTAGAATGGCGACCCATTATTTCTTGTCTTTTCCCTACAACAACACTGTTCAGCTCAGTGGTGTAGCATGTTAAACTGGAAAATCAGTGGTGTGTCGGGACTCTAATTAGGGTGAATGGTAGTTTTACCGCTGTTCTGTCCACCTGCGCACTGACAGCTGCGAGAGAGAATGCATTTGTGGGCGGAGCATGGACAGGTCAATTATTTGGACAAATGTGTCATATCCTTTTTGGCACTTGTGAATTCAAACAGGAATACTTAACATCATTTGTCAAGAAACGGTTCTGTGTTACTTTGCAAAAGAGGAAATATGGCTGATAGCCTTCCAAGACTGGAGCGGCTGCATATAAAGCGGGTGAATGGGATTATAAAAAATAAGACGGAAAATCTCACCTCAGACATTCACCGAGCTCAATCCTTTAACAAGGGCAACCAATCGACACCCACTCCCACTCCCTGCAATGCAACTCACTTCATTATAATGTAGAAGAGATGTTTTGAATGGAGAGGTTGTAGAAACAGACGGGGGCTGATATAGACTGATGCCATGGCTGGTCTCACAGTAGCTGTCCTCGACCGTTGAGTCGGCTTATCTTAGCTATAATCACAGAACAACCACATCGTCTTCAAAGGGGGGACACATTTGCTGGCAGCATGTTTGAGATGCTCTGTGACTGAACTGCAGCTGGCCTAAGATGGAATGTGTAAGTTGTGTAAGCGGCGGTGGTTCGAAAAGAAAAAAACAAATGGGCTGGCGAGGTGAGCGAGGCAAAGTTTAGCTAAAATTAAACACGGGACTCTGTCATTATGGGCTGAAGGGAGAGCAACAGTGGCGCTGACGTGGGGCAGCCCCTGCTGTACTGCGTTTTTGAGGTAAAGACACTGACTGGTGGCTGTGGCTTGGTTTGCAGCCGCATCATCTGGCCTAACCTCAAACTGTGCTTTTGAACAAACACAGCCTCCGCATGACTCCAAATATGAGTGTTATATTGGTCTGCTGTAAGCTCTTCTGAGAATTTCAACGTGTTTTCTGTGTTGTTTTGGCCAGACTGCACCAGGTCCCCCAAGTCATTTCGCAGACGTTAGAGGGAAAATAGAAGTGAAAACAGATAGAAACTCCAACGTGTACACTGGGAGGGGCTGAAAGGGTGTGATTTGAGTTAATAAGATGTTTACCTTTTACTGAGGCCCCACGCTGCCTCTCACGTCTTAATTTTCAAACCACAATAATTACCAGTCGGCTTGATTAATTATGTCTCAACAATATGCTGCCCGTGCACACGCCACAAGGGCTAATTAATGAACAGGATGGGTTGGGACAATTAGTGCTCTTTTCTCTACATTAGCAGTTACGGTTGCATGAATCCTCCAGATGCATATTTCTGCTCTCAGTTGTTTAAGATGCTGTGAATGCACAGTACCCTCACTTTGCCATAATGCAGGGCTATTCAGTCCACCCCACACACGCCTCCTCTTTCACCTTCCCCTGGTCAAAATGAAGTCATATACATTAGGTTGTATGACGCTATGGAATGAGTTATGGGACCCCGTCAAAGGGTGCTGAGATTCCAGCTATTTTTCCGTCCCCTCCCCATTTACCCATTTTTTCCCCCTTTTCCTCCTTCCTCTTCTACACAGTGGAGGTGGACACTCCATTCATTTTGCTGACTGCTCTCCAAGGGAGCAAAAATTCATTTTAGATGCCAAGACCTGCTGCAAAGGTCAAACCCCACCGGACGCTGCCATTCATCACACATTTATTGAGGGCGACTTATTAGAAGGTTTGTGCCCCAGAAGCAATTCTGCATTTTAAAAGAAGTCGTGGACAGATATGTTTGGTTCGATCGCCCGAATCTGACTGCTGGACATCAGCATGCCTGACAGCCTGCCTGTTTGAGCTGTGACCACAGTTTAGTGCCGTCTCGTCTTGGGACCTCATTAAAGGGGATGATTGCCACGGTGTGAATTAGAATGCCGGGCTGCTCCTCGGCTGGGATTGAGATGCCAGACGTTAACAGGTCACCACCATTTTAAAACATCCATCAGAAAAGCGTGATATCCAGCTGTCTGCTGAACAGATCTGCCATCGACCCGCTCACAGGCTCAAACACACTGCAACAGGGGACACCAGAATCCACACTTTCAAGTGTCATTCATTAAAAATAAGTGAATCCTTTGATAGAACTGGCATTGCTAGTGTGTGTGTGTGTGTGTGTGTGTGTGTGTGTGTGTGTGTGTGTGTGTGTGTGTATATGTTTCAGTCCTTCTCTTAAGACTGAAGGATCAGTGAATGAGTGTGTTACCTGTCATTGGAGTCCGGGCTCCTTTACAGTGGCAGAGGAACGCTGACATCCTCATCAGGATCTCTGTGCTCTTGTCCACTCTGGACTGGACGTTTCCTTCAGGAGATGCAATACAGCCACGTTCATTCTGTAGCTGGCTCGTCAGTGGACCTTCTATAGGAGAATCCCTTTGCAGTGGACACCCCCCCTTCACCACTCCTAACAGGATCTCTCTCTCTCTCTCTGTCTCTCTCTCATACACAAATACACACTCCTGAGCCACGCGTTCTCCAGCCCCGCCCTCCCTCCGTGACACACTCTGACGGCTATAGATAAGATATTTATTTTTTTAATTTATCTAGCTATTTATTTATTGCCCCCTCCCATCCATATTGTTTTCTCATACATCTGCTACACGTTTTTCCCTTATCAATTTGGTAAAAAGAAGAAATAAAGCAAAAAAACACACGCGCTCTTCGCATCCCACCACGAGGCGCCTATCTGGAGACTTTCTCAGGCTCCAGCAGTGTCTACCCCTCTTCTCCAGAAAAACGCGGGGCTTTTTACAGAAATATGCAGGCAACAGTGGTCGCAGTGCCCTTGGCGGGGGGCGGGTTCGGGTAGCGCTCACGTGCGCGCGCCACCGTCGGCGCGACTACGGTTCACGCACCGTTTCCACAGACCCCCAATATTATTCATCATACCCCACTAGAACCCCAGACGGCTGGCGATTCCTCCTCCCTGTGCTCCAGCAGCAGTAGCACCTCGTCCATCCACTCTCCGCGGCGCGACTCCTTCCAGCACAGCTCACACACATCACCCGTGCATCACACACACCGACCCCCCTCTACACCATCCGGACCCTTAAAACATGTCTTGAATTCTCGTTCAATGACATGAAGGGTCAGTTCACGGGCCGTTATTGTCCTCTTTCCATCATCCACGCACCGTTCCGTAAACCCCGCCCCCCGGCGCCTCTGATTGGTGCAGGACCCTCGAGGTGTCGCCCCTCGAAAGCTGTATTTAAAGTAAACACACGCATCTGGGCTGCTGCGAGATCCTCCAAGAAGCCCTCTCGCCCTAGTCCACAGCGTAAACTCCAAATAAACACACTCATACTCACAAAACCACACTCACTCGCTATACCCCCCCAGGGCTGTTGGTTCCGTGTGACCACATGGGATAGTTTGGGAACTGTACATGACTGATATCAAGTTTTTAAAAGTGCTCATTTCATTTTTTTTCTGTATGCTTTGTCATAATTATTTGACTATAACAGACATCGCACCTGCCTTATTTTTGTTTAAGTGTTTCATGACATAAATAACAAAGCAGGAATGAAGGTACCAGATATTAAACGTGTCCAATTAGATTTCTTTTGTCACTTTTCTGCCATCTTGTGTTTAAGTATGGAACTACTACTTCCCACGGGAGCCTTCAGCACAGGGAAAGAAATGGGGCTGCCAAGTTAAAGGAAAATCCGACATAAAATCTTTCAGTAAAGCTTTAACTCATCCCAGGCAGCCAGAAAAGCCCTCTACTCTTTGTTATGGATTCCACAAGTCTCTGGAACTGAACAGGAACACTGATTATCTAAATGGTGTTTCCTCAGTTGGTTTCTGGTGATGGTGTTGAAGAGCGCTGTATAACCTGATAGACTAACATTTCCCATACATTTCAAACTGTGTTGAGATTTGGTGACTGTTAAGGCAACAGCATGATTTACATCATCTTCAGACTCATGACACCCCTTAGTGACCTCATAAATCCTGGATGAGGGTTTTGTCATAGACAAGACAATTCCCTTCAGGATAAAGGTCATAAGTCAGAATATCCAGACTCAAACCATTCTAGATTTTTTCTCCTTGTCATCCAAAGTTCAGGGCAACTCAGTATGAGCAACTTACTAGAGATAAAATGGTTGTTCGTATAAACAGTTGTTGTAAGAAATGGTGTTATTTTAACCAAGACAAATGTTAGTCAATTTTTTCGCCCTTAAAGTTGTGTAAAATTGGTCTGCAATACAATAGTTTTATGAATCACTTCAAAGATCAGTTCCTTTCATGTTTCCTGTCGTTCCTGGAGCTCGGCTGCGTACACTGGCGAGTAGGAAATTGAATTGTTCTTTGAGAAACTGATCACTATCACAGTGGTTACTTGAGAGCAGGTGGCTCAAGTTTTCCTGTGATTTCCGTAGAAGAAATAAAAATAGATGGTAAAAGAGTAAAAGATGATTCACAAAACCATGTAATGTTCTGCTTTAGACACAGGATTGGTGACATTACACAAAAATGTGCATTTTATACTGGCTTCCAGATTGTTTTGAGTCTTTATGAGTAATTATTAAGAGATCACACAGGCTTTATTGTGTTAAGTGTCCATTGATGGTGAAGTTGATCATTTTTGACACATTAAAAGGACTCAAAACACAGAAAACTGAAACACTCTCACTTAAAAAAAACGAGGGTATGATGTAGTATGTCAACATAAAAAACACCACCATTTACCATTTAGAACTTACATCTGCAAAAAAAAAAAAAACAACAAAAAAAAAAATCAGCAAAAACCCAGCCTGAATTCAGGGTTTTTTTGTGATGTGAACCAACAACTTTACATAAATTCACATTTTCAACCTACAGCAGTTTGGCAACAGCCATTCATGTCAACATTATAAGGAGTATTTCAGCCTGGACTGTTTTTAAGCAAGGCATAATACAAGGCAGCCAATTAGAGGAGCGCTTATTTACATAAATCAGAGTTAAGGGAACAACAAACACAAAAATCATGCAACGATCATGGAAAAATTAATGATGGCTTTTTATTATAAAAATCCACAGAAACTTTAGGAAAATATGTAGGATTATGGACCCTTAGCACGAGTTCCTATGGACCTTTCCTCTGTCTGTTAGATGTATGATATACTTCTATGAAATCTCAATTGCTGGTTGTATACTGCTCAAAAAAATAAAGGGAACACTTAAACAACACAATGTAACTTCAAGTTAATCACACGTCTGTAAAAATCAAACTGTGCACTTAGGAGGCAACACTGATTATCACTGAGAGAGTCTAGACTGTAAATCAGTTTGATTTGATAGATGTGTGATTGACTTGAAGTTACATTGTGTTGTTTAAGTGTTCCCTTTATTTTTTTGAGCCGTATACATTAAAATATTGAAATTTAAGTATTAAAATATTATTTCAAGGGTCATGGGTAACAGCCAATATATATGCTACAAATACTGTCCACGTACAAGGGCCTCACATGTCCCATTAGTTCAGTTAGCTTTCAGAGTCAGGAGGTACACTTTCTCTAGAAGTGAATCAATTCCCCATGATTTATGTTTATGTTCTTCAAAGGCGTCTTCAGCCTGGAGCAGCTCAATGTCACACGATTCACCTGATGGGAAGAAAGGTGTAGCTGATCAGCGCTCTGCAGTGCTATTTAAAAAGCAAGTTCTTGCAAATGAGGAAATCTCACCATATAATTGTCTCACATCCTCCTCAGGTACAAAAAATGGTGGCCCTGTTGTATAAAAACCAATATGAGCAAACAGAAACAATAATGCAAAGGATTTAACAACTATAAAATAAATGTCTAAATTCAGTAAACAACATATAATAATACCTTTGTGAAATTCTGGGTTGTATTCTAGTGTGTCTAGTAGGTACCTGCAGTCCTTATTCATTAAAGACGTGATCAGAGTAGCGTACCTCGAGGACAGAATCAGAAGATGAAATGGGCATGAGTTTTGCACAATTTTGTACTTGAAGCACTAGAAAGGACACAGTATCAGATACCTAGTTTCCAGTCTGATATTGGGATTACTGGAGGAAAAAATGAATCAGATTCAATTCTGTGACATTCTGTGGTCTAATTATCACATAAAAACTGTATTAGCTCAGTATTATGCTAGAATTACTTTGTATCTTTATTTCTTTTAAATAGGCTAATTTTGTAAGAGTTTAGCGGTGTAATAAAATATTTGTTTCAGCAGTTGTTCTCAGATCTTAAGTGAAGTACTTCAGTGAAAAACTGGTCAGTATCAAACAATACTTAGCTTACAGTTTTAGTATCACACAGGAATAGAAACAGGAGTGATAAAGGACTTACTTCTGCCTGTCACATGGGTTTATGGCCACTAGAGATCCTCTATCCCAAATCCCATCAAACTGACCCTCTATAGCACTGCAGAAAAAGAATGAGGGACAGAGAGAGAGAGACAGAGAGAGAGAAAAGAGAGAGAGTGAAGAGTGAAGGAGAGAGAGAGAGAGAGAGAGGAGGGAGAGAAGAAAGAGAGAGAGAGAAGAAAGAGAGAGAGTGAAGAGTGAAGGAGAGAGAGAGAGAAAAGAGAGAGAAGAGAGAGAGTGAAGAGTGAAGAAGAGAGAGAGAAAGAGAGAGAGGGAGAGCACATTAATTGTCTCAGACATGTTTCATAACTTGTAACTGGAAGGTATAAGCTGTACCTGGAGAACTTGTACAAATCACACTGATAGATGGAGATCTTTCCGTCGGCACTCTGCGAACAGAGAAAGTGCATTAGCTGAGTGAGCATGACTCATAACTCACAGAACAACTATCATCACTGTGACAAATTACATCACAATGCAATTTTAGTTTACTGTGGATATTGTTGTTGTTTCTAGATCGCCGCCCAGTGTTCCACACAAATAGAAAGATTTAAACCAATTACGGAGCCTGTGAACAACCAGTGGTGCTAAACTCTAATTAAATATGAATTGTAACAAGTAGCAGACTGCATGTTTGCTCATTATCATGAATATTAACACATTGTTAAAACATTTCTGCTAATGTATTTTTGTAAATACTTAATAAAAAACTTTTTTAAAAACCCAGCTCGACTGTTTCCCCCAGACCACTCTGTGTTTTATAACTGATTAGATAACCAAAAAAGTTTCAGGACATGTACCATGCTTCTAGTTTTTTGTTAACACACAGAAGCTCTGTGAAGCACTATCTGCCCAGTCCATTTTCATTGGTCATCAATTTTAAGTATTCATCAGCTTATGTCAATGCTTTGTCAGTAAACCTTGTACTTTTTTTTTTTAAAGGCTATGTTATTTTTGCACAGTGTTTATGTCACTGCCTTTTTCTCTTTTCAAAACTGACCAATTTGCTGGAAAACGGGTCATTTTTCCACTGACCTCATCATAATTGCCAGCCCGTGCTACTGAAGAGCATCCGAACAGCGTGATGCAATGACCGGCATGTTTTACAACAGGATGGTGTGATCATATATGCAGTATGCAGTACTTCATTGCAACCACACAGTGTCTAAATTTAACACAGATAGAAAGTGCCGGCAGCCCTTTGCAGGCAAACATGTTTCTGTCACTCTCTTTTAAGAAAGTTCTCTTTGAGGAATGGCCTGAAGACCAAAATGAATTCCTGACTTCTGTAACTTAGTCCCAAGTTGTACTAAAAAGATTCTAAATTATTTTTAACAATCACAGTATCTAATAATATTCAAGCAAGCATTAATAAAGTGCACCAAACCCATTCTTCCTGGGTTTTACTATTCTAGGCTAAATGACTATATTTACAAGTCTGGTTCTATCAAAACTAACTAAAAAACACTGTCAAAACTAAAAATCAGTAACATACCAACACCAGTATACTATTACTGATGGCCTCCAGCACAATATGGACCCATTCAGAGCAAACTGTATTTGTTCTGACGGATGACAGTAAGAGAAATCTTCTACACATGAGGAGTTAATCCACACACAGAGTGATTTGTAACATTTAATACTGCATCCTAACAAATTTAGGTCCGCAGGGGCAAGGGTTGGTTTTTAATCTGATATTTTCCATTTTTTATAGTGAACTTTTCAAAGGTTCAAAATGTTATTTCCTAAATGCATTGTATGATACTGAGGTAAGCTTATGAGAAGTAGCGTCAATGGAAAAAAAAACCCCACAATGTATACCTTGAACACTTTTGCTCCAGGTATAGCTGACACTGGCTCTTCTTTGTACTGAAGTCCCTGATCTTCAAAGAACTGCTTTATGCCTATCTCTGAAAGCTCCACCGCAACAATCATGTGACCCTTATCAGCCAGCCTGAAAGACAAGTTCAACTGCTAATTTGTCAAACATAATATACATACAGACAGCTCATGATGACAAAGCTAAAAATTATGTATCACCTACCATTTCATGTCTACGGCCTTTCCACAGAGAGGGAAGAAGAACCGAATTTGCTGTCGCCCACACAGAACTTTGCTTAGATGTTTCTCCAGCATCCTAAAGAAAGAAGCCAAATGATATTCAACAAAATATAATCTTTACATACATTTAAGAGAAGCAGATTCTTAAGTGATGGTGCAAAGATACACACTTGTGTGTAGGTGATCGATTTCGAAGGGCACATACCACAGTCATTTACAGTTTAGATTTAAAAAAAATTCCATTACAATATTTTGTCACTTATCTGAAAGAAACGAATGAGGAAGATGGATTGTTGCTACTGATTTGACATTGCATGTTCGTGACAGTTTCTTGGAGTGATAAAATTCCAAAGCTGAGACTCACTTGTGAACGTAAGACTGGTGGAAGCCGATCTTTCCTGCATTCCACTTCTCCTCCCATTCTTGTAGTGCCATCACTCTGTTTGCCTGTACTGCCATCTCAGCGATCTCTTAGATCAGTCTTCTTCAGATTGTCACCTGAATGTACTAGCCTGTTACTGAGGAGAAAAAAAGAGTCAGCTAATAGTTAACTAATAGTTAAATCTTTTAAACGTTGAGAGCAAAGGTTACAAATAAACCTGACAAAGAGTGTGGGTTGTGAGCCTATAGGGTAATTGGAGTTATTCTTTCATGCAGCACAGATCACAGTCGGCCATAGGCAATAATAAATGAAACACGTGAGAGGCTACAAGGACCCTCCCAAATCCAATGACATTGCACATTTTAGTTCAACATAACAGTGAATGCATAGGATTTACTCTCGACACCTACTGTACACCCAAATCTGCAACACTGTAATAACAGGGTGCAACACTGCAATCACTCCAATATTGTTAATACAGAAAAACAACTTGTTTAATTTACTTGTTTAATTTAAATCAACGAACCAACAGAGGTCAGTGTGATTATTAAATCACTATATGCGCATTCGTAGTGGTCGTATTTTCATACTTTTATTATTTTTATACTTTACTGTGTTAAACGGTGTGTTATAGTTTTGGTTAACTAATAAAGAGGGTGAAAAGACTTCTGATCTTACCTGTGCAGTTGTTTCAAAGCAGTGGACCACCAGCACCAGTTTATGTGAGAGGAAGAGGAACAGGAGGTTAGGAGGAGTAGGCGGGGCCTCTCAATCATTAGCTGATCCGCTTGTCTGTCAGATCTGACCCCGCCCATTTTTCTAGAGCGAAGGGAGAGGATTTAATGCTGATGAGCTGCTTTCGTTTTTGAAGGTTCCAAAATTAATACAATACTGTTTTGCACATATAGGCTAAACAAGAATAATGCAGTGATATTATTGAGCCCAGAACAATAAACATTGCTGTCCCGATCAGCGCTCTGATTGGCTGTTGCTAGGATACCAGCTGCAAGTGTCGAGTGTAAACAAACTCAGTCTTCTGCAGATTTGATGAAGTACTGAGACGATTCCAGTGCAGAAACTTTGAGGAGATGTCAAAAGTACTAAAGGGAACGGTGAGATTTTTATTTCGTACGATTGCAAACCATTTCAAGTGATCTATCTATCTATCTATCTATCTATCTATCTATCTATCTATCTATCTATCTATCTATCTATCTATCTATCTATC
>JBBPDC010000141.1:10619033-10631282 GCA_037974485.1 Hemigrammopetersius urotaenia
CTATCTATCTATCTATCTATCTATCTATCTATCTATCTATCTATCTATCTATCTATCTATCTATCTATCTATCAAGACAGACAGATAGATACATACATAGATAGATATACAGTACATGGATACATTTTCTTTTATTAATTTTCTGTGTATTTGTTCTTTTCTTCCATTATTTTATTGTATTCTATTCAATTATATTTTATTTTTAAAAATAATTTCCTGTAAAGCACATTGAATGACATTGAATATGACATATAAATAGACTTGACTTGAGCTGACCGGACTAAAGTGTTTGGCTTCAAATATAATTGCAATTAAATATAATGGGATTATATATACATGCGTTACATTGCACTTTACATTTTCTTTTATTGATTTTCTATGTATTCTTTTTTCTTTCAGTATTTTAACAGTATTTTTATTTAATTCTATTCCTGTGAAGCACCTTGAATTACCTTTTGCGCATGACTTGACATAAGCAAAGGTTTTGGTTTTAAATATAATTATAGTTACATTTGATTGATATACGTGCATTCTGTTGTACTTACAAATTTATTTTATTGTTTTAATGTCTTATTTGATCCATTATTTTATTCTATTTTTTAAAAAAAAGATAATTTACATTAATTTCCCTGCAGATTAAGTGAAGCAGGATTTAGGAATACAGATAGCTAAGCTCACACCTGCATTTCAGAGAAACCAGAAGGGCTAAAAATAATCTTATTCCATGTCATATTATGTGCTTGAAAGGTAAATGTATCTTCTCCTGGAAGATGGGTTTGGAATGATGAAACTCAGAGCCTGGAGTTTACCTGGTATGTAGCTCGCCTGTTTTTAGATCACTCTTTTACATGCTTTTTGGCTTGTTTTTGTTATTAAACCACCATGTGAATTAATACTGCTACCAAATTACAACATGCTCCTAACTATTGTGTTTACAGTTTTAATACATCTGTGGAGGTTAAAAAGAAAAGAAAAAAAACAACATCTACATATCAAGAGTCTTTTAGGAAGCACCTTGAGAGGTAAATCACATTAGTTCTCCAGTAAGACTGCTGCAGAATCTTAGACTGATTTTCATCCTCTAAACGAGTAATTCACTTAAAACGTAAAGAATCCTCTGCTCTCCAGTTGTTGATCAGTCAAGACATTTGTTGTCCAAAGCTGCTTCTTTAGTTATGCACTAGAACTTTGAACCTAATGTACTGATGCTAACAAATAAGTTAATGTCACCTAGTTTTTGGAATTATCTTTACAGTAAAATAAAGGAGACACATCTAAGACACCAAGCATGACTTGTCTGTTAGACAATATTTAGTAAATGAGATTTTTAAATGAATCCTTCATTTAAAAATCTGTACATGACAATAAAACTTGAAACTGAAACTTCATTCATAAAGCTCCTAAAATTACAGGACTGTAGGAAACAGAATGGTCGACACTGTGATTGTTCATTTTTTCATGATCTGCGGTACTTTCTAATAGTCCAGCAAAAATACTCTTAGTCATGCAAGATTAATGGGACACAAAAATGCTAACTGCAGTTCTATGCATTATTAAAGGATCTCACAAAGCAAGGCCTCAGCCAGAGGAGGGCAGTGTGGTCAGAGGAAAACTGTGGGACCTGCTGAACTGAATGCCTACAAGACTGCTGTCAAACGCTTCCAGAGGGACTTAATTACTATCGAGCATGTAAAACGTAAGTCCTACACAGTCTCTGTAGAGAATGATATTGAAGCAGATCATCATGAGTTACAGCAATCCTTTATCTATAAAGTAACATGATGGGTCGTATTGTTTATTTTACAGAGGTGGCAGTTTCTTTAGTGCAGGAGAATGAAGCACTGCCCATTCCACTTTGCTTTATGACTGTGATTAAGTAAGTCTTCTTCCCACTCATTATCCATAGAGAATATAAGTTGGTTAGGTTCATTCTAACAGCAACTGTACTCATAAATGCTTGTGTTTGCGTGTAGGACTAAGGAGATGGATGACTTCCTGGCCAGTCTCCTGCTGTATCTGTCCTTTTACTTGGAGTGGATCGCTCTGGAGGAGCGGCCCAAGCCCCTCATGGCGTGAGTCTAAAATTAGGGATTAAATGTTAAAGCAGGCTGTGTTTGAAGGGATTACAAATAATCTCATGGCTTCTATGGCCTACTGGCATGCAAGTTATTCACAGTAAAAATTATACAATGTTTTAACAAAAAAATTA
This sequence comes from Hemigrammopetersius urotaenia, assembly GCA_037974485.1. Lineage (NCBI taxonomy): Eukaryota > Metazoa > Chordata > Actinopteri > Characiformes > Alestidae > Hemigrammopetersius > Hemigrammopetersius urotaenia. The sequence continues at coordinate 10,621,243 of JBBPDC010000141.1, forward strand.
CAATTCCTTAAAGTGTATTAACTAAACCGTAACTAAAGATAAAGTTAAGGTTGCTAAGTTGCTTCCTTGTATAATTATTATTATGTGACCTGGTGCTTCAGAGACACTAAATATGATATATACAGACATTCTGGTAACCAGAAGATGTTCATTCATCAGATTCATTTGGTTTGTTCTGTTATTCTAACATAATTATGTAATTGCATACAGCACTGTGAAAAAGTATTTGCCCCCTTCCTTCCTGATCTCATATTTTTTTGCACGTTTTGGGACACTTTATCAAACACATTTAAATATTAGACAAAGATAACCTTGAGTAAACACAAAATGCAGTTTTTAAGTGATTATTTTATTTATTAAGGAAAAAACTATCCAAACCTACATGACCCAATGTGAAAAAGTAAATGCACCCCCCCCCAACCACAGCCGTGACGCAGGCCGATGCGTGCTACACCAATAACTTCTCCTGTAACGTAAATTATAATTAAATATAAAGAATCCACACTTCTGACAGATTTTTGTTTTTAGTAAGCTGTGAATGAAAATGAGTTAATTCTGATCACATACTTCTGTTGTCACCTAAACTAATCACAAATAAGACTGCAGTGTGAGCACTGTCTTGACCTATTGAGCTAGTGCTTGCTATAGTGATTGCAAACGTGGATTAGAGATAGGGATTGCAAACGTGGATTAGTTCATAGTGTGATCAGCTTTCTCTTGGATGTTGTAGAGAGCAGAGTATGATGGAGAGGCAGGTGATAGCAGAAACAAGTGCTAAAGTGGAGCTGGCCAAGAAGCACCTGGCCTTCTGTTACTCCAGTCTGGTGTTGGGGCAGGGCCTGTCTCAACATCATCATATGGCCTGCGGCAGGTCAGTGCCAACCTGAACACTCTGCCTTTCACTATCTATTCAAAGGGTGATATGTTGTTAGAAAGCTAGAAAATGCTAAATGAAAATGAAAATGTTTATACAGTATACAGTGTATTCAGTAACCCCTCACTTTTACCTGGATCAGCAGGTAATGATACGTGTAAATCCCCACTTTTTTGTGCCAAAATGTATTTTTTCTGGATGTTTTCACACAAGGGGACTCAGGGCACTCATTTATATTTTTAGCCCCAGTAGCTCAGGAGTTATTCCCCGAAAACCGCTCATCTCGCCGCAGTGTCCCAATACTTTTGTCCTGTGACCAGCGGGACAGTGCATATCCCAGCGGGAAAGACACACAGACACTTCAAACTCCACCGTTTTTTCATTACAGTAAATTAAATGAAAAGAGGTGAATACGGGTTTACTTTTTCATTTTCTTTAAGGGTAATGCATGAAACTGAGTTTTAAATTAAATTAAAGTGTTCTGGGTGCATATTTGGGGCATATTTAGGGTTTACACTATAAAAATAGGCATTTCTTTTACCAAAACACAACGACAGAGAGAGAGAGCGCGCGTGAGAGAGAGAGCGACAGAGAGAGAAACAGAGAGAGTGAGACAGGTTTAAAATGGGCGCGATCTAGAAAAGTCACGAACGAGAGAGAGAAAGAGAGAGAGAGAGAGACAGACAGACAGACAGACAGAGAGTAAATCCGCGCTAAAATATCAAGGTGAAAGTCATCATAGCTTGCGTAGTACAGACCCAGCTCCCAACCCAACTTTGTGAATAGATTAACGGCGATATTTTTTTAATTGCGCGATAAGTCACGTTAATGCCACCACTATAAAATACAGTATATCTAACATTACAGTAAACAGTGATTTGATGTCCGGTATATCACTTACACAGAATTATTTTCCATCAGAAACCTGGTTTGACTCAAACAGTACTTCATTAAATTAAATGAACGAAGTGCTGCTGAGCAATGACCTGAGGCATCAAGGAGAAATCTGGACCAAAACCTGGGTTCTCCTTACGAACTTTACCCTTAAAGAAATGGGGCAGCTGGTTATCTAGTGGTTGGGGCTTTCGCCCTGTGATCAGGAAGTTGTGGGTTCGGTTCCCAAGACTGCTAGGCATTTCTGAGGTACCCTGAGCAAGGTACCGTCCCCACACTCTGCTCCCTGGGCGCTGTGTTCCTGGCTACCCACTGCTTAACTTGGTGACTGGGTTAAATGCAGAGGAAGATTTTCGTTCTGTTCACTCTGTGTACTGTGTTCACGTATGACAGAATGGTAACTTTCAGCTCACAGAATATCAATTATTTCCTTAAAAACAAAACAAATCTTGATACTTTATGTAATAAACCTGGGATAAAAGGGATTAACTGATGTGTGATTCTGCGGTCTAGTTGCTAATAAAGGGGATACTCTAACACATTATGATTTATGTCCACAGGAGCAGAGTGTCATCCACTTACAAAGACAGGCAGTTGTATGAGGTGAAAACAAGTGAGCTATATGTATGTGTGTGTGTGTTTAGCTAATTTGCTGTGATGTATAATTTCACTCACCATGCTTATACTCAAAGCTCCGTTTCTTGAAATGGTTTGATTTTCTGTTGTTTTTAAACAGTTTGAAAGGGAAGGGCCTGTGTATGTATTCACACTGCAGTTCCTTACCCTTCAAACTGCATAATTAAAATATCAGTAGTTTACTGTATACTGCCTGCTAGTTACTTATTAGTCTTAAGAGTGGTCTCTAATAGCGGATAATAAATCAGTATTAAATCTCATTCCCAGTCCGGAAAGGGGCCTTTAGGAAAAGTTTTAAATCACATAAAAACTTGTGATTATAGTAAATAGGTATGTGCTGTCTGGTTGTTTGTCAGTGTCTGTATAGCTTCTTCAGCTATGTGGCGTGGGTTACCTTTGGAAGGAGGGACCTGAAGAAGATTCAGGCCGAGATTGGTCACTTGTTCCGATCAGACACTTTTAATCCTGCCCTGAGGGTTGAAGAAGAGGAACCAGAGCAGGAAGAAGAGAAGCAAGAAATCACCCAGACAGAGGGCCAGTCTGAGCCAAAGGAATCCAGACAAACTGTCCCAGCCAACAGGTCTGAGTCATACCAAGTACCAAAGCAAACTTAACAGAAATCTTTGTAATTTGTTTACCTTGTAACTGCAGAGACTGGATAAGCAGTTGATTAATATCATTCGATAATTCCTCAGACAAAGTATTACATAGGCATCACACGTAGTCCCATACTGCGATTGGAAAGTAGTTCCAATCGCAGTATGGGACTACGTGTGATAATATATTACCTGGCTTACATATTGTATAGTGTACATTTTATACTGCACTGTTAGTATAGTATTTTATTTTGATTTTGATTCTATTTTATTCTATTTCATACTATTCTGTTCTATTGTTATCTTAATTTTTGCTGCTCCTAACTTTGTTCTATCCACTTTCTGCCGTGACAAAGTAAATTTCCCACTTGTGGGACTAATAAAGGTTTATCTTTATCTTATCTTATAGGCTGAATTGCATGTCGTCCACCTAAATATGTATGTTGACATGTAATGTTACTATGCTTCTGCTTATGTTGCGTCCCTAAGGCTATGTTGGCAATTTTATCTAATCTATATTCCACATTTACACTGCAGGTAATCTAAGAGTTAATAGTTAAATTATGCGTGACGGTGTATAATATCACTGTGCTTATGCCTATGTAATATCATTATGGTGATGTTTGCCATTTTCCATGGACTAAGTAATGGCTGGGTGTCTTATTTCAAAGTGCTAGCTCCTCCTGTTTCAGCTGGAGTAAGCATTGGCAGGGCAGGAGAGCTTCATTTGTGCAATGATTTACACTTTTATGGTTTCCTCTGCTGTCATTAACACTCACTTGCTGTCTCCTGACCTCTAACCCAGGAAGTCACAGTGGCGGTCAGCCCAGAGCAGTATTGTGACCCAGCGTTCGCCCCTCATCATGTCCCTTCTTCCATTACCGAAAGAAAAAGCCCCACATCTATTCCAGCGATCCTACAGCCCCAAGAAGCAGCCGGCTAAACTTAGAGAGACTGAGGTCCTAATGGAGGAGCTCAGCCAAGAGCTAGCTTCTCTCAGGTGGCAAATGACATACTGCTTTTTATCTTCTGTCATTTAGAAAGAATTATTTTGCTGTTCTTGTTTTTCCCTGTTTGACACCTCCTTCTCCATTGCACCCCTCCACCTCTTTCTCAGCTTTGGTGTACTGGGGAAGCCTCTAAACCAGTTCAGCTACACCACTCTGCTGCCTCAGGGAGCAAAGGATGAGGGGGGGGAGGGAGACGATGAAGACAACAGTGATGAAGATGAAAATGAAGACACAGCAGAACATGGAACACAAGTTATGGGGAGCAAGACTTCCTTCAGGAGCCGAAGATCCACCACAACACCACCAGGCAAACACCGCAGCCTCAGCCGGGCTAACACTGTGATTTCCAGAGTCACTACAGAGCTGCTGTCGTCAGATACGGAAGACACGGAATAAACATTCCTGTGTGTTTGTGTGTGTGTGTGTTTATCATTAAGAATTCCAGAAATGCCTCCCGTTCAAGTTTTTTCTTTTTCACATCCTTGTTCTTGTTTTACAGTGGAAGGTCTCTTTTAAATATGAATCCCGAAACGCTACCACTGAGTGGTGCTATTATACAGTGTTATTAAAACCATATTTTCACAGTTAAGGGAACACATCTTCAGATATGAGATGTGCATTAAACACCCTATCATTAAAAAAAAAAAAGAAACATCTGACACTTTTCCTTCATCGGTTAGTATATCAGCATGTAGGCCATGTGGCATGGCAGATGTTAATGCCAATATAGTTGATGGCAGCCTTCAAAAGTGTAACAGAGAAGAGCAGAAGGAGCTTTGCCTTCACCCTAATTGGCTGCATAATCTGGGACACTGTGGCCAGTAATCTGGGTCTGGATAAGCCTGCCAAGGAGAGGAGTGTAGTAAGTGTAGTGTGTGTACGCATTTGTGTGTGTGTGTGTGCATTTGTTTGTTTCAGGGAGGGAGGAGTGTAGGACGGTTTCTGGATGCAGGAGTCAAATTCTCAAAGAAATTCAGACAATACTGAGTAATGCGGAGGTCGCAACTGGTCATCATCAATTTAGATCCGAAGATATGTTTCTTATTTTGTATTTAATATGGCACCCATAGTTTCTTGGACAATTTTGAAAAAGAATGAAGATAAGCAAGACAGAAAATAATTCAAGGCATTAATAAGCCATTAATAAGCCATGTTATTTTGTGTAGCGACTCCTGAATTCTACATTTTTATAAATTGTCCATCAGGGGGAGCCAGCACACACTGCACATGTGGACAAGTGTGCAGGTAGTAGTGTCAGAAAATGATAGATTTTGTGGTTAAGGAAACCTTTGAATAAAGATAGTATTCATAGTGTAACTAAAAGTTGTGCCAAGAAGCAAACAGATTGGAGGGATAGTCTGTGATATGCTGGAACCTGAAACCTACAACAGTAAACCTGAAAGCGAGAGAGACAGAGAGAGAGAGATAGATTGTTATATTGTATTTCATTATTATTATTATTATTATTATTATTATTATTATTATTATTATTATTATTATTATTATTATTATTATTATCAGTCGTAGTAGTGGTATTACAGATACGAATAATTATTATTCCTTGTATCTGTATTTGTACTCCATTTGGCCTTGTTTCATAGTTAACTATTTCACTGTTTAATTTCAATGCTTTGGCAACACTGTACATGCTCACCGTCATACCAGTAAAGATCTTTGAACTGAAACTGAATTGAGAGAGAGGGAGGAGAGAGAGAGAGAGGTGGAACAAAAACTCCCAGTTCTACTCCACGTTGTAACCCCCCCTTCTGTTCTCCCTCTGACGATGCCCCCATATGGTCTGTGTATCTGTCAATCATTGGCCAGGCTCTCCCTCCTTTGACCTGTATTAGAGCGGCGCTGCGCGTTTGGCACCGAGGGCGAGTCTGTGTTCCTGCAGTCGGGCAGCTCGTAACGCACGGACCTCGACTAAACAGAAGAGTGAAAGACTGGGACCCAGTCCCGCCAGGGAGACCGTGTTTCAGAGGGAAGAACCCGGTCCATGTGCTGGAGGAAAAGTGTGCGAGGAGGACTAGTGTAGCAACACGTATCCGGTGGGCTCTCACTCCTGAGTGAATTCAGAGGGAGAGGGGCCGAGGTGGGGGAGAACACGGGAGAGTTGCACACAAGTGGAAGCGGGAAGATATTTTTTTCGTTTTCTTTCGTTTCTGCGCGAAGCCGCAGGAATTATGAGGAACATTTGGATGCTATTGACCCTCGGCTTGGCTGCCGTTCTTTCTGGGGAAAGGGTGAGTTTACTATCAGCTTCGAAATCCTCCGTTTTATACTGGGAGAGAGTGGAAAACTCTTCTGCAGGCGATGTTGGGTGGCACTGCCTTCCATGTTGGACTGCAAAAACGCGCCCCAGTTCATTCACTGCTTTTTAAATTACATTTCAAAACATTTACAATGCAGTAGCACAGTAATGGTCTCCAAATAACCTGCTTTTCATTGCGTTGTGTTCTAACACCATCTTTTGGTGCAAGCATAAGTCAAACTTCTCAAAAGCTTTTGGCTTAAACTGACAACCTGTGTAACTTTTTTGGTCGCTACTCGACACTTGTTCTGTATTCTGCGCTAAGTAGTCAGCATTTTAACTACGTATATCATGAATAGACCCTGGTTTTCACTGTTTATTCCCACCAGTTCAGTTCGTCCGAGACCAGTGTGACGTTAAGAGCCTCGGTCAATTGGAGCTATGCCACTCCGAGCTCATGCTCATTTTTTTCCTGCATGAATGTATTCATCAAACAGTGATGTGATGTTCTTATGATTTTGTCCTCTCATGTACAAAAACAGTAACCTGATATGTCACATGTCACCCTACGGTCTCAACGTGTCTTTTCTTGTGCTAAATCTAAGTATTTCACTTGTACCTGCACTGGAAACTGACCATTAGGAGCAAATTGTCTCTCTGATCCGTCAGCCATATATCTGAAGAAAGCATTTCTTTCCTTAAACAGAAATAGCAACTTCATAGTGTTTTAAAGACTTTTTCAGCCTTAACAGCCTTTCAGCCTTTAGACTGAGATTTGTTCAACATACTGTGTCTCAGAATGTGTTGGCCTACATTCTGAATTACCAGTTCAAAATTCTGGAATAGACAGTGGCAGTGACTTTAGGTACAACAAAAATGTTGTATGTGTAAGTAAATGGCACCTTTTTTTATTTTGTTTTGGCTGTGTACACCAGCAGGTTGAGTCTGAAGTGAAACAATGTTTTAAGTGTAAGCTGTCAGCTTTAATTTGAGATGAACTTTATAGGGATGACAGTTTTTTTTGTCATTTTGTCTATTAGTAAGTGGATAGTTGACTGTTTTTGTAAATTGCAGATCAGATGTATGTGGTTGCATCATTGGAATTTGCATATGGTGTCTTTTGTTGTTGATTCTCAAAAAGAGGACCAATGAAGGACCAGCACAACAGGCCCATATAAAATGAGAATAAATCAGAGCTGTGGGCAGAGTTTTAAGCGTGACAGTTGATCGAACATCTGGTTATTACTTTGTAAAGAGACAAGAATGTAATTATATCAAAAGTAAACAATCTGGCAGATCATGAAAAACCTTTTTAGTACATGACTGAATAACTTTCTTTTGTTTTTTTTTTTGTGATTTGTTGGCAGCAGGTTTGTAAAGTGTAAATTAGCTGAGATCTAATCAGTGCATTCAAATGCTTTATCTTGTACCAGAACATGCTATGAAGCAGCTTTGGAGTTGTCAAGAGCAAAATGTGAAATGTCCTTGAAGGAACAAGGCCACCCTGAAAGCCTAGCATATAATTCATTAGCTGAAGACAAAACTGAGTTCAGAAAGCCCTGAAACAGAAAATGCACTGAATGATTGGTAGAGCAGTACCTAGTACCTGGTGATGTCAGTGGATCACAGACTTCAGACAGTCAAAAAGCATTTGCAACCATGTTCATAACAGATTTATTTAAGATTAGGTTAATTGGTTTGTGATTTCTACATGGCGCATCCAAAATAGAGATCTAGATACCCCAGAGCACTGTAATGCGTGTTATAATAATCAGTGTTTAACTGTGGTTCTGCAGGCATAGAGCCTCATGGCAAGCATTAAACATGGCCTTTCACAATTAAATAATTGCAAATCATAGTGATTCATATTCCAGTCATACTCCAGTGCAGTCCTACATATATTGTTCATTTCTGTCTGTTGGTCAGATCTAAAAAAGGCCCCCCAGTCTGTTTATAACTTAGTGTTCAAGTAGACTTTAATGTAACCTTCCAGAACATTTCAAATTGTCCCTGTTGGAACAAAACCATGTAGTTGTCGTAGAAGTTTTTACCATTAATGTGACCGAATGTTATCCTTGTTTATCCTAAATATTTTGGACTTTGTTGGTCTGTCCATAAAGATATTTTGACACAAAGTAAAGGACATGTGGGGGTGAAAAAGAAATGGCACTTCTGTAAGGTTTTGTTCTGATACTGAGGATATGATTTCTGATGCAAACATTTGTTTTATTATCATTAAATGACACTTCTCGCAGACACATCAGCCATATAATCAATCAAATACTAGAATATAAAGAACAAATTAGAGAACATTTTTTATGGTTAATGGTTTCATGGTCCAGTACCTGTCATTTTCTGTTAAGATGTGGAATACATTGATTTCTGCTGCTGCTGCTGCTGTGTAGTCAGCGTTTGTGTGCTGTGGTGTTATTTGGCTCAGTGTTTTTATTGACTTTTGTGCCATTTTGCATAAGGTCACTAATTACGTAATGGTCAGCTGTTTCAAATATTGATGACTGGTTCAAATGTGCTATTTGCCATGTTAGAGGCTGAAATGAGGGGTTTTTAATGTCACTTTAATCTGTCGTGAATTAAGGAACTTGCACTCACACCGCTGAATGATTCATTGTAGTCTGTAGTTAAGCAGCTCAGGAGTAAATGAATATGTACAAACCAGGATCCAGTCTCTTGTACATTCTTGTGAAATGCCACAGGCCTGGCACCAGCTCCAGTGTAATTCCATGCTTGACTGACATGCTGGTTTTACTGTCTCCTCCCATTGATCAGAACCATAGTCAGTGTGCCCCACAGCCATGAAAGCTGTATCAATCTCAGAGAGATCTAGCAGAGCACATTGATTCTCTATACTGGGATCATGTTGACATGGCAATTAAAGTGCTCTGACTGGTAACCACCAGGCAAATCTATGTAGTGATTACAACTGATGTGCCTTCGAGACCAAATTTTCCCGGCTGACAAAACAAGATGACACCAATATCTAAGTCAAAAAATGTTTTTTGTTATACTTGGTGACTCTTTCAGCAGAGATGTTCAGGCATTCTTTTGTGCTCATGCTCTGTCAGTGTCTGTGTTTTCAAAGTTGAATTTAGCCTCCATAAATTGTGTTTTGATTTCTTGTCTGTAGCCAGCTGTTTTGAACGTGTAATTTGCATGGTGTTTTGTCAGTAAGCGAGGATGCTCTGCTTTTAAAATGGAGATTTATGCAAGGTCACTGTTTCTTCACTGCCTGAGACCTGCCTCATAAACATCCTCCTAATAGCTGGGCACTACACCTCTTCCTGAGGCCAGTGACTACATAGTTAGAAATGAAACAGAATTGAGGCAAATTCTCACAGCCAAGTGTGGTGATCAGTGGTTTGTAGTTCAGATCATTGAGAATGAGATGTTTTTGAGGTGATTGTAGGCCTGATTTTTGTTTTGCAGTGGATATATATATATATATATATATATATAACACAAAACTACAGAGGCACGAGACGCCCCTTGAGAGAAGTCGACTAGTCGTGTGTTTTTTCCCACTCTCTCTGTCCTGCTTGTGTATGCAATGCAATCTCTGCCACTGATTGGCTGTAGCTGACACACGTTCCTTGGTTTAACCAAATATTATAGTCCCTTCATAAAAGGGGTGGTACCATTGGCGTGAGGGGTATATAAACACAGGGTGTGTCCAAAATCGCGCACTGCTGTGGGTCAGTGCTGTCCTAAACGGAACACTAACGTTTTGTACTTAGCGGAAATGACGGACTAACATTTGC
>JBBPDC010000141.1:10631382-10648559 GCA_037974485.1 Hemigrammopetersius urotaenia
AGTGCACTGAGTTTTAGCTCGGTTTTCAGTGTCAGCGCACTACGCCCTAAAATCGCGCACTAAAAGTGCGCAAGTGCTCAGAGACACATCACATGTGTGGAAATACTTCACTCTAGACACACAAACAATACGGTGACCTGCACAACCTGCAAGTCGGTGTTAAAGTACAGTAACAGTAACATTCTACATCTGAAACGGCTAGCTAACATGGCTAACACACAAGAAGGAGTCGTCCTGCCACGGCTTTAACTGTTCCCACTCTCAGTTGTACACTTAAAATTTCCAGAAAATTCAAGGTATCAGCCTTTGTTTTGATCTAATGTCATGTTGAATGTTAATGTTACAGAGAACTTTAATAAAAGTTGCTCAATGTTGGACACCTGTGTTCCTTCGTTGCGTGTGATGACCTCATCAAACGACTAGTCGACTCGACTTCAACTTTGCTGACCTAGTCGACTTGAAAAAAATCTGGAGTCGCTATATATATAGTTTGTTTTTCCCCTGTAAAACAAAAATCAGTGCTACTGTCACGTATATGTGTGTGTAAGTGTGTGTGTGTGTACCGCTTTATCACCTCACTTCTTTCACCTGTTTCTGATTTTCCATTCCTTGTTAGAAGCTTTTGGCTGTGGATAAAAGCCTGTTTTGCCACACAGTTTTAGTTTATTTAGTGGCAAATACACAGTTCCTTAAAGCAGATATTTACAGCTTCAAAAAGAGATTCCAGAGTGTTAGTGTTTCACTCTCAGTTGAGATGCTGCCTTATTTGTAAAAGAGGGGAGTCATTATCTGGAATCAAAACTTTGCCATTTTGTATCATTATAAATGTTTCTGTTGAGTTTGGTGTGAAAAACACTTTTGTGGCCTTTATTATATGCTTTGATTCATATGAGTTGATAATATGTTGAGGACTGCATATCTCATACTCACCAAAGCGCAGCAGTAAATACACTGCACTGAATCTGTATTCCACAATAGTTTGCCTTCTGTCTTTTCAAGTGCTGATTGTCTGTGATGACTGTCTTCTTCCTGGAATCTCATTTGGAGAAAAAGTATGCTGGTCCCCTCTATCCCTTGTCAGAAGGTGACGTGCCTGGCAGAGAGGTGTGTGGTCACATGGCAGAGTCAGATGCTTGCTGATCTACTACAAGCATGTTGAGGATCTGAGCAGTGTCATGTGTCCACAAGTTTGAAAAAGGTACGCACTGGATTTGTGGCACTGTCATGCTGGAGGGATAAAAACAAGTACACTGGGAAGGCGGTTGGTCTGCTGTTAAATATTTTATCAAATGTTTTCAAATAAGAGCATGCCAGGTTTTGTGACTCAGCGTCTACTTTAACTGAAAGGCAACATTTGACTGACATGCAAATTGGCCAACCACAAGCGATTGTTTTTGCATGACGTAGAACCAGGAGAAATGGTGTATCGCAGAAGCCATGCATTGATAACATTGTAGAAAGGAGCTATATATTGCACTGAAAGGTCCATTATGGTTCTGTGTGTAGAACATGCAGCATTTAATTTGATAAACAAATGTTTGATTCCCATCAAAATTAGTAGAAGTGCATTTTTTAAAATAAAACTTATTTTAGTAACCTTGCTGTTTTGTGGTATTTTAATTAGTTTTATTGCATGTTAATTGCTTGATTATTGAAATACATGGAAAAAAAATCCTTTCACAGAGCAAAGGATAAAGGAATAACTTGCTGCATTTCAAGTATCTTAGTATAAATGCAAAATAAAATGCTTTCTGCCATGGACTACATTTTTATTTTAAGACTTAATAAAAAAGAAGTCCAGCAAAGTCTAAACATTTACACACAAATGAATGTGCCAGCAGATGCAGCACAATCTCTTTTCTCTCAGTTTCTTCAGTCCCCATTATTTTCATGATGCTCATACACCGAAGTCAGCTTTCTGAACCTATCCCTGGAGAAAGGTCTTTTGGCCTGCACTGACTCTTCAAGTAATTCTTAATGGCCTCTGCAGGCCGGGCTCTGGGACGCATGACAGAATCCCAGAGCGCTCTTGTTTTGTCATCAGCCCACAGTTCCAGCACTACTGATTCTGTCCCTTAAGCTAAACTCCTTCACATTGTTATTATTATCCTGTCTAAGGTTACACACAAGCACAGCATTATTCTTTCTCTCCTTTTTCTCCACAGATGGAAAGAATGATGAAGTGGGGGGTAGAGCTGTGTCTAGCTACACTCTGCTGACACTAGCCCAGCACTTGTTTATATTGACGGCACAAACATCTGTTGGACGTATGTGGGTTTGTTTTCAAGTGGCTGTATTTTGGCGCTCTTTTACCCTGAGAGTTGGAAGCACTCTCTCCACATAGATGACGGTTCTCATACCAGTGGGAATTCACAAACAGTTCAAGCAGAGTTGAGAGCAGACAAACGTGGCAAAAGTCAATGGCTAATACACCAACAGGCCCTGAAGCTGCTGCTGTAAAATGTTTTAAAGTGTTAATCCAGTCCCTGTCCCTATACATGCCTTTCTCAACTCCATTTATCTTGTCTCTTAAAGTGAGAAAACGCAGTTCTTCTTTTACCACAAATATCGTAATTCATAGATAAATACATAGATAAATATGAAAAAAAAAGACTAAATATTAGGCTACAAAGATGGTCCTACTATGTTATCCGGTGCATCAGAAACCCCTTGGCAGGTCTATGAGGCTATTTTAAAGAGCATTTGTGGTTTGAGGCAAGTGTGTGATGATTTGGGCGCCATGTTTGCACCATGCTATTTGTTAGGGTAATTGGTAGCTTCATTATTATTAGCTACAGCCTGGTAGTTCAGTACTAAATCACAACATTATAGACCAAGCTCATCTACATAGTCTGACTGACTGCATTTGAGGTAATGGGGAAAATGTGTAAATTATTATTATTTTTTTATTTTTCAGCTTGACTTTCGCTTTAGAAATGCAGCACATGGAAAGTTGCTTTGGAGGATTATGGTTGAAGGACGGTGGTGAAGCTCAGGGGTTCGGCATGGGGGAGGGGGCCTTTAAACAGTCTGCTTTCTGCATTTCAGGCTTGTGGAGAACGCAGGAGGGGGCTGGCTTTGGCCCCTGTGAGCTCTTCACTTTGAGGGCACCGAGTGTCACTGTCTCATTTGGCACGGGGGGGCAATGGCAATGCCATATGCTGATATACTCGTGGAGTAAAGCGACCTGACTTTCTGCATGGCGATGAATACTGAGACATACTTGCTGGCTGAGTTGTCTATAGTAGAAATACCATCTGGAGATTACAGGAATACGTTCCTCAGGCATTTTGAGTTTTTGGCAGCCTGCTCTGAATGTGGCAGATTACGGAGTTTCAAGAAAATAAATGAACATGAACGAGGACTAATCTTGATTTATTTTGCAATTTGATGCTCATTTGACACTGATGTTGCTTTGCCTGCATAAACTCCTGCAGCAGGCAAGGTGCTAATATGCCATGATCCATTACTATTCATGACAACCACAAATTACAACCACAGAGTAGTAAAGTGCAGTGCAGTGTGCGTACAGCAATTGCTAGCATTATGCTTCAGAACATGCTATTTGTAAAGCATGAATGTGTCATCATGTGGTCAGTGAATGTTTCCTTTGTGTGCCTTAAATTGATGCGAAAAGCATCATGATACATTTAGCACAGCTGTAATCAATCATAATTATGACTCCTCATTCAGACACACCTAATTGAAAGATCAACTGTGCTTTGTGGAGCAGAAGAGTGCATCTTAATGTTTGGTGTTTTGATTCTGCCCAGCTTTGTGATCTTTGTTGGTAGAGCAGGCCACAGTCAAATTAAGTTGTTGTATTCTTGCTTTGATGCGTGGTCAGAATTAGAATTAAGATTTGGATGGCTAACAACCATACAGCAGGCGTGTGCACCCTCCAGCACATGATCCGTAGGCCTAAATTTCTTTGCATGCTTTAAAGTTTTCCGAAAATCAATGAAAAATTCACTGCATGTAAAGTAACCCTTACTGAGTGACCGCAGTTGCTCTAAGGTTTAAAAGAATGACGTGTGAAAACTCTTTCTGCTGATGACATCTTGCCATACATGGCTAGCAAATACACTGAGACATGAAAGGAAGTTTTGGAGGTGACTCTGAGGCCAGCCGGTTCCTCAAAAACCTAATATTTCTCAAACGAAATTTGAGCACTTAAAGACCGTCCTCTCAGTTATTCTGAAACATTGATTTCTGGGGCGCTGGTGGCAGACACCATATCCAATGGATTTAAACTGTGACGACGTAATCAAACTCGGAGAGAGTACATTTCACGGAGAAGGGGGTTGAGACGAGCAAGGGGGGATCAGTCTGAGAAGATTGGACTGGGGCCGAGATTTTGTTGATCTTTAATCACTGTGGGTCAAAAAGCATCCCAACCCTGTCGCAGTTTTGACGTGCTCAGGCGCATTAATGCAACTGCTCTGTGAGCGGGAGTTAATCTGGACTAATGCACTCTGTTAACACCCATCTGTGTGCTGTAAACTCAGCTCTGATCTGCCCTCGCATCCTGCAGGCCTTCGTTATGCTCTCTGTTTAAATGAGGGGGCGGGGGGCTGAGAAGCTTTAGAGGAGATTGTTTGAACAAATACGTTTGAATTTTTTTTTCCCTCCCAAATGCAAATGTAAGCGATAGTCAATTTCAGTGCTGTTCATTTAGACCAGCAAACAGTCTTTCATTCAGAGCAAGAATTGCAGGTCTTGGTACAAGGAAATCTCAACCAGACATGATATTTTGTGCTTCCCCTTTTGCCCTCACATTCAAACTGCAGACAGCACCACAATTTCCTGTGAGAGCAATAATTAAGCACATTTTACAAGTTCCCATGCAAAGTCAAGTCAGGTCACTTGAAAGCCTTAATGATATGACATTTTCTATGGAGTTGATGCACAGCTTAGTGGTCTACTCATGGTCCAAATTAGATGCTGAAGTGCGTATGTGTGTGATTCTCGATAGCTGTTTTGGAGATGATTTCTGATGGTGTTATATGTTGCTTGTCTGTTGATGTAAATAACCAAAAACATGCTCTAAGTAAAGGTGAACTGTTTATTGGTACGCCAAAAGCTCACAGAGTTAAACACACACACACACACACACACACACACACACACACACACACACACACAATGGTGTTTTACATCATTGACTGTCAATGTTCCTGGTTTATGTCCATAACCTTGTGCGTTTGCTTTTGCCTGTCTAGCAAAAAAATCTGTTAATTTAGTGCATTTTTTGTTTGTACCCAAAATGTGTTTTTATGCCTCAGGTACAAAATTCTATCCATGCTCTCTGCATCAAGGAAATTATATGGCCTTATTTTTTTTTATTTGCTTTGCACTTGTGATGCCTCTAGGCTCAATAGCTAATTGGTTTTCTTTTTTGCCCTTGTTTTTTTATCATAATTATTTAATTTGTCGTTTTTTCTTGCAGTGAATATTTAGAACATGCTGCAGTGTATGTTCAGATTATTTTTTATAGCTTATTTTTGTTTCGAATGCAGCTTAGTGATTTAAATTACTATTATGCCATTTTTCTCTCAACAATTAGCCATTGCAGTTTATTTTGCTTGCAAAACACTTTTATTAATGCTATAAAAATTTGGTTGAACCAGAATGCTGAAGGTTTCTTCAGGGCATATCTTGTGCAAGTGGGGGAATAGCTGGTTGGCTCTTTGTCATACATTTTACTGGGCCAAGTACTAACGCATTGTAAGATAATCAGGGACTAAAAAACTCCTGTGGTTTCTCTTCAGTGATCTATACGTCATTGAAACTTGCTAATTAAACATTCCATGACTTCAGCCTGTCACACATCAAGGTTCTGCAGTTGTTTGATGAACAAAAGAGCCTTATAAATCACCAGACTATTTACGGTCTACAGCGTTCCCACGAGCCAGTCAAAATTACCCTTATCAGTAAGCACTTCATCTCAGGAACCAAACAGATTAGCGTGCTGCTTCACCACATGTGGAACCAATAAAGTATAGGAAGGAGTTTATGGCAGCTTGTGTTATTTCTGGGATGGAAAAGGATAGACTTGTAGCCTAGCTAACTGTACACGTTCTTTTAGAATTATAAAAAGGAGCAGGGCTGACTTGTTTGTGTGGTTTGACCACAGTTTGATAGCTGTTTGTAGTGCCACAGTTTATCAACAGTCTTTATCTCATGCAAGATGAAGAGCAGAGCAGGCTGTTTCAGAGACTTGGCATGGATGGGTCCCCATGGAGCCTTTGCTTTCTGTCCCGATAAACTGCACAGCTTCAGGGGTCCACCGGGAAGAGCCTACTCCTCTTCCTCCTACTCACTCTTCATCATGAAACATTTAAAGTGTACGCAAGCTCGGGTACAGGACCTATTTCTGTTTGCTTCTTCTCAATTATTTACATAAGATAAAATAAGAATTTATATTTTGGCCATATTCTCTATTCAGTTCCCAAATTCAATCCACAAATTCAGTCCTATTTGCCTTAATATCCTAAATATTGTTGAGGCTGCATTTTATGGGTCATATACGTTCTAATATTTATAAGCACTCACAGCTGACTGTACCTTTTAGGGATGCACAGTATGTCGCAAATATACCGTCATCGCGAAATCAACATGCACAATATACATATCGCGAAAGACTGACTGAACTGCTATAAATGGTGTTTTTCCAAAGCTCTTCACCCAGTGCCACAGAGAGGAGGGAAAAATCACTGAGCAGTTTTCTGCATCTTCTGTGCTGCTGTTATAGATTGTTCCTTTTGCTATTTTTTCTGGCTAAGAACTTACTACAATTTAAATTATGTTTGCATTTATTTAAGATTCAAAATTATTTTTAAAAAATGTCAACAATGTTCAATGGTTCAAATGTTTTATGGGAGGCAATAAATGCTCTGTTTAAGTAAATTATTTAAAAAAAACGTGTTGGAATGGAAGTATTGCATTTTATTTTTTTTGTGTATAGGCTAGTGAGCGCCTGGAGTCTGTGTCACCAGCAAATCCAGAGCAGAAAAACATTAACACTATAAAGGTTAAGTTTTTACTGACTTATCGCATGTGATACTCAACAATATTATCGCATATCGCATGTTTTCCTAATATCGTGCAGCCCTAGTACCTTTCATTGGTCATAAGAAATCACATTATGCTTGTTACAAGAAGATTTGGGAAGCGACTTACAATAATTAAGCTACATGTAAGTCAAAGTCGAATAATATTGTGAGATTTTTAGGCTATATATAATGACACACAATATGTACCTCAGTGCTGTGAAATGTCTTCTAAAGCCGGATTTGTCAACCACTGGGACGTGGACCACTGACGGGCCGGGAAGGCTTTTGATTGGGCCGCCCCTCTAAAATTAAGACAGACCATTGGTCCACAATTGGTTATTTAATATAATCTAATGTGGCCAAGTGTGCCGTGGCAACATGCTGTGATAGGTAGACGGGCCTTAATGTTGAAAAGGTTGAGAACCACTGTTCTAAAGCACTCAAATGAACCTTTTAATGCCTACAGTCACATCAGTATGATGATATTAGTAGTCATTAAAGCAGTTATATGCAAAAAGGGGGAAGTCACCATGTTTCCTAGATACAAAAGCAGCTGGTAGCCTAGCGGTTAGGGCATTTGCCCTGTGATCAGAAAGTCTGGGTTAAATTCTCAAAACCGCTAGGCACTGCTGAGGTACCCTGAGCAAGGTACCGTCCCCACGCACTGCTCCTCGGCCGCTCCTGGCACCCCCCTGCTTCACTTGGTGAATGGGTTAAATGCAGAGGAAGAATTTCGTGCTGTTCACACTGTGTGCTGTGGTGTGTTCACGTATGACAGAATGGTCACCTTCACTTCAGTTGCCCAGGTGAGTGCTCTGGATGGATGTGCAAGTGTTTGAGTTTTTTTTTTTGTGTCTGTGAGAGGGAGAGGGCTGTAGGATACAATGAGAGAAGAAAAACACCAAATCATAATGGCAACCTAAAAAAATAATAATAATAAAAAAAAATAATAACAGGCAGTTTGTAGTCATTTACTACATCATTTACTACAGGCCATGATACTTCGATTATATTCAGTATATATCACAGCTCTTTTACTTATACAAATGATAATACTTTTACAGACTCTTTTCTTTGCCATGGCTTTACTGACAGGAACAGATCAGCACTTCTACTCTTGGAAGGAGCTTCATTAAAGTGGGCCATGGGCACATGGCAAAGGCAATGCTAGTCATCATTTAGCGACAGGATGCAACATTCGTAACGAGCTGTGGCACTCTGGAGATGGTGTCAATAGCCAAGTAGACAGGATGGTTTCTTCTGTAATGGTGTTCAGCCCTGTATGTGTCCTGGTTTGGCTGGCGAACCTCCGGGATTTGGCTAATCTCCTGCATGTGCCACTATACCTCTGGTGACTTCCCAAACTGTTAATCCCCAATGAAACTGGGCCTCTGTGTGAAAGGGTAGCAGGTCTACAGAGCAGGCTTCTGTTTATAGGGCAAGATTGTTACAGTGTTTGTAGAGAGGTTACGGTGCCCAGCAGTCCATTTTGTAAGTTACCAGCTGTGTCCTGAGAATGATGGTGAAATCTTCCCTTATGAGCCCCAACAAGAGACCTGTTCATAGGTCAGAAGGAACTGTTAAAGTGAGGCTTGTGTCCATAGAACAGATGTTGTAGACTAACATAGTTAATTGAAACATTTCTTCTGTTTTTAGAACAGTTGTAAAAGGTAAAGATGTGGCATGGTGTTGGGGTGCACAAAAAAAAAAGTCTGTTCCTAGAACAGTAATCCCCGGTGCTGCAGGTTGCGGATTAGTCTCACATAATGGGATCACAAATCACCACCTGGTGCTCTTTTGTCTGCAGCCTCCAACCCTCCTTTACACAGTTATTCAGCATTTCACCTACCTGTTCTTGTAACAAAAAGTTTCTGGAGCTCTTTCTTCCAGTTCTTTTATTATCCTGATGTTACTGGGTGCACCATCGCAACATCTAACACTAATAATAATACACTAATGCATACATTTCATCTTTTTAATGTTTTCACCTGGTATTCTGGACTTCTTTCATCTTTTCATCATGCTGTCTTCCTCTAGCTGGTTTCTCTTTTTTTGCCAGTGACCACACCCCTCCTCCTCCTGCAAATGCCATGGCCTTCTGACTCCCTGGAGGACAAATCCTCTTAGGGGAAGAGTTGGATGGGAATTCAATTGCAGCGCTATGAGGATTCGAGAAGATCAGCCACTGAAGCAGGGAATTGCCCCCAGCTTTTATCTCCACAGATAAGAGCCCATTTGCTGCACCAAGTGATGTTCAACCCTGGCAGGTCATCATTTTTTGATGTCTGTGTAAATTAATGGGCAAGAAATTTAACATGTTGGCACAAACTCTCAAAAGTGCTCAGTGTGAATGACTGTGGTAATGGTCAGATTGCTCTGCAGTGCCAGCATTAAATTAGTTACTGTCTCTGGCACCTCCCGGGGGTTCCGGAACATGTTTGAGAAGCATCTCTGAGCTCTCTTTTAATGTTCTGTAGAGGACATTGTTGCATTGTTGTCTGCCGGCCTTTGCCCCTTGCCCGGTTGAAACTCTTTCATGGCCCAGCCCCTCCTACCACAGAGAGGTTAATGAGCTGACACTTAAGAAGCATTTCCTGTCATAGAAGGAAAAAGGCCAGCCCTGAAACTGGACAAAGCATCCCACTGCCACTCTGACAGTGGCTAAAATCTGGAGTAAATTAAACTGTCAGCTAATTTATATCAGTGTTTCATGAGTGGGCAGTGGATCTGTGGGGGGTTGGATCACAAAGCCCTGGCTTAATGCTGACCGGTTTTGCCTTTATCTGCCCAGAATGGAGGAAGCATGTGTCATATGAATGGCTGAAAAGCATTAAGCAAGATAACCCTAGTCATATGAGGCAGTCACTGACCCAATGTATAGTGGAAGAATTTTACACTGAAGCACTGAATCCCGCAGGCATTACAGTTGCTCTTAATGTCGTGATCCTAATAATGTAGATATTGTAGTAGAAGATCTATCTCAATACTAATACTGATTTGACTCATAAAAAGACTTAGTTTAGACATTTGATCCAACTGAATGTTTCCTACACTTAAATAGATTGTTACAGTTTAATTAGAGCTGTTTAGCATACGCTTATTACAAAAAATAATCTGTTATTTTTGTGAAACCAGCAGGCGACTGCCTAGCAGTCTCAGTAAGTAATGATATAAAAACAGGAGGCCATTTACAGTGGGTATAGAAAAAGAATCACTCACTTCAAAGTATTCCCATTTTGTTGCTTTGAATCCTATAAGGAAGACATATACATGTGTGCACATACACATGCATAACAATTTTCTAGCTGTATTTACACAATGAACTGTATAACACTCGAGTGAAATGTGTAATAGCAACCATTTCCGAAGGAAATTGAATCGCTGAGATGGATAAAAGATGACCGGTCTCATCTGACCATGACACCTTTTTCCGCATGGCCTCATAATTTTAAGAAATTTTGGCAAATCTCAATTTAGACTTAATATGTTAAGGAGTGTTCTTGCAACTCTCTCTTGTATACCTTTTGTGAAGCAATTCCTATAACTGCTTCAAAGTTGCCATAGGCCTCTTGGTAACCTCTCTGACCAGTTTGGAGGGATAACCTGATCCAGAGAGGGTCCTTGTAGCATAAAACATTTTTCATCCATCATCCCTTGATGTGTCTGTCCACAACTTTATCCATGAGATCTTTGACTTGCCAACCATAGATGGTAGTTTGCTTTCAGTTGCACTACCATGCACTAGAATGCTCCAGGAAGAGCCATTCTTATGCCAAACTTATCAAAATGATTACAGTTGATCACAAGTGCAAGAAAATTAGCATGATGTGCAATGGAGAAGGTAATTAGTTACCTCTTCTCCATTGCACATCATGCTGGGATCACCCAGCTTTCAGGAACTGGGTGATCCATCTCGGTCATACTGTTTTTTTTGCTATTATATCTTTACTTGTTTAAGTTGCTTTGAGTAAATACAACTGGAACAAACGTTCAATTCAGACTGCAAATGCAGACTGATGGGGTTTTATTCTTTTCTTTTCCGACTATAAATTAGCAATTTCTCTCACTCTCTCTCTCTCTGTCAGGTGTTAGAGAAATTTAAAGAACTTCCATACCTCTCTTGATTACACTGGTGATCCCCCTGGTTTTATCAGAGTCTTTTGTAGCAATATATGTCTGCATATCTGCAAAAACAGCCTTCTTGTTGATGTGCTGGTCGGGGACATTACATATGCTGTAAGGCTGAGCCTCCTCCTGCCTTCCTCCTGATGTACCACCTGTGTTTGGAGAGCACTGGAGGAAATTCCAGACACGCTCTGGTCTGAAAGAGTGCATTCATTCTCTGAATACACGGGGCAGCCTAAGCAATGCTGGGGGTCTCTGGAGCATGTGAGGAAATGTGTGTTTGTGTCTCTCATGGTAGAAGTTAGCATATGTGTTCTCATCCAGGCTTTTCTGCTGCACCCTAATGGATCAGTCTGCTAGGAGTGATAAGGGTCTTTGTATACTGTTATTTCTAATTAGTGCAGTTTAATTCTCAGTGAGCATTGCTAGTGCTTGCTTGGAAATGTAAAATATTCATGCTCTTAAAATGCTTGAAAGTCTTCAGAGTGGTGAATGATCATTGACAGACGCTCATTACACCCACAAATTCCTAAATATTCCCTTTTTGCTAGTGTAGTAATTGCTGTAAACCTTATGTGAAAAGCAACTACTCCCACCAGAAGGCTGCCAGGAAATTTTGGCCGGTCCATTTCTCCTTTTCCCAAAAAGATCTGGCATGTTCACTCGAGAGAACCTCTTGAGCATTTCTTCAAGAAGAAATGCCTTTTAAACATCGACGGCGTACTGCAGTGAACCTCCCCGACCCGCACCTCCAGCCTGTGTTCAGGGCAACTGCTGTCTGTCTGAGTTATGCTTTCTCTGACTCAGAGCCCAGCACATGAGGGGCTTTCGCAACAGAACCTTCTTAACAGCCGGAGCATCTGTTTCCTAAAACATGCACCTCCATGCACACTCACAGCATGTTCTTCAGGCTCCTGAGAGACTACTTGCCAGCGTGTTGTCCTGAGATTTCATTTCCTGTCTTGGCAAATACTAGCATGTGTCAGTGTAAACCTCAGGTGAAGGGAAGCCCTTTTTCAGGCTGGCGTGCAGCAGACTCTGACTGCTACAGTGTGTGGCAGCGGTGCCTGAAGCATGTTCTACATCAACCTCTCTCTCAGGGCCACAGTACCTAAAGTGGAAATCTGATTTGTGCTCTAGTAATATTAAAAGGGAAGGATTGTAATTTGGACTGAGTCTTCACCTTGACAGGTATTAATTTCTGCATAATCAGGTTAATTGCACAGGTCATCAGCTTTGCACTGTTAAGGAGTTTGTATTGCCAAATGCTTGTTTCCTGAAAGTGCTGTGGCAAAGGTTGCTATAACTATGATTAATTACTTCAACATCAAAATGATTACACTAAACTGTAGCTTTTGACTGAATAAAGCAGCATTTTTGTATAGACTCAGCACAGTTGTTTGAGAAGGAACAAGACCAAAAGTGAATAATAGCCCTTATTGTGCCGTCTCCTGATCAGTCATTTGAGGTGATCACAATTACTTTACACAGTTGTTAGACATTGCAGTCCTGGATTTAAATGGTAAAAAACAGAAATTAATTGTATTCCCTTTTTTCAGTTGAGTTGAGGGAAATAATAATTTAAAACAACAATAATTAAAAACATATATCGAAACATGTTATGTCTTGTTTAAAGAATATCAGTGTGTGGACCATTTCTGTTTTTTATACCAAAGTTATTGTTATATTTTTAGCATGCGGCTGAGCTCAATAGCCACAATTGTTTATGGCCTTTTGCCACTTTTGCCAAGGGTGACAATAACTCTGTAGCTGACTGTGTATAACAATCCGTCCCCTAGTAAATAAAGCTCATAAATCAATTGCCAGTCAGTGTAGTCATTTCTTCTCCAGGAGACCTTCCTTTCCAAGGAGCCCTCATTTGTATTTTCAGCCCGAGTAGATCAGGGGTTATTCCCCGAAAACCGCTGAGTTTAAAATGAAATTAAAGTATTCTGGGAGCATATTTGGGGGCATATTTAGGGTTTACACTATAAAAATAGGCATTTATATGCATTTTATTTTACCAAAAACACAACTCGGTATTTCACTATACGTGAAAATTACTGCTGATTGCTGTATTGTGATCATACTGAAACATACTGAGAGATCGGCTAGAGGTTCATTTACATATTACAGCCATCTGCGATACCGTGGAGGACAATGTTGTGATAATGATGAACACATGATACATGTGTGTTTGTGTAGTTTGACCAAGGCAGTGGAGCTGCGCAAACAGCTGCTGACATCTGAACTCACAGTTTACATAATGTGCAGTTTTAAACTCTTGGTTTTTGTGTGAAAGTCAGACAAGGTAACAGAACATATTGCTCATAGTCCCTTTTATTCTGATGCTATAAAGCATTTGTGTGATTTTTGTAATGAGCGAGCGCTGCCACTTTGAAAATCGAAATGTGTTTATATCTGAAATGTTACTTGTTATGTACTGTTTAATATGCATAGCATATTATGTCTGGCTAGCAACATAATTATACATAATTATGATAATGTATCTTTTTGCCCATTTTTGTATCATCATTGAGCCCCAGGAAGCAAGTTAGATGAACGCAGTGAGTTTTGAATAACTTAAAATGTGTTGATAGCAGAAAAGTGTGTCAGAATTTTTTTTTTAGAAAATCTTTTTGCCAGTCATTAAATACATTAAGTCTTTCCTTCAAAATGGTGATGCCTCCAGGGCTGTCCCCAGATCTAAGTGATAAGTAGTGTAGTATAAAAAGCTTCTAATGGAAGGCAATCAAGTATTTTACTAATAAGTTACATATCTTTCTTTCATAGATTTCAATAAGCTGTAGTTTGGCTAAATAAATAATTGGCACTATTTCCCCTAAGGCAGTTACACTTGCTCATGTGTTTCAACATATTATGGCATTGTGATATCTCAATGCAAAATGTGACAGAATGACCATTGTTCAAACATTCAACAATGCATTGCAACACATTCACACTTGCTCTCCCATCTGCTGCATCCCATCTCTAGTCAAATTAGTAAGGTGTGTAACATGAATACATTCACCATTTTGCGTCATTGTTTTTTTTATTGTGAAATGAATTGAATAGCACCTTCACTTTATGCCTAGGTGTTAAATAATGTTAATTTACAAATTAACTTGCAGAGCAAAAATAGCATCATATGTAATATTGTCATAAAACATCAGAAAATACACAATAAACTCAGAGTTTTTATTTATTTGTTTTTTTGCAAAACAAGCCACTTTTTCTATTGTTTTCAGTAGGACAGATGCATTTGTGAACTGGGAGCATTGTTTTCCATGTACCCTGCACGGCTGCTTTTTTTGCTGAAAAACAATCAGTACCCTACATCATGAGCAGTGCAGATCATTGGGCCCTAAGTGACTGTTGTAATGGATGCGGGATTAGTGATTGCAGACCTTCAAGAATCTAAATCACAACATTAACCAAGATCAGCTTCACTATATTTGCTAGTAAACAGCAGTACTTTTTTTGCCCATGCAAATTGAAATGTTAGCTTGCTCATTGTGTTATCTATAATTGGCTAGCAATTGCTTCACTTATGTTAGCTAGCCAATTAGCTATCACTATATGTTGCTTAGGGACAGGGAGTCCAATGCATCCCTCAAAAAGCACAGCAGTTCAGACCTCCGAGGAAAAAAACGAGTTGTGCCTTACTTTTTTGGGTGCTTAGAAAAATGCAGTGCAACCCCTCACCCACCCCTTAGGTATGCAGTTTACACAATGCTACATAGTGAAGTATAAACTTCCATAATGTGTCAGCTACGTTAGCGCCATAGCCATAGCTGCTTGACTGGTAAGGGAAAACAGGTACAACTGATTCTTTGTCAAACTATCGTTTTACGGAGGTGTTGATGAAAACTCAAACGTTTGAGAAATACTGTTTAAGTTACCAATACGTACTGAACTCATTTCCTGCTTTGACTGGATGTCTAAAGGATTGGAGGCTTATGAGAGCGGTTGTATGAAATCATATCCATACATTTTTGCCAGGCTTATCCCTACCCAGGCCTCTTGCATCTGCTCCTGCTTCTGCTTTAACTAGAGGGGACAGACCCACTGCACTGCAACAAATCTTTAAGTATTTTTATTCAAAACTTGACTCAGAGGGTGAAGTCCATTTCCCAGTGTATAATGTTTCACAGCTCACAAAGAAATCTTGGGTTTCCTGTGTGTATCAAAGCTGTGTAACTGGGTCGAGGAATCGCAGAGCGTTCATGATCCACTTTGGAACCACGGGGAGCCGTGGAGACGTAAGAGCAAAGCCCCATCACAACAGTCCGCAGGGTTAGATTAAAGAGATCTTTAAAATCGCTTGCAGCAAAGTGCTGGGAGGGTCTGTGTGACACTGGCTTTAACAGGGCTGCAGAATATGCCTGCTTACAAAACATACAAAACTATAAAGCTGAAGAAAATTGGACATAATTTTACAATAATGGATCAAATGTTTTCCCAAACATATACATGCATTGTTGTGGACATGAGTGGGTTAACTGCCAGTAAGTGTTCTGCTGTCATTTTGCTTGATCTGTGGATGATTGTTTACTGCAAGTTAGAGGTGGGGATCTTATCTGTGGAGGCAGATAGTTGCTTAAAAATTAATATCACCATCAGACAGATGTTTAAATTTCACTAATATTTGGCCATTTTTCCAAATATTGGTGATGTTTTAGATAGAGTTGTGAATTCATAAACAAATTGTCTTTATAATAGAAAAATTTATTTCAGAATTAGGACATCTGTAAAAGTGGTGCTGTCGCATTTATGGATTTGAGTGATTCCCAGAACAGGTCAGCGTTGTCTTAAATGGGTAAAGCTGATAGCAGAAAGATAATTCTGATGGCATGATACTACCTTTTCTTTTCCAATATTGATTTTGAAACCTTGAACATAAGCCACTACTAAAACGCATCCAATATTTTGCATTTAATAAAGCTGTTCTTGCAGTACACTTTTTTTTTAATCAAAGCACCTTATTTCAAACACTATACTGCACAAAACAGTATACACACAGCTAACAACACTTGCTGTGTCATGAATATGTGCTTTTTCGGAGTGGATTTGTTACAAGATTGGAGTCATTCTCTTTTTCCTCCTCTGTACTTGTCGGCGTTGTCTTCTGATGATGGCCTGGTGCATAAATCAATACATGGCATTGCATCTGAGCCATCACTACCTGCAGTGATTTTTCCCGGTGACTTTACTGTCTATCAAATGTGGATGTGTCAGCTTTGATTGCTCGGCTACATAGTGAGTCCACGCAACTACACTCACTTGCTGTGTAGGTGTTATAAGATTTACAGTTCTGTCTGGATTCTGTCTCCATCAGATGATGTACATTGGGACCCAGAGGAAACCGAGGCATTGAAAGGCATCGCATTCCATATCATGATGCCAAATTCCGCCTCTGTGTTGTGAGTGTAATTGCTGTTATTGATTCCTTAGCAAGGCTATATAAAAGTTCAGAGCTGTGTGCCCTGGGTAAGCTCTGCATTTCTGTTTGGACTGGAAGCCATGAAATTGAGAGTCTTCCTCTCAGGAAGCAATACTGGAAACAGGAAGTCAAAGTGGCAGTATGTATTCTCTGATCTGTTGCCAGCAGGGGAACAAACAGTTTTTGCAGTGGCTGACTCAGTAACAAACTTCAGCATTTTGTTTAGGTAAAGCCAACTTTGAAGTGCGGTACAGTTTTAGATGCCTCATTTAGATTTTGTTTTCGGGGATGTTCAAATAAGCTTAAATTAATGCGATTGAGAATATGATGTCCTTGTGCCCTCTCTAAAATGCCACAGGGCATTTAGATTTTTCAAAATTATTTGATGTTGTGATGTGAAACTGTGTTCTTTATCACAAGATGACTTAAAACTATGTGAAGATAGCTCAGTGGGTAGGTTACTTTCCTCCGGACCAAGAGGTCATGGGTTTGAATCCTACCTTCAGCGCCACCACTGGGTCCCTGAGCAAGACCCTTAACCCCAAGTTGCTCCA
>JBBPDC010000141.1:10654833-10668853 GCA_037974485.1 Hemigrammopetersius urotaenia
AGCCCTAACATAACCAGAACAGAACAGACAGAAACAAACAGAAAATAGTGGCCTCTAACGGCCACCAGCCGTAACAGCCACAAGCCAAGAAGCTGCTGAAAAAAGTAAATGAACAACACAAAGAGATCCATTAACTCACAGGACCTGCCACAGCATGAAATGAACAAAGCAGATGATTTTTCCCAGATAAAGTATATAGTATTGGATTTAAAAAATGAAACATTTATGATGAAATATTTATTGATGATTTTTATCCAGATGTATTGATTGTCTCAGCTCTGCTTATTATCCCTGGTCTAAATGTAAAGAAGAAATGAACATGCGAAATTGAAAGTCAGTCACTCCACATTTATTGTTATTAAAAACCTCTTATTCTTAAAAACTATTCCGATGTCCTTAACAGAGACCATGAAATGGTTCCATACGTCCCAGATGTTCACTGTTGTCTTGTCATTCATTTTTACAGGATCACAGTTACAGGCTATTGCTTACAATTTGCTGGCACTGTTTTTGTTTGACAATAAAGAAATCTGATTCTCATGTTACATATCTGACATTAAACTAATACATAAACAGTGGAGCATTTTTGGGTCAAAATGTTGATTCTTTCAGAGGAAATCATCTGTTGACTGGCATTTCAGTGCACTCATACTTCATACTGATTCAGCCTCATACTTATTTTTGCTCATACCTTGGCATGCCACACAGGAGCCTGCTGATCATCACCCATGACAAATCTGTGTCTTCAGTAAGTTCAGTGTCAGAATGAACAGGCTCAAACATCTGTGGTCAGATCCATACATAGTATTTTTTTTAACCTTTTCATGTAAGTTACATTTTAGAGAAGAAAAAAAGATTCTTTTCAGTTATTTTATTCTCCCCCTTTGGCTTATTATGAATAATGCACAGCATTTCTAACCTTGCAGACACTCAAATTAAGCATATTTAAGGCACACGAAGCTGCACAGGAACCTGTGTAGTAATGAGACTCAATTCAGTGTTTGCATGTGGCCTTCATAGTTATCTCTGAGGCTTTGTAGTTGATTCGGGTGGAATTTCCCCTCTGCTTCATTGTATGGACTCAAATGAATTGAATTGTTCGGAGAAAGAATGGCAGGGCTGGGAAGAAGTTAAGATTAAGTTGCTTTGAACAAATTCCTTCTTTGATCAGAGTATTGGCTTGAATGCCATTCTTTAAGAAGGCAAAGCTGCCTCTGAATGAGCCTGTTATTGTTGTTTTATCAACTTTTCCTTTCACCAGGTCTCCACAGTATCCCTAGTCCTTTGTTAGCAGGTGAACGCTCTGCTTGTTTTTGAAGAGAAACACACACACACACACACACACACACACACACACACACACACACACACACACACACACACACACACACACACAAACTGACATACAAACCATAAAACCAGCATGTACTAAATGTACAAATTCACATTTTAGTCAGTTATATCATCTTTTTAGGACATTGTGGTTTCTTCCTTCTACTTTTCCTCTATATGTCTTTCTTTCTCTCTCAGTCTCTCTGAAAGAAACCCATTTATAGAGCTTTACTAAGTCTCTGCCTTCATCACCTCAAACATAAACAGGTTAACACAAAGCGCTCTATCTGTGTTAATCATGGCCATGTTGCAAAACAACCAACTTAACATTGTGGGACTTTTTCTGTAAAGAAGCATCAGTATGAATTGAACACGAGAAGCTGAGTGAGGCTTGGTCTGAATGGAGGTCGCCATGGTGCCCCTAAAGCTATCCCACCTCACACAAAGACACTACTGATTCTCATATGTGCAACCTCTGCATATAAACGGGACATGATCTGCTCCTGGTCACCAACAGTAATGACTGATGATAACAAAAGGCACGGTGCAATTCTTTCTCATTTGTAGATCAATGAAACAAGTGGTAGGTGTCTGTTTTGGAGAAAGTAACATTTTTGCCATCTTTACCAAAAGTCCAGACATTTTAGTAGTTACATTTAAAGTATTGTGTTAATCGAATGTGTAGCAAAATGATGAAGCGAACCCCTTTTGGGGTGCTGTTCTTTTTTTTTTTTTGGGTGTGTTGTTGAGTTCAGTGAATAGGGCAGCCACTGTGCAGGTTATATGGTCTTATATTGTCAAGTCTCCTGCCAGTTCCTGGCGTTTCAATAGGACACTTGCAGCAGTGGAAGACAAACAGTCATTCCTCTAAGGGCCGTTGCCAGGGAATGGAGGGGTGGGGGTAGTGACTCCTTTAATTTGAGAGAGAACATGTGGCACTGCTGCTGCTGCTGTTTGTGCCATAAACCAGTGACGGGTGTCACCAGGAAGCCTCTTTAGCACAGGCAGAATCTGCACTGCAGCATGCCATGAAGACAACTGAGCCTGTTATCAACACAGCAGAATTCCATAGATAAGCCAAGGCTAGTGAGTAGTATGTACTATGACAGAAATAGTGGATTTCAAACTCTGGTAGCGATAGGGATAATGTCACAATTCAAATGTGTCACATAATGCTGTAGGTTTAATGTATCAACAAGGCTGGATACCACAGGGACAGAGAAAATGAAATGTAAAAGAAATGCAAGGAGAAAGCACAGTTTAGAGCTTTGGCTATTAGTCTAACACTTCTTTAGTGAGTTTAGTGAGTTTTTTAATCTTCCAACATCTGTTTGTACAGCCCTCTGAGGTTTGATCTTTGAGCTGGGTAGTCTTCATATCTGTCATATCTGAAGGTGGTGAATCAAACAAATGTTAAAAATCGAGTATTATATCCAGTACCAACTTATTCTGCAACAAAAAATGTCTTGTGTTGTGTAAGTAGTTCCTTCAGTTATGTGCACCTAAATTAGTTTTACCAATTAAACATAATGCTAAATACCAAAATAAGTCAACGTATTTGCTTATTACCTAAAGAACAGGAATTTGATTGAAGATAGATTCATGATCTCTGCCATTTTCCTCTGCAGATAGTGGTCTCAGCAGCAAAGTCTCTGAGCTCTGATGACCTGTACCTGGAAGAGACGGGTTCTGGTGGATATCCCGAAGACGACGATGACTTCAGCTCTGGATCAGGCTCAGGTAGGCCTTCACTGTTCAAGGGAACTTTTTGTTCTTCACCATCCACTGAGCAAGTGACCGCTTCCATTGGAAAGACTTGGAACTGGGAGTCACTGGGCTTCTGAGCTCTTGCTAATTGATTTTGTACTCCTTTCAGGTGCTGGAGAGGAAATAGAGGTGTTGGTCACAGTGAACACACTGTTTATAGCACCCAAAGCAGAGCCCACACAGGATACCACCAAAGACTTCACACCCAGAGTGGAGACCTCCACATCCCGGGACGTCCCAAGAGAAATGCCCAGGAAGCCTGTCAGGACAGAGGTTAGTCTGCACCAGCAAACTTTTAAATTAGTTCAAAACCAACATTTGTAAACTATGACTTAACTGAGTGTTTTTTAAATGGTTTGTGTTGGACTGAATGAATGTTATGTACATAATTAGGATTTAATGAGCTTGGGCTGAGAGATCAGATTTGTATCAAAATTTCACTTTGAAAGAGTAATTATTATTGGTTAAAAAAAAATAATGGTCTTCCTTTAAGTGTAAATTGGGAAATAGCAAGAAATAACTTGGAGCTTGTGACTAGTAGATGGCGTTAGACCAACCAAAAGCAACCACTATTGTACCGTATACAGGACATAAGACAACCACAGGAAACAGGCACATTATGTTCCATGCTCAAACCTCGAGCCTAAAAAGTAGATATTTGAATATTCTAGGCCCAAGTAACAGGTCTGGACCTTAATTTGTAAAAGAAAAAGAATAATAATAACATCTCCATTTAACCGACAGTCATACTGGTCAGAAACATTGCAACTCTGTGTTTTGCTGGAATCATTCCACTCTGCTTGTCAGTTTAAAATACCAGCTGCCCTTTGCACTGTGCGAACATGCATGATAGGTAGACCAAAGCATTTGATTAAAAAAGTGTTTGATTTTTTTTAAAGACTAATTGTACAATGATTTACAGTTTGGGATATATATATATATATATATTTAAAGGAATTCAAGGGACACCATATATAACCACACCATAGACACACCACAGTGTAAAAAAACAACAGTGATTACAAGAGTGAACTGTGATCACAGGATTAATCACATTTAAAGCACAATCTGTTCCTTCTCTTTTCCTTCAGTCTCCAGTTCCTGTCACAGAGGACATGCGCCGGAATCCTCAGACCAGCACCACCAGCTCCCCCCGCTCCCCTGGGGAGCCTTTTGAAGTGCGCTCTGAAAATCTCTTCCAGAGGACAGAGGTTCTGGCAGGTGTGTAACGATGCATTAAAGACACTTTGTGTGTGTGTCCACGTTAAATCTTGGGCTTGTTTGGTGCATCATGTTTTCAAGTGACACTTTCTTAATAATACAGTAACATTTGCTCAGGATAGTTTGTAATGTCTGTGCTTCAAATGTTTTCATAAGTGGAAGTGACCATTCTGTCATATGTGAACACACCACAGCACACAGTGAACAGCATGAAATTCTTCCTCTGCATTTAACCCATTCTCCAAGTGAAGCAGCGGGCAGCCAGGAACACGGCGCCTGGGGAGCCGTATGTGGGGGGTGGCAGTGTGTGGGGATGGTACCCTGCTCAAAGGTACCTCAGAGGTGCTTAGCAGTCTTGGGAACTGAACCCACAACTTCCTGTTCGCAGGGCCCTAAGCACTAGGCCATCAATTTATAATTCTGCTGTTCCAGTTTAAATGAGAGAGAATTTTTGAACAAAGCTGCATGACCCGTGTGAAGGTTACACTGAATTTCTTTTAAATTTAATTTCTTTTCTTTTCTGAAATTCATGTGATAAGGCTTTATGAACAGCTCTCAGTGTAAGAAACCCACAGCTTCTCCATTGATTTTCAAGATAATAATACTTCAATATTTGAGGAGTTCTCAGCACTTTCCCTTTACTTTTTTTTTTTTTTTTTTTAATAGTACAGCGGCATGTGCTTCCTTAAACTACAGCTGCTGCCCTCACTGGGAGTAGTCAGAGTTCACTGAGCTGGCTCCTCTATAATGCTTATTTCTCTCTTCAGAAGAGATGAAAAATACATTTGGCGCTCGCTCCAGATAGCTGATCAATTTCCTCAAGTTTACATTCAAAGGTCAAATATTAAAGGCGAGTTAACTCTGCTCTGTCTGGGTAATATCCTGCACTGAGCCCAACGAGACAGCTTTAACCGCGTGGGCTGACGGACCTTTTCCTGCATCCTGTCGCCTGGCTGTGGCCCTCGAGCGCTACAGAGGAGGTCTTTTTGATCTAATTAGGCAATTAAGTGCAGCTTAACTGAGGAAGAGTGCAGCCCGCATTTTTATGAAGTGCAGAATTACAAGGGAAACTAGGGCCCAGTCACAAAACCCAGGGGCAGATTATTATCGCTGACTAAATGTTAGTGAGTACATGTGCATGTGGCTGCCTGTGACCTGGCTGTTATTTTCTTGCAGCGGTCATCGCAGGTGGAGTTATTGGCTTCCTCTTCGCCATCTTCCTCATCCTCCTTTTGGTGTACCGCATGAGGAAGAAGGATGAAGGCAGCTATGATCTCGGAGAAAGGAAGCCCTCTGGAGCAGCTTATCAGAAGGCTCCCACCAAGGAGTTTTACGCATAGACTCCCCTCATCTCCCATTGTCTCGTAAGCCAAGCTTCACCAACCACAATGAC
This sequence comes from Hemigrammopetersius urotaenia, assembly GCA_037974485.1. NCBI lineage: Eukaryota > Metazoa > Chordata > Actinopteri > Characiformes > Alestidae > Hemigrammopetersius > Hemigrammopetersius urotaenia. The sequence goes on from JBBPDC010000141.1 coordinate 10,660,547, forward strand.
GATCTCATGTACATGACAACGACAAACATGTTCACATAGAGATTAAAAGCAAGCAAATCAACAATTGAGGAACAGAATAAACAAAAATAAATAAATAAATAAATAAATAGCATAAAGGAAAGCTTTTGCTTAGAGTATTGTAATTAAGACCTTTTCTTTCTTTCTTTTTTTAATGAAAAGCCAAGCAATGCTCGTTTTACAGTAAATCTCAGTGTATTTAAACTCTTTTTTGTGTATTATTTGAAAAAGACAAAAAACGCAATCTGTAAAGGTGAGGAATCTACATCTGTCTTCTGTCAAAGGAGCTATTTTTAGTCACTGACTACTTTTTAACTGTAGCAGTATGTATTTGTAAAGAAAAAAAAATTTAAAGTGGAAATAATTGAATATAATTGTTCTGTATCAATCCTGTTTTCATTTCATCATTATTTTTGTCTTAGCATGTCTGATGTCAATCTTAAAGGTGTATTTCATTAATTTATCTGTTTCTCTGGTGTTTAAAAATGCCTTTCTGTAGTTTTCATGAAGCTCTTTTGTCTCTGGATTAACATTTAACCGTCAATGTAAATGTTTTCCCTTAAGGTTACAATGTTTAATATTATTATTATTATTATTACTATTATTATTACTATTATTATTATTATTATTATTAGCTCTCACATCAACTTCTTGGTCTTTGTGAACAATTTACAACTGAATTTTTGTTTCTTTGTGTAGCTTTGGCTTCATGCATAATATCTCTTTATGCTTATTTCCTAATTGGACTTAAAGGTGAGAGATGATGGGACTTAAGTAGAACAAAAGCTACCCATATATACCTGGAAAGGCTTTATTATTTAATTTAAACTGGTCTTATATGGTACTTGTCGGTGCTCATCAGTTTGAAGCATGTGGGGTTACGCAGGGAAATTCAGCAAAATGTCCATGTAATTTGGTGCCCAACCTTTCCCGCAGCTTTTTCTCCTCATCATGACACCTCATACCGCCTAATTGGACCTAGTCTCAATTTCAGTTCCACGTGGGTCCATTATGAATTCGCCTTAGGGTCCAGTGGAGAGGGATCGGATTAATTCCTTGTGGATAGAAAATACTTGACTCATGTTCTGATGTGTTTAAGTCATGTCTGAATTACAAGGAAATTATATACGTGTATTTCAGACAAGCTCTTCTCACAAATGGAAAGACTGACGTCGGCTTGGTGGAGCATTCAGTCTAAGTGATAATATCACCTGGAAATAATCGCAGTGTGTGTTCTTTGGGCTTTGTTCCAGATTTCTGCCCTGCTTCACTTGTGTCTGCTCTTTTTTGTGCCATGCCTTTGGTTTTTTGAGCCATCAGACATGTAAGTGTCCTTTTGACAAATGTTCTGATGCTTCTTCTGAGAACGGCATGAATTTTCTGTCAGTGGTGATCTAGGCCAAACAAAATGTGGGCATGTTTGATAGGGCCAGTTGAACTCCAGGCTGTCTTAGAATGTGAAGTATTGTTTGTTAATCTTCTGGTGCTGATAATATGGAGGCCAGTAAAAAACATTTTCCCCCCTCTGTGGATTTATTAAAACTCAACAGGTTATGAAGGCACGCTCCCTGATGAACTTAACACACACTCATGCTTCTAACGTTCTCCATGTCACTTTCTTCTCCTTGTACTTAGCTGTTGCCAACCCCCTCTGAGTGATTTCCTTGGCCTCAAATGTTATCTAGCTCAGCTGGAGGTGAACAAAGAAACTGGAAACAAAACACATGAGCAAACCCAAAGACTCATAGGATTCTCACATCGATGTTTCGTATTCATATTCCCTCGGCCACTTTTGTGTTTTTCACTTTTGTGTTTTTTTTTTCTGTTTCATTTTTAGCCTTTAGTTTTGTTTTTTAAGACCTGACCATTGAGTCCAATTGCTTATTCATATATATGAAAAAAATATATAGAAATATATATAAATGTATATTCACAAAATGTTTTAAACCTTCAAAGTGCCTACCATTTGGAAATGTGCTTGTGTATGTCTTGGATGAAGATGGTGTGTATACATCAGAATGGCCAGAACGATGTCGTGTAAGCACAGCTGACTGTAATGGTAATTTTTTTTTAGTCTTACAAAATGCAGACAGTATTGTATCTATAAGTTGAAACAACACTACTGAATAAACATTGTGGCCTAATTTGGACCATCTTGTCTGTTTCTTGCTGTCTTGCTGCTTCTTAAATGTTCTTAAATTGATCTTGCAATTGAACTGTGCAGTTAGGGGAACAAATATGGGTGTATATCATTCTTCCAAAGAAAGAACTCTTTTTGCCACCTAATTTTGTACTTTTGAACTTTTTTATTTATATATATATTAGAGGTGGGCAAAGATTAATTTTTTTAACGCCGTTAATCTCATTGGAATCTTGGCGTTAACGGCCTTCAGTGCTGGTTAATACCAACTTTGTCAGACAGTTGGTATGGGAGGATAATTCAAGGGTTCTAATATTTCCATGAGAATGAATTTCTTTGCAACTATACATTCAGGAACAAAGTTACTCAACTGTCACTAAGGTGGCACCTTTAAGGGTATATCTTCACTACCTTTAGTTATGGAACATAATACAATTTATTTATATATGTATATACATATATATATATATATATATATATATAACTGCAACAGAATATGAGTTGAGTATGCATTTAATTTGACCCTGTTTTTTAGAGGTAAGTTAATTTAGAGGTATGTGTAGGACTTTCCCCCTTTTTCTTTTACTAAAAACTGGACTTCAAGACCAGTGCTGTAGCTTGAAGGGTACATTGACATAGTTTTTTCTTTGATGATGGTGTAGGGAGAGGTGGTGAAAGTTCTCTAAATCAAAAGTTCAAATTTTAGTATAAAAGTATATAAACTATAAAAAATAGAACGCAAAATGAAATTTTTAAGGTGAACTGAGGATGAAATTGTGAACTTGTAAAATAAACGTATCAAGAGCTTATTTGCCACTGGAGTTTCATCAGAATCAGAATCAAAAAACTATTTATCCTGGAGGAAATTGCTTTGTTAAGAGCTTGGCATTTAATACATTTCAGGAAGGTGATTACTGTGAAATTCATATAATTTCCAAAAATGTCAGTCCTACAGCAGCACATTGATTTGGTGATGCGCCGAGAAGAAAGTTTTTCCTTTTGAATTGGTTGTAAAGTACGAATATGTTTAAAAGCCTGCGGAAATGCTTAATAATTTGAAGCAAAGGCTACACTTTTAGCTTCTTTCCACTAAGGAAACTTTCCCTCTGCCTTGTTCTTTTCAAAGTCTTTGTTTTGGTGGTTGGTCAAGAGGTCAGGCAGACTTTAGCCATTGCAGATGTACAGCCATACTTTCCTCTATTGAGTCAGATGTGTGTTGCAGCTGTAGCGTCTGTCCCTGGGGCCCACTTGTTTTAAAAGTGCAAAGCATCCTTCCAGACCAGCACCAGCAATGGCCCTATTTATGCACATCCGTTCATTCACAGCGTCACACATGACCCGGCCCACCATTTGCGTTTGTGTGCTTGTGTGTCAGAGAGAAGTCAGGATTTATAGTTCTCTCAAAAGGTGCCCTATGTTTGTGCTTGCACTGGAGCTAGGGTTAGTGTGTGCCTGTGTCAGAGCGTGCCTTTAATTTATAGCCCTCTCAATAGGGGCATGAGTAGGGGAGAAAAAGAGAGAGGGAGCGAGAGCATGGATGGGTGCCTATGGGAAACAAAAGGGAATCGGGCCTCCTTTTTTGGGTGACGGAGCTAATTCAATAACGAGGCCAACAGTGGTTGCTGAACCATGCAGAAATTTCAAAGAAGTGGCATCCAAAGTAAACATGCTGTCAGGCTTCATAAGAGGCTCTGGCTGGAGGGCAAAGCCAGGTCTAGCGCGTGGTCTTACAGGCTGTGCTGAAACAGGCGGAAAATGAGTGACAGCTCAGTGTGAAAGAACACAAGCTAGTAAATACCACAGTCTATCACATAAAAGCTAATGTATCTATAACATATTTACAGTAGATTTTTACTTTTGAAACTGTAGGGCTTTAATATCTCCCAGTGTATTATTATTATTATTATTATTATTATTTCTTCTTTTAAGACACTCAGAGAAACTGTTCAGTCAATCAGAATCAGACAAAGCAGAACGTAAAACTAAAACTGAAAAAATAAGTAGAAAATATTACACACAAATAAACACAATAAATAAAATAAGAGCACAGAACTGGATTAGGGTGCAGTCTATGGACAAGATCAAATGGAGCTAGCAAGTTTGAAGAGGTGAGTTTTATGACTGGATTACAAAGTGGGAGGAGAATCAATGCTGCTGATATCCTGAGGAAGGGAATCTAAGGGATCTAAGGATCTAAACTTTAAAGTTTAACCCCTAGTACTTTCAGTCATTGAAATTCATGTTATGTGCATATATGAGTATGTATGTTGTTACCAGTGGTTGTCCATCTAAAAAGTCAGTGTATATGCATACTCCAGATACTCCATATTATTAGTGATTTCAACCGACCTTCATGAAGTTACACTTAGGTGGATAAAAACTGGGGTGGAGGTAGCTCAGTGGGTAGGATACTTGCCTCCGGACCAAGAGGTCACAGGTTCGAATCCTACCTCCAGCACACCACCACTGGGTCCCTGACCCCAACCCCAAGTTGCTCCTGGGAGACTGCCCCCTGTAGTTAGGGAATGGAAGTCGCTTTGGATAAAAGCATCTGCTAAATGCCATAAATGTAAATGTAAACTACACATTTGCAAGAGAACACTAACTACCAGTACTCAAAACAGGTGCCTTTCATCTTGGATTCAACTCATTGTTCTTCTCCAAGTGTGTTACGCTGCTCAGTGACGTTGCAGCAGATGTAGATGTAGCGGTTTGAAAAGATGGTGTCACATGACTCGGAGGAAGAGTGTCCTACCCTCCCAGTGTTGCTAAGGGAGCCCTAGTAGTAGTTGGAACTGGAGGACACTAAATTGAACAGAAAATAACTTTAATATAAAGTATGCTGTTTTTTTCCAGCAGTGATGCAAAATAGCCAACAGCAGATAACAGATTATGCACGCCTTATAAAAACTAAACCTTATAGTGAGGTTTTGAATGTATTTTAGTAATACATTGCCCTTGTTTTAGTTCCTTGAGATCATATGTTAGAGTGTCTAACAGAGCTGCTTTGTGAGTTATCTCTCTTTCTGTACTCCATTTTCTTCAATGATTTTTTTATGTAGTTCTTTGATTCACGTTATTATTTATAGAGCTTTGGGATGTAGCCTCAGGACAGTGCATGTTTTAAACCTTACTGTTGCTCCAGACGAGGCACTGAGGCTGCCTTACTTCATAGCTGTGTAAATTTTTTGTGTACATTTTCCAATAAAAAGAATTCATGAGATATACATAAAGCAAGTGCCTTGTGTGGTTTAAAAGCCCATGTGTAGGTTTTTACACCTCACATTAGTCTGCAAAACAATTCAGGAACATGTAGACAATTAAAAATGGGAGGTCTTGTCTAAATCAAACTACAAATAAGATTAGAAATCATGGCAGTGTGTTTTGTCCAACTGGAAAACACAAGGTTCAGCATGTCCTTGATGGTACAGCTTTTTCACCCTTGAAGCAACAAAACATACACGAGGTTCTGAGGGTTCCTGAAGCTCTCACGAATTCAATACTTGAACAAACATCTTCTGAATAATCTCACTCTGAACTGTCATTCAAAAGAACTGTGTATTGTGTCAAATCTAAGGGAACATGACTCAACCAGGCTTGGCGTCTTTCTCTAACTGTACAACAATTTTGTGCTCAGATTGAAAGCAGATGTGAAATAAAAGAACATACGAAAGTGACATTTTGGAACAGTTTCCCACTTTCTGGAAGCTTATACACATACAAATAAAGGTGCCAGTATGGCTTTTTGAAGCAACGCCACAGAATAGTTGCTTTTTCTTCCCTGAAGAATCTGTTATTGGACAGTGCTTTAGGAACCACTCAACTGAAAGGTTTTTTAGAAAACTAAAAGTGGTTCTTGCAAAGCATACCTCCAAAGAGCATAACATATTTGATCTTCTCACAGTTTTTGCACTCTATTAAATGTTTGCTGATCGTTTAAATATGAAGGTGTTTGCTAATTAGCAAAAGCTTATTATCAAAGCTTATGGCTGACTAATGGTGTAAGAGCAAAAAAGGCCATGTCTGAACCTTCATTAAGCTTCATTTATCATGCCAGAAAAGTTGATCCCAAGATCTCTTCTTGTAGGCCACCAATGAACCAGGGAGTTGGAATGTAGGCCAAGATCTTATTTAGTTTCCTTTAGATTTACCTCAGTTTTATACTGTCTCTATTATTACCACACTCTATATTTCTGAAATGGTTACTTGTATGACAGATATTTTTTTGTGAACTTAATGTAATGTAAGTTAATACAGCAAGATTTAATTTGTAAGTCATGTTGGACCAGTTCTGTTGATCACACCATGTAATGGAAAGGTGGTGTTTCCAAATGTTGTGAACCAAAACATTTTGAGAGAGAGAGAGAGAGAGAGAAGAGAGAATTGTGTTAATTCATGTGAATTCTTAAGCAACACAGCTTCAGATAAAACATCCACCTGTGGATGTGAGATTGTATTAAGCAAGGGCTATAGCTGACTGCACAGCAACAGGTTCAAAGCTTCCATGCTGAAAGAAAAACACTTGCTAAAAATGTCACCCTCCCCGTGAGACTCTACGTGCTCATTGTACTCCCACAGGTTCAAGTTCTCAGCCTGCCCAAGGGGATGCTCTCAAAAAGCAGGCACATGTGCTTTTAGCTGTTAGCAGTGTTAGCTTGGGACCCTTTATTGCACACACGTCTCTCGTGTCAAAGGCATTGTGGCAGGGATGATTCCGAACAGTGTTCATTTGCCGAAGGATCCACTCGCACGGATTAAAGTTTTGACAGACACCGAGAAAAACATTCTCTCCCCACAAAATGGCTTGATGCCAAAGTAATTGGTCCCAGTGGGTGGGAGGTGTGTGTCTATTTGTGCCCCCTCCCCATTCCCCCTTCTTTCTCTCTGCTGGTGGGGTGCGGTCCAGAACAGAGTGAGAGATGCTTAAGGTTGAAGCAGAAAATGAACATTTTCAACGCACATAAATCACGCGCTGCCATTTGTCTCAGCGAGAGGCCCCTTCATTATCACGTTACACTGAGTGTGTTCTCAGGCACAGATTAATGTCAGAGCCTTTTAAACGTAACCTGTTGGGCTTGAGGCTTTCACTCTTTCTTAAACCGACAGGCTGTCTTTAACTCGGAAAATGATACACACGGGAGGGTGGTCTCTGAAATTTGTTAAAAGCACGTAACAGCAGTGCTGGGAGCTGCTGGAAGCTGCCAACATTTATGTAACCTCTAATGGCTCTCATTGCTTCTGCTGGGCTATTTAGCCTCAGCATTTCAGCATGGCTTTCCTATATGCCATTTACAAGAAGTAGTACCCCCCTTTAGTGTTTGTCCTGTTTGAATGTGAGAGTTATAATGCCAACAAACTTCCTAGTACAGAGTCGGTATCCTAGTGGGGCTTCAAACTTTGCTAAAATGATTTTCGAGATGAAAAATACTCCATTCCCCAGTAACAATCTCAATTTACTGAAATGACAAGCTCTCCATTTGCTACTTAATCATTCTGGCTTTTGATTAAAGAGGCCTAGTATGGAATGCCAATGTGCCACCTTGGTTACACTTGATAGGATTTGGAAAAGCGTTTCATATGAACTCGAAGCTCTGGTGGCAGTCTCAGCCACATCTTACGCAGCAACATGACAGCATGGTTTAATTTTAATACAGAGCGCTAGCGGTGGTCTCGCTGGAAATTAAAGTTTGTTGTGATTAAGGCACTCTGATGGGACCATTTATAATGATTACATTTTAATTAAATGTGACCCTCATGAGAGAGAATGATTTGGGCTTTGGTAAAAGATGTTATTCAAGCAAAAACTATAAGTATGCTACTATACTTTAACCAAAAGTTGAAGAGGTATTTTACTGATCAATGATGATTGGCTTGGCATAATTATATGGGTCTTAACACAAAATCATCCACAATTAAAGTTCATATCTGACCAGAAACCCCTGTACAAGCAGTTTGAATTCAGTGAACAATCTCCCTCAAAAGCTGGATAAGAGAAGGGAGGGCCACAGCCAGGTACCCAGGTTGAACTCAATTGAACTCTCAGGACACAGGCCCTTAAAAAGAAGATGGCCATAGCTTACAAGTGTGAAATGGCCGCAAGATCAGATAAGAATGCAGGTGTCCAGACTGAGCATGCCAGAAGAGGGGCA
>JBBPDC010000141.1:10668953-10688129 GCA_037974485.1 Hemigrammopetersius urotaenia
AGGTGTGGCTTCTTTTTGGTTGGAACAAAAACCTGCACCCACAGCGGCCCTTTCTGGACAGGTTTGACACCCCTGCCCTAACCGCTAGGCCACCAGCTGCCCCACAAAGTTCCAAGCCCCAAAGCCAGTCTTGGCATGCCAGGCACTTAGCTTTGACCCCGACGTGATATGTGGTATGTGGTGTTATATGCCGGTATGTGGTATGTGGTGGTATGTGGTGTTATATGCTCAAGTCAGATTCAAAATTCATATTTGGCTTCTCAAAGCCTGCCTCCCATTTTTGGGAGATTTTATGCAGCCTTTCACTTTTAAGTAACTTTCACTTTTCTCCTTTATTCTTGTTCCCTTCTTGTTATTCTTGTGTCGCACACTGGCACACCAAGGTCTGGTCTACGCTTGTGAAAAAAATGGCCAATAAACATTGAATCGTTTCAGTTTACTGCAGCCAGCAGCACATCTTTTTGTGTCAGGCAGGACTTTTATTCAGAAAAAAACTGTTTTCAGGTTTGGACCCAAGTTACAGGCCTGATTAAAACTCTTGGTGGTGACATGTGCGAACCTTCCCTCAGTTTGTAATGCATGTAGCCCCCAATAGTGGATGGAACTGCCCATGACTATTTGGGAGAAAGAAATGTTTGAACCTTTACATTATCTTATGGTTCTTTAAACTTTTCAAATGGTTCTTCACACCCACACACTGCAGTGTGGAGCCGCACACAGATCCTTGTAGATTTGACGTTTAAATCTCCCAGCACTGTTTGATGTTTGAAGAACGCTGAAGACCTGTGTGAGTAAAAAGGAGAATCATTCCTCTCTCTGTGTGATTAGAGGGCTGAGTATCACAGGGATGTGAGGCTTGCTTTCCACTTTCATTGTCACCACTGTTTTATCTCAACCACAAACCACCAGGCAAACACAAGCTCTAATTTCACAACAAAACCCAGCAGATTTGCTCCTGCCCTCTCTGTGTTGTCTGATCCTCGATGTTCCAATTAAGCAATCAGTGTAAAAACACCCTTGTGCTCATTTGATTGCTGATACCTGTTATTAGGATGTGAGAAGGCATTTTTATAGCACTGTTCATGTCTGCCTTGCTGGGTTAGTATTTTGTGCTTTGTTTAGTGTGGTAAAGCAGTGATTTGGCTGTGAAGTTAGGGAATGGGGTCCTCCTAATAAAAGGGTCCAAAACATTGTATTGCATGATAGACACACAGGATAGACAGTATTTATGATCCTTTGTCTTTGAAAGCATTTTTTCTGAATCTTCTGAGTTCTCAAGGCCTGATCAAGCATTTCATTGTACACAGCTTTTCAGAATGTTGGAATGAACATTTTTCTTTGATGGTTTTACATCACATATTATAGAAAAATCAAGTCTTTGAGCTTTTTCTTCAAATGAAGGACAAAGTTGTCACGTTCAGCATATGCATGTCTGACTTAGCTTTGCACTGAAGCATTGCCTTCATGCTAAACAGAAAAAGCTGAAAAGAAAACATCCTCGTCATCGTGGTCCTCAAACAAAAACTTTCCCTCCATGACAGAAATCCAAACTACAACTTCTCCCTGAGCACACACTCTGGAAGTCATTCTACAGTATGAACTCTCACTGCCCTATCAAACAGCACCAAAGTGCATTACATTACTTACACAAGAAACTGGACTATCGAAGCCAAATCCGTTCTGTTTTTTTACCTTACTTAGCAGGTTTATGTTACTTTTTAAAAAACAACTGAGCAATTTGTAGCTCATCCTGTGCTGCCCTGATCATCTAACTATGTTAACTATTAACCTAAACTACACAGCTTTCAAAGATACCATCAGCTCATCTAGGAAATAAATCAGACTGCTTCATTAAACTGGATACGTGATGCTGTAGCTTAAAAAGTTGTAATACTAATCTACATATTTAACATTTAAAACTTATTTTAGCTCTGATTTATCACATATATTTGCTCAGGCTAGTCTTAAGCTATCATAAAAATATTATTTTTGTCAAACAGGTATTTAATTTTCATAAAATAACCTAGTGAAATTCATAACAGCAACAACATCAAAAGCCTCTAAATGTACTTTCATTTTGTTGATATTTATGTGAGATCACTGGGGTCTTTTTGTCACGGTGAGGGTCAGAATGATCAGGTGAAATGTGAACTGTGCCCACAATGTAGCGTGGTGGAAGAGCTGGAACGTGAGAAACACATAGAAGCCGGTAAGCCACGCAGTTACTCTCAGAACGCTCCTAGAGGAGTTAGAGTTCACACCAATATGAACCCGCGTTCTGAACACGCACACAGACAGTACACGGTACCGGAGATCTGGAACTGGAGTTGAGATGAGGGACACATCAGCATGAAGCTAGAGACTTCAATGTCAGTGTGACAGGTGACACTTACTTCCAGGTTATATACCTGACGCGAGTTATCTCCAGTGCCACGTGATGTCACGTAATCAGGTGCGTGTGACACTTTTCCTCAGGAAAAATATCTGAGCAAAAGCTGAACAAAAATTCTCCATTTTCTTTTATCACTTTGTTGTCTCTGAGAAACTTCACAAATATTAAACAGACATTGTTTTTTTCCCAATGGGCTGGAACTCCAGACATTGTTAGGAAATAAATCCATGATCTACCATCAATCAGTTGAACTGTTTAGGATTTTGGGAGCCCCTTTAAATGTCTTTTGATGAAACAGTTGTGACTTTAGGAGCTGATGATGTCCACAATGTTCTCAGAAAAGATCTTTATGTCATAATTTAATGTGATAGCCATATCCTCATGTCATGTAACAACAAAACCACCACCATGAAGAACAATAATACTACTAAAAAAATTAACTTATATGGAACTTTAACATGACCCTCTGTCCAAGCTTGCTTTATGGCAGACATATAGGAAATACTACAGAAATGTGAAGACAAATGAAATAAATGAAATAAAGTGCACAACAAACAGGGACAACAGGAACTAGAGTGAGGAGGAGAATAAATGCATTGATAAAAGAGGAAAGTTAGTGCTCCTGAGTGGCTCAACTGTTGCCACTATCACTATGCACAATTGCCACTGTGTTGTGGTGCCACTTGGGAGGTCACAAGTTTGAACCCTAGTGGATTCCTAAAGGGCACATTTGGCCTTACACTCTCTGGGTGGGCTTGATGGATTCCTTTTTGGCCTCCTTTTCCTCCCCATCACTCCACCCTCTAGGCAGCATGGCATCTGTTAGCTAAAGTAACGTAACTGGCAGTCAGTGTTCTCCTCCAAGCATGTTGTGTTGGTCTTGTGTGATGGGGTAGTTCTAGGTAGTGGCTGAAATCGGAGATGACTAAATTGGGCATAAAATCCCAAAACAATCAAAATAAAAAAGGAGGTTTTGTACGGTTAGGGGGAAGAGAGATGAACAGAGTCACTGCTGTGGAAGTGTTCCATAATTTGAGGGCCATGACACAGTAAGTAGTGCTCTGACAATAGAGTCTCTTCCTGCAGTCTTCTGCTTGTCAGAATCAGAGTCTTTCATTCGTACCTGTTCAGGAATACTTTTGACTCCAGCTGATCTTCTGCACGGATCTCTTCCCGAGAGCACAAAGGCGGTGAGGCAGCCACAGCTGCAGTACAGTGCCTGATCAGCAGGGAGGAAAAATGGAAGCGAAGAAAGGCCATTATCCACTCCAGAGCTTTCTTTTTGTTGCAGTGCTGATCTAACCCTGCCCCCGCCTCCATTTATGTGAGTCTCTGTGTCTTTACCTGCTGTCACTAAGCTGAGCTGGGCTGCGAGGAGAGGACCCCTCGGGGTCTCCCGGCGTGGTTTTAATGAATGCTCTTTGAAGTGTGCCATGATTGTGCAACACCCGCGTCCTCTTCAAAGGCGAGGCATCTCCAGTGATGCATTATGGGATATGGATGGCGTTTTAGCTGAGTGTACCGGTCCCTTCATATTACAAACAAGACTTTGATGCATGGGCTGGAGGTCACGAGTGAGTGGGAGATACCAAAAATGGCATCTTGCGAGTATAAACACACACACACACACATACACTTACAGTAGTTTGGAGTTGTGGTTCAAGGCTGCAGTCGCCTGGGGTGACATCAGCTGGGCTTGGCGCTGTTATCTCAATAAAGTGGAATGATTTTCAGAGACCACTCATACTACTGGCCCTCCTCCACACTTCTTCATAGCCTCTCCATCCCTTTCATGTAGTTTAGTGGATGCACAGCCTTGTGTGTTTAGAACCTCATATCAATCAGTCAGATTTCCTTTCCCTGTTTTTATGAGTTTTCACATCTAGTTTCGAGTTGATATCTATAGTGTATTTTGTTCGTTTTTGTACAAAATCAGGGCTGCATCTTCTGGCCTCACTGTATATAGTTGTATGTAGCTGAGATGACAAGTTGACACTGACTTATTTATTTATTTTTTACGTTTTTGATATTGTATGAACAATTAATGATACAATTATTTTAAGTTACATTAAACCTTTTTTCTTTCTTTTGAAATGTTTGCAATGCAGGGTTTTGTTTTTACAGTGATAGGTTGAAATCTGTTTCACATTCTGAATGCAGCTTAATGCAGAATAGGCTGCTAAAATAAACCCAACTCTGATCCCTTTAAGAACATTTATATTTATACTTATACAGTAAAGATTATAATTCTTATTAAGAAGTGTAATGTGACTTGTCTACAGGCTACATTACTAGGTTTGGGTTGAGGGCAATGCCAGCCCCAAGGCTGCTCAGTGGCTGTAGGTGTTCCTCCAGGCTGCGGCCACTGAACTGCTTAAGAGCCCATTTAGAGATTAATGAACTGAAGGACAATACCAGCACTGCAGAGTGATTCTACCTCCTCACCTCACCCTGCCACTTTCTGCACTGGACTACCTTTCTCTGACATTCTCTTTGAAAACACAAAAGAAATTATGATTCTGATTAACTATTTAATTCATTCTACTGTTTGAAAGCCTTAAAATGCATTTCATGAGGTCAGAAACAGTTTAAATGCTCTTGTTTAAGCCTTTGATGTGAATGAAAAAGCAAAGTAACAGTTCAGATGAAGAAAAGCAATGTTCGCCATTTCGTTGCCGTGGCTTTGCTGAATGGACTCTGCGCCCATCTTAACCTAATAGAAAAATACTTCGATATTTTTCAAGCAAATCTTGAGCTGATCGTAAAAAAATAAAAGCAGAAAACCTGACTCAGGTGGAGCAGCTGCCCATTTAATTCAAAGTAGGTTTTGAGTCAGCAGAGCTTCTGTTCCTTTACTAATTACAAAGAACTGCATCAAATTTATTGTCCATGCAGACGGATCGCATGCTGCAGGCGTGGCAGCAAAAAGATCTTGGTTGAAAATTAAGAGGGGCTATTGCAGAACTATAGATTTTACTGTGTAGAACCCAATTGTTCCTATTTCTTATCAGTTGAAACTTTTCTTTTGTCCTAGAAGGTCAAATTAATATTCAAGTTGATCACAATGTATATTCTTTAGCTTTTTTATCAAGGCGTCTAAACTTTAGCAGATTGACTGTTTTCCTTCATTATGGACTCAGTTCTCTCTTCAGGCAACAGCGATCACTTGTATGGCTAATGCTGTTCTGAGCAGGTTGTAAGACTGTGACTCAGTAATAGCAAGACTTTCAATCAAGATACGGCCTGTGGAGCAAAAAAGCCAGCAAAGTATTTTCAGGCAAGCCGTCGGCAAAATCTAATGATTTTAACTCCTGTGGCATCCATTTGTGAGAGATTCTCTAATTCTGAGGCCCAGAACCCGCAGCGCAGCCGTATGTCTCGAGAAAACGTAGACAGCTCCTTTCTGAATGATTTATTGGAAGACACATTTTTAGGTCAGGCCATTTGCAAAGATGTATCCATCAGTTCAAAAAAGATTAGGACATTCATACTGACAGGCTTCATTCATGAAATAACATTTTAGAAACAGAATCAGATGAAGCCATTCCTGTGCAAATAATGTATATAATAGTGTTCAAAACTAAATCAGCTAAAGAATCAAATTCATTTGTAAAACCACACATGCACATTATGCCGTACACACAAGTTGTCTTATTTGAAGAAAGTATGAAAAGTAATTGCAGCTGTTTTACATTAGTTTTGTTGTTAGTTTGATTCACATTGTAACACTCTGTTATATATTTGCCCCCTTTTGGTCACGCTCTGCCTTTTTCCTGTGCCATGTGGTTTTAGTTTGGTTTCCAAGTTCCGCCCTTATCATCCCCCCTGATCGGTGCAGTCTCCTGTGTGTCTTTGTTATCCTTTCTCATCCAGGTGTCTCTGATTCCCATATCTGTATACATACCTACGTTAGTCTACATTTCACGGTTGGTCCACTGTTACCCTCATCTAAGTGTCCATAGTCCATTGCCTTGTGTTTCTCTACTTGTTTTTTATTATTTGTACAGTCTTTCAGAGTTTATGTTTCAAATGAATCTTGTCTTTGCCTGCGCAACTTTCTCAATTCTTACAAACATCTTGGCAAAAACTGCAGCACTGGATTTTCTTTAATATATCAAAAATTCAAACAGATCCCATATGATAGTAAATAACTGGTCAAAAAAAAGATTAAACAGCATTTGTATATTATGTCTTACCATACACTATTAAGGATGCCATGTCTGTAAGCTTCAATTGTTCTACACATGAATCTGCATAACTCTAGACAAAGTGTCCAATATCAGCCCTATATCAGCACAGTGTTTAGCCAAAGTAAGCAAGGGGAAATAACTTAAGCTTTGTCTGACTTTTTGTGAGGTTGTGTACACATAACAGTGCAGTATACGGTTTTATAACTTCTATATTATATATGGCTATTTCTTGATTGTCAGAGTGTACAATGACATGTCAGAGGTATGAAAAACTTTTTTTACCATAAAAGCCATTTCAGATTTCAAATATCAGATTTCAAATAGAGAAAAAAACATGTCAGTGACTTTTTTGGCCCTATACCAGCTCAACCTTTTCAAACAGTCTTTCTGCAACAGTGCACTAACCCTTTACTTTTTAGATGCACAAACAGAAATGACCTGTACACAACCGTCTGCTAAAATGTTTCTCTCTCTCTCTCTCTCTCTCTCTCTCTCTCTATCATTAATTAGTGTCAGAGTTTCTAGCATTGGAATATTTATATTCTGTTTTTTTTTTAAAAGCTCCCTGGAATGGTAGAGACAGGCAGAAGGACAAAGCAAATTTCACATTTGCCAAACTGAAGCAAATATATTGTGACATTATCAGGTAAGTACTTTTACTAGTGGCTAAAGCGTGTTTGCTAGCAGTGCTACCTCACTTAACATTACTAACACTTCCAGGCGGCTTATGTTTTCCCCTTTGAAAGAGTTCCAATATAGATTTGATGTACAGAAAATCCAGCCTTTAAATCCTCCTTGATGTTTATTAATTTCATAGAAAACGCAAAGTAGAGATGCTCTTAGGGGACATGGCCTTGCTGGCAGTGCCCAGCTCCACTAAGCTGAAGCCGAGCACATGATCTCTGGGAGATGTCGCAATCAAGCTTACAGATGGAAAAAAAAGCCTTTCAGCATCTCCAGAACTACACTGCAAAATTTAAGTGCTTGATATTACAGTGTAAAGATTCTTTTAACAGGTGACCTCCCAGATAGCATACCTCCTAGATAACAGGTGACCTCTCAGATAACCAGAGCCAGTCTTCTTCTGGAAGATCTGAGTAAAAGTCACCTTCTTTTAGCACATTTCATTAGTGATTCGGTGTGTGACTCTAGAGCTTGTCCTGAAGATTATCCTGAAGCTTTATAACATGGTTTTCTATTAAACTGGCCAAACAGCAGACAATGTAAACATGTATTCATTTGACTGAACTGTGCTCATTTTAAGGTTTGTGGTTTTTAGAAACCAACAGTAAAACCATCAGGTTTTTAATCCTTATGGTTCTGATGGCAGGGAGGGCAATGCAAAGTTGCCAAATAAGCTGAGGCATTAAAACTGCTTCTGTCTTGTATGGAAAGGGAATTGCAAGTCAATTTAAATTCGAGTAATACAAATACTGTAACTAAAGATGCAACTGAATGACTATTAAACAAAAAGAGGTTCGATTATCAGTATGCAGGAGAGGCCATTTGTGAACATTCCGACAAATCACATTTCCTTCGCTTAGTAATAGACTAACATAAAGTAGCAATGGTAAAAATTCAGATGTACACAGAGAAAGACAATATTAGTCCCATGTAAAGTTCCATGTATTTCTAAAACTTTATTTTTTTAACCCAATGTTTAGCCCCACACAATTTTACATAAGTACTTTACAACCTCTTTTTGTCCCTCAGAATCAAAAGACTGCATTTAATATTGATAACTGACCTCCATTATGATCGGCTGCATTATGCTTCAGTTGACAAGTTTTCTTTGCAATTGAATTGTGAAAATGGAGGTTAAGCCACAGTAACCTGAATAGGATGTTTTCATGATATTACAAGAACAATGAATTTAAAAACGGCTGTACTTGCAGGTTAGTTTACGTTCACGTTTACGGCATTTAGCTGACGCTCTTATCCAGAGGGATGTACATCAGTGCTTAAGAAGTCCACAACTGTTTCTTACCTGAAAAACAGCTTAAATCCAACTATTTAACCAAGATACTGCAGTCAGTTTCCACATATGGACTGTATGGACTGGGAAGAGAATGGTATATTTTGAAACTTTTGAAATAGTGTGTACAGTCTACCTCTTTTATTTAAAAAAAAGTGATTCTGATTACACAGATTTATCACAGATTTACAGCAGGATGATTGGACTGTGTCTCTGGTGCTGTTTTATTGAATGAGTCAGATAGGTGGTAATGGCATAGTGCGGCATGTCTCGGCAGAGTCACAGCAGAGACAATACCTTTTGAAAGGAAGAAGACAAACTGCTGTTCAGGATCCTGCAGTGTGCATTTAGCATCTTTCTCCAATCTTCTCCCCCACTGACAAAGCTAATAATAACTCAGATTGCTTTGTGTCTGTGGGCCATTATTTCTAGAAGCTTTTTGCGCTGTGGCATATAATCAAAAACACATCAAAAACCGATATATACAGAACACAGAAATGTACACAAATATCAGACAGTATAGAAACCTATAGACAGTGTGTAGCATTCCACAGCCTCTCATTCGCCAAATGTTAATTAATTAATGTTAATTGCAAAGTGCCAATTCATTTTTGCCTGACTCCAGTCTCTATAGGTGTCCTGCTATTCTTTTCCTATTTTGTATGTACTTTGTTTTTTACATCACTTGTTTTAATTAGCTGTTAAACACACTTTATTTTCAATTATGGTATCTGTAGCTGCTGCAAAAAACCATCAGCCTTGGCTGTTATAAAACTGCACTCAGTGATTCAGCAATGAATTTCTTGTCCCGTAATCTTTAATTCAATTTTATATAATCCTTTCAGTTAAATACATGATCAACTGTCCCAGCCTCTGTCAACCTGAAATCAGGATTACATCATAAAGTCATGGCTTATAAAAGATAGAGTTTAAAGCCAGATATTTCATAACCTAAGGTATCAGCAGGACATTTTATTGCCTCTGGTTTAATGCATTTCTATGGATTTTATTTGACTGCTCTGAAACAAACTGACCTACATGGTCAATTCCTTTGCGGTGGAAATGAAATCCCATTTTGTTGTTTGAACAATTTGTATTTTCTATTCAAAGAGAGCATCCCACTCTCAGTCATGCTTTCGAAATGTTTCAGCAACATTGCACCATTACAGCTGAACCAGTTGCATAAGTGGTTCGCACAGTCATTCATTGAACAGTTCAGTTCATTTTCATGGTGATTTAATTGTGCTTTTGTTCAATGCACTAACAAGAAAGTGTTACACAATCAGCGCTTTGATGGGCTTTTGGTATTCTGGAGTGCTGCTTTGCCGTGATTATACAGCGCAAAGCAAATAAAATGTTACTACCACACCCTCAGTAATGTATTTTAGTACATTACCTCAAAACCTCAGGCGTCTCGGGAAAAATAGCCCTCAGAGTGCAGCGCTGGAGAACTGCTGCTCCAGTGGCTGTTTGTAGCAGCTCATAAAAAGACACTTGCCTATTAGCACTACATCATGTAGTAAAAAGACCACTGGGAGACAGAGACCTCCTTCTAGCTTATCTCCCCCTCTCTCTAATTTCAGTTCCATTCATTTCAATTCAGTTCAGTTCTGTTTAGAGCATTAAAGAACAAAATTCTCAATTTCATTTGAAAATAAGTCATTTTAATACAATAAATATCAGCATTGAAGAAAGGGCTTTGAGGCAGAGATAGTGTCTCTCTCCCTCTCCTCTTGCTCTCCTCTCTTGCTTTCTTCCTACTTCCTTTGCTCTCTTTCTGTCTTCTTCCTTTCCACACACACGCACACACGCACACCCACACACTACATACACACTTTTTTACTGCATGCTCTTCCTAATATACTTCTTTCAATGGAATAATAATTTCCCTTTATTCCTCTGCCTCCCCAGAGTTCCAGATTCCTCTCCCTCCTCTCTCCCCCTTTCATTATTTCTGTACCGCTGCCGTTCAGGCAATGTGTGTGCGCGTGGCTTTATCGGACGGATAATCAAACCCTGTATGATGAAGAGCCTGCCGCCGAACAGTGAGCAACGTCACCTCGGATGACCTCAGAATCAGATCCGAGGAGAGGATTGTTTTATTGCCTTTGTGATGGAGAACAACTGTAACTGTGCTGGATTTACATAATTTGCAATGTAACAGAGAACGTAATCCGTTCAGCAGGTGGAGGGTGGCCATGTGTGTCCATGTGCTTCTACATCATTTGTGTGTGAGTGCGCAAGTGTGTGTGCTAGTATGTGTGGTGTACCGCATAATACATTATGCATGTGTTAATACCAGTTCAAGCTATCATGAACTTCGCAGACTCTTCTGCAATTTAATTATGGAACTGAGTGGAGCGAATCTGATTGGAAATGTGGAAAAATTTCCATTCTAAGTTGTAGCTGTAAGATTGCTGACCTTTGATCATTTGTTTTTCTTCTGAGGCCAATAAATCATTTATATTCACACAGTTTGACTAGTGTTAAATTGTCAGTCATTTTATTTACATTTTAAACCATTACCATTACATTTAAATTCATTACTATTGCACAAGTATGATGGTAAGTGTGTTTTTGTCAGTACAAAAGGTTTGTAAAACACTATTTAATGTCAGAATGAATACAAAAACATGAATATAATTCTATAACATTTCTATAATATAATTATATAAACATAACATAACTTTTTGTTTGTTATTAATACCTTGGAAGCATACAGTTAACAGTACAGAGGTTTGGTTCGTGACTTCCAGCCACTGCATGGACTCCTTCAGCAGCACCTCATTCAATTTTATTAAGGACTCATATTTTTCAGTATTAGGTGGTTACTATAAATACTGAGCTTCCTCAAGGAGAGGTTTGGAAGTAGTTAGGATAACACATGTCAAAGCACAGTGTGCTCATACTGATTTTAATATTATATATACAGATATATTGGGCGTTTCATTACAAGAACCACCTAAGTTGCATTGGTCCAGCCAATCACAACACTAAATGCCAAAATGTTTATAACCATAACAATTTATTTTGTTACAGCACTAATATTGAAACTCTTACTTGCTGTCATATCAAACATGCACTGAACATTTGCACTTAGGGGCCCACTACAGGAATGACTGTTGTCAGTGAATGTAAAGCAAGTCTTTAATTATGATCTCATGAATGAAGCATTTCAATGAATAATCTCTCAGAATCTTTTTTATGGTTCATTTGTAATTGAGTGTTACTTTACAAAATGATTGCAAAGCATTAGAAAGTACCATTCTTCTTTTAACACACATGGTTGTGTCTTTGCAAATCAGCATTAGCACCATTTAACACATACTTCCTACTCCACCCAAAATCGCAGCCTACGGTAATTTCCCCAAGGAAGCCTCCATCTGTTTCAATTTTACAGCAAAACTGAGTGAAATGAAGTTGTTTGACATGTTTGTCACAAACTGTTGCAAAGGCTTCTAACTGGCAGCAGCTAATTCCACCTTGTTAAACCTCTGTAGTTATCAGAATCACTGGGATAACCACAGTATGTCCAGGTGATGCTGTTACACTGACATTGAAGCCACTTGTCTCTTTGCTTCTGTCCTCCTGTGTGTCTTTTATTGTTTACCTGGTCATAGCATGCTATCATTAAAATAAATCTTCATCAGACCAAACACCAAAACTCGTATTCTACTGCAGAAGAAAGCACGGTTCTTTACTTCTTTACTTGCTACTTTTTGGGTCCATTCTTTAGGATGTGCTCACAAATAGTAAAGGCAGAGAGTTTTTACACGATATAACAACATAAAAATTGAATATATGAACGTGTCCCTGTGTTATTTTGTGTCTCCAATCCTGGCACTTCAGCCATTGCATTTTTGCTTCCTTAAGAAGTGAAGAGATTGTGTGTGTGTGTGTATGTGTGATATACAGTCATGTGCTTTCCTAGAGTCAAGCTGACAATTGAATCCAGTCCCCAGTGATGTGAATTCCTAAACTCAACTGAACGCACAATCAATCTTCACACACCTTTAGATCTCTTAACAATTAGCTGTTTACTTTGTAGATGAGTGAGTTTCTGTGACAGGCACCAGAGACATTTTTAATGGAGGGGTGGGAGGTGCACGCTGCTGTCTATGTCTCAACTGTTGTCTGGCAAGGGAAAAGTGAGGGATGATACAAATGACTTTGAAAAGTGCTGCTATAATGGAGCCGGCGCTCATGGCTTCTGTAATACGCAGTCTGTTAGACTGAAAATCTCTGTCTGCCACTCTCTCGCTCTCTCTATCTGTCTGTATGTCTCCTTCTCTCAATCTCTCTTCCTCTTTTCCTCTGCAGACTGATCAAGTCCAGAATCCTGGTAGATTTTAACTTTTACAAGAGTGTGGGGGAACTGATCGGGTTTGAAGACGTGTGGTGTTGTGAAGGTGTTCTGTGTTCTGTTATTGCTGGGGAACTGAGTTGTATATCAGAAGAAGACTCATGAACATTTTGCCCATGAACTGTTTAATGTTATGTTTCTCCCTAATTATTTTATTTATTTATTTTATCTATTTATTTACATGTTTTTACTATTTATATAACCATTGAGTTATGTAAATAATGAGTGCCTCATAACTCAAATGTCTGTGAGTTATGTAAATAAAGGAGTGTAAAAAAAACCTGTCTTTTCCTCTCTCTGTCTTTTTCTTTTTCTGTCTCTCTGATTTTCTTTTCTTCACTCTCACACACATGCAAACATCATTTAAAAATAGACAAATGTAGCTAAAAACATGTGCCAAATTTACTACCTGGCATCCTGTGTGTGTGTGTGTATGAGAGAGAGAGATTTGGATGTGAAAGGGGTATCAAAAACACATTATGTAAAGCCGCCGTCCACTAAGATGATTATGTGACACGCACACACACATGCACACGCATATACTGATCCTGACTGCCCAGGTCAAACAGGAAAAGCTCTTCTGATAAAAAAAGGCATAATTAAAATGGAGAGTACATAATGTAACACACTACTGAAAAGCACACACTAATGTAATCCTGCTCTTGCGTTCATGTCATATTTGAATGCTCACACAAACACAAACAGGTGTTCAAGGTGAAGGGAGGTGAATGATCAGGAATGATACAAAATAGTGTTACAATTTCAAAACTCTAAGAAAATGGCATTTTTCAGTAAATATGTTCATAATTTTGTAACAGATTCTTTTAATAATTTAATAATAATAATTTCTTTTGGTGTTTCAGTTTTCAGCCAAGTGTTTCCTCATTTCCGGTTTTCGGTTTCAGTCAAAAAAATCATTTCGGGGCATCCCTGATTATTATTATTATTATTATTATTACCACCATCATCAACAACAACAAAAACAACAACAATAATAACAGCAATAACCACGCTTTCATTTTTTTTCCAGTTGGTTTTGAACCTCTCTCAAATATGATCTATTGGTTACATTGGTCACTGGCATCAAACTTTACAGATTTGTTTGTTATAAGGGACATTTGAAATTATATGTTGTTATCTCAGGTATCAATGACCTCAGGATTCCCACCATGTAATTATGACTTGGAGTCATTCAGTAGCAATTCTCAAGCTGCCAACTCATATTTACCTTTACAGCACATATACTGTGTTACTGAAACTAGCAGTCATGAAGAAGACCGCACACTTACCCATAAACCCAGATAAGATCAGAGACTGGCCTGTCCAAATATCTCTTTTTACAACTAGTAAAAAGTACTACTACTAAATTTGACAGAACAGACATTTCTTTGACTGATTAGAGTCTGCTAACTAATTACATTTCTAAGTACATGCTGTCGGTTTGCACAGGCCACCCTTAACTATTAGTGCTACACTTTCAGTTCTGAAAATAAAAATCAAAACATGAACAAAAAATCAAGGGAAAGGCATCACTGCAAAACAAAAACAAAAAACTAATTTCTGTCTGAGACCCTTATGACACTCTAGAAGTGTGTAGCTTGCAAATGACTTCCCTTGTTTTATCTGATGCTTGCACATTTTAATTTGTATGTAGAGTATAGAAAGGATTCTAAAGTAAGTACAGAAATAAGTTAAATAACCTGAGTTTACTAAACTTCTGACAAATCATTAATCTGTGTTTTATATTATTTTAACTTTACCTAAATTAAAATGTATATTTTTTACAGTGTTACATTTCTTTAGATATTCTTTTAGTTCTCACACAGAGTTGCTAGCTTTTGCCATCTAACAGAAACCCTCTGGTTTGGCTGGCTGGTACAGGTATTCACTATAAGTGACATATTTAGGACTTCCAGAAGGCCTTTTCATTCTCATAAAACTGGTCAATCATTATTTGCAATGGGAGGCTGATTCTGATGTCACCATAATTGGTGGTTACTCTGACGGGCCAGGGCTTCTATCCAGCAGCTGAAGTCCTGACCAATAGTAGGCCTCACTTTGCTACATCTGTTATATATTATATCCCTTATTGTTCAGGACATGAAAATATACAGTGCAGCCAAAAAAAGGAGTACGGGTACCAGTGTGAATGAATACAGTACTGTGGCAGGCATTGCGTACTAGCTACAGTCATTAAATATGCAGAAAGACAAAGATTGCAAAGGTAGGAGTAACATTAAACATTATTATTTAAAAGTCATTATAAAAGCCTATAGAACTCCAGCAAACTTGCACAAAATGTAGATAATAGATAATTAAAAAGAGAATTCATAGTGGGCTTGCTTTTTGGGTGAGTGGCAGTTCAGGTGTGATCAGTTTAGGAGTGTGTTTATGAAATTCTTTTCTGATTTAGGAGTCTGATGGGAAGAAACTGTTTCCCACCCAGGCCCATAATGCTACATGCTGCCTGACTAACCTATGACTGTGACCCTATACATTTTGTAGTACATACATTTCTCATAAAATAGGAGAATTATAAAAAGTCAAATGTACGTCGCTCTGGATAAAAAAATGTACGTCGCTCTGGATAAGAGCGTCAGCTAAATGCCGTAAATGTAAATGTAAATATATAAAGTAGTAAAATTGAAATATTACTACATAAAATAGGCTACATGCAAGCAAACACTGTGTATTTAATGATATTGTGGCGAGCTGGCGGGCAAGACTGACTCTGTAAGCCTGTGAGGGGTGTTTTGGGGTTCAGGGAAGGGTCATTGCCAGTTGGCGCCCAAAACTGTGGGGGGGTTAATTAAATAATCACCTGCACCTGTAATTCTGGCAGGAAAAGGGGTGTCAGAGGGAGGTGCTTAGGGGGTCGAGAGTTAGTTGGAGTACAGTCAGCGGAGAGCAAGGTTGTGTGGCTGCTGTATGCTGGAGTGTGAGAGACAAATAAAGTCAAAAGAAATGCAAGATTCCAAGCGTCTGGTGCCTTCCTCTGCTGCTCGTCACAATATCATAAGACCGGTAAGCTCACTTAAGTACCCCACCACACAACAGCAAGCTTTGTCAAGTGTGGTCAAGCTTGTCAAGTGTTTTTGGCTGTCGAAGCCTACAATTTGAGCGGCTGGTATTATTAAATAATAGGATTTATTTCAGCCCTACTTTCACAAAACAGTCCAGTTAGCTTGTAGCATGTGTGTATCAGTGGTCATATTTTAACTCTGACATTGTTGCTGTCAGAACAAAGGCTTGTTTTCCCAGTTTTTCATCATTTGAAAGCTACCCTTTACATTGTGTAAATTATACAATGAACAGACCAATAGAAATATTTCGAACTTACATGTTCCATGTTTCAGTACATTTTACACAATTTGCTGTTCTCTGACAAGGAGATTAATAGCAAAATTCACAACAGGTGTTTGATCAATGTATCGACTAATAAATTAGTATTTAAACAATCCTTATCATGCCATTCACATTTTGACATCATGAGACCAAAACGACACCAAACAATTGATTGACAGTACCTCGCCATTGCAAGGTTTCAAACAGGATGTTCTGAGATGGGCCACTGAGCTTAGAGTGTCAGAGTGCCATCAGCAGGTTGCAACAGAGATACAGAGACTGGAAAAGTCACAGAAAGGCATAGAAGTGGATGTCCTTTGGCCGCATCTCACACTGATGACCACTCCATTGAGAACAGTGGCCTGCAGAACTGGAATAGGAATGCCGCTCCAGGCATATTTAAGGGAGGTGAGAGGCACCCAAGTCTCACCTCAGACCATTCGAAACCATTTACATCAGTGTAGTCTGCGTACTAGATCACCAGCAAGGGTACCTGAACACACCACCAGGCACAGGCGCCATCGTCTTGCATGGGGCAGGTAACATTTAGGCTGGATGAGAGGCCAGTGGGCCTCAGTGCTGTTCTCTGATGATAGTCAATTAATGTTGAGCAGTAATGATGGCCGCCAACGATGTTGGAGACGTCAAGGAGGGCGCTATGCATCAGCCTTTGGTGGGGGTGCTGTTACAGTGTGGGCAGGTGTGTCTAGTCCATTCAGAACTGCCCTACACTTTGTGAATGCTACAGTGTCAAGCCTATACTAACTAAATAACATAATTAATCCTGTAATGTGGCCCTGGATGAACAACACAGGCCTAATTTTAAAGCTAAACATAAATCAACGTTCACTATTCAACCTAAACAACAGCTGTCAAAGAAAAGTCAGAATTTTTTTTAAAGCTGTAATTGATGCTCAAGGTCACATGACATGTTATTGACACATTGACATTTTTTGTTGTGATATACTCACCACTGTTGTTGGCTTTTTTTTTCCCAATAAATTGTTTGAGATGAAGAAATCACCACTGCATGCTTCTACTTAAATGCCCTACTTTCATGATATAATATCTCTATAGTGTGAATTTTTCACGTTTTCCATAAATTCCAGTATTCCCACCAATGTCGAATGAATGATAGACTTAATTCTGAATTATTTCTTGCTCATGGCTCATTGAAACTGAAATCTGTACCACATTTCTGTACACTATAAACATGGAACAGAAATGAATAAAATCACAAAATATTGCTTTTCTTCTGTTATTCTAACCTGTTTTTGGTTTGAATTGTTTAATCCAAAATATATATTTGAGTTCAATTTAATTGCTTGACACCACTAGAATGAACAGTTTTAGGTTCAGGGTATATGTAAAAGAGGATATTGTCATGTTGGAACTAGGAAAGTAACCGTTTATGAGAGGGAATATGGAAATTAAAGTAAAAAAGACTTTCCTCCATGTATTTTTGGACTGGTTTTCAGTCCCTTTTTCATAATGTTTTATTTAAAGCTAGTATTTTCAAATTATGCTTAACAAACAAACATACAAAAAATAATTGGAAATAAAGGTTATTCCAACAGGAATTATATTCTCCTTTCTGCCTGTGGCGACACGGCGGATGAATCAACACTCTCTGCAAGAGCGAAGAAGCCCAGCTGCATAAGAGATGAGGAGATAACCATTTAGACCATAAAATCCCTCATCTCGAAATCAAACACACACACAAACATCTGCATGTGTACCTCAGCACAACAAAAGGAGGCTTTCATACATGCTCACTCAAAATGGCAGCTCTATGAGGGCTTCTCAACAGGCGAAACGTGCCTCAATCCATTCGCTAGGCTTTGTTGGGGACTTTCTCTCTCAAACATCCATCTTATTCACTCCCACTATCTTGCTATCTCCCTCTCTCCTTTACACTCTTATCGTCCTCCCTCCATCTCCTTGTGTCTGCCCAGCCTCTTTTGTCACCCTCCACAATCAAGCAACTCTGTGCTCAGTGAGAGAATGCATGTGATTCATGAGATGCACGTTTAAATTTTTAACTGGACTTTCCAGCATCTGTACACTGTTTCTTGGCTTTGTGCCATTTGCCTAATTAAAAATAAGCAATCAAAATAATTATGACTTAATTGGCGAAATGCGGGATTACATGCATCAGCGTCAAAGTGCTAATGAGCCAAAACCTGTGCTTAATAACAGCATTCATCTTCTATTTTTCGGCCCATATTTAAAGCCGCTTGGAGGCCAGGTCTCATTTCCTGTACCTTAGCTACATCCTTTAGGTATCTCTCATGAAAAGGCCCCGGACTGGACAATAGAGCCCTGGACTGGACGATCTGCTACCAACTGTATCAACAGAAAGGGCAGTGTTTTTTTTACTGTGTTAGGTTCACTTGGGCAACAAAGCTCATGCTGCTGGGCACATGACCCAACAGCACGAGCTTTGCGTTGCCACTGTGCCTGTAGATGATCTTTAAGGCTTGTGACCTTGATTCTAAATCTGGCCCTGCCGTGAATGCATGTCCTGTGAGGATAATGTTAAATTGTTAACCCCCTGTTGTCCATGTCTAAAAGTTAAAATTTCTATATTATCCAAATCTGATTAGAAAATGAACATAAAAGCTACACAGATGTGGTTGCTGATTAGATGTTCTTTCTAGGCATAACTATAACAAAGGGACAACTGTTCAGCAGGTGTGTATGATACTTTGTTTGTATATATAATCTGTTTGTATTTGCTTTTTTGTTTAGCTTATGAGCTATTTTCCATTTTCTATTTATCCTCCAACATTCAATTTTTCTCTTTTTTGTTGTTTTCATCATGCTTATAGTTTTTAAATATACTGCTCAAAAAAATAAAGGGAACACTTAAACAACACAATGTAACTTCAAGTCAATCACACGTCTGTGA
>JBBPDC010000141.1:10697328-10707480 GCA_037974485.1 Hemigrammopetersius urotaenia
TGTGTTTGTGTGTGTGTGTGTGTGTGTGTGTGTGTGTGTGTGTGTGTGTGTGTGTGTGTGTGTGTGTGTGTTTGGGCCTTGGTCAGCATAAGGTTATAGTATCAGTTGCGGCTGAGGATGTCATCATGGCTGAAACTGTAGAGCTCTCCAGCAGCCGGAGACGACGCCAGACTCAGCTTTCTTAATGAACCCGAGAGCCACTGCTGAGCACCACTTACTCTACCACAAGCAATCATACACTTATTTATGTCCACAAATTACTGTATGTGCAGTCTTTAAAGCACACATAAGGGTGACATATTTGGAGAATTTAACATACTTTAACATACATACAAACAAGCACAGAGTCAGGGAACTGGATCTCACTCTAATACTGTCACATTTAGCACAAGCCTATAGCATAACAGGCATGCTGGGACATCACAGATATTAATACTCACACTCCATGTGCTCTACCTGAATATACACCCCCAAACACCAGCCACACATACACACAAAAACATCATCTCACATATATCCCATATAACCTTTCCTCAGCACTATACTGAACTACTTCTGCTGTATACTTATAGGTATTAATAATTTCCTTTTACAGGCTGTAATAGTTTTGTTTAAAAATGAATCCTGACTTTGGTATACATTTTCAGTGGTGAGTATGCATTCTGTGTCTAAATAAAGTGTCAGATCAGTCTAGGACCTGTGTGGATGCGTAAATATGCTCGGCTTATTTGACCTTTTCTGTTTGTGTTAACTTCAATCCTTTTGTCTTCCAAAATCACACTCTTTCACTTTCCATTGACTCTTTGCTCCCCCTATAAACTAACCATCACCTAGCACTCACAGTAACTCCACACTTCTCTCTCTCTCTTTATCACACTGTAAGTGAATACATGCTCTACAGGCCATGCTGAATGGCAGAGCCAGGAGTGTGTAAATCTTTTTTGGTTTTGATGAAAGAGAAGCCTGCTTAATCCTTGCTGCTCTATTTAGGCCTGGCTATAGACCTGAACACAGGGGAAGGGGCAGGTTTTGCATAATTGAAGTCTCTCCTTTCACGCAGAGTGTATGAAGCTCATACAGTTCTGTATGTAAGTATGATATGCAACATGTGTAATATAAGGTTCCCGTTTGGGCCAAATTGTCAGGGTTAAACCGTCCCTGTACAGGTTCAAAAATGCAGACCATACATCTTGGCCTCATTAAAGTCAAAATAGTCTGGCTCTGGTTGAGCGTGGCTGAGATAACACAGAGGCCTAGGGCCTGTGCGTCATAATTTATACTTTCACCACTTAAATAATATTACAACTAGTGCTTATAACTGAAATAAGAGAAAGACAATATATAGAACGATTTTTTTTAGAAATAAGAAATTGCACAGAAGTGTATGGAAATCTATGTGCGATGAAGTGCAAGGGCAGAGCTAATAATGGAATATACTGAAGAGTCTGCCTTGTAGCCATACATGCTGGATCTGGGAAAAATATAATTTAATATATATATTAAAAGCATACAAGAGAAACAGTAGAAACAAAAGGGATTCTAGGCCATTACTTGTTAAGCCAGGAAATTAGCTTATAGCATTACTCTGTTGTACCTGATCTTCCATTTTCTAAACAAAGCACACACTCACCAGCATATTCCAACTCGTAAAACTGTTGCTATAGCTACCCGTGAACAATCAGAAAGGAAAGCAGATAGAGAGCAAAATAATCAAAGTAGATACAGAGGGGAAATAGCCAGTATTAAATCAGCTCAGCAGGACTTCATTTTGAATCAGCTCACAGTAACACAGTAGGTGTTAATTGAATACTGGTGGTTTTCACAGAGCAGCTGCTACCACCCACTGTTAACACCTCACTATTCGAATCACCCTTTGTGTCACACATCTGTAAGCCATGCAGGTCTCAAAAATAGGCATAACATAATTTGGGCTTACTCTGCTGCCAGCACTGTGCTCTAAGAGATAGGTCAAATACACTAAATAACATAATTCCACAGAACAGTAGCAGGCAGCAGTCATGCCATGTAGCAAGGGTCACGCCATGTCAAAAACAGAGAAACCCGCCAAAGGAAAAGCTAAAAGGTGGTTGGAGCTTAATTTGACATTCAGGTTACCAAGAATTGTGTCTTCACTTTTAAACTACCTGTAAAATAGGAAACGTTTATTAAGCAATATGATAAAAATAATACTGTTTGATAAATAATAGGTAAATCTGTCATCTTCAGAGGCCTGTAGCTGGTGGGTGTACCACACCACACTGTACTGAATTATTTCCTTGCTGTGCTTTTTTTTGACTAACAACTATGTTTCTTCATATTTTGTGGTATGGGCTAGAGATCGGCCTACAGACATGACAAAGGCTAAACTACTAGTGTCCAGAATAACTTTTGCTTACCTCACTCTTTTTTGCGGGATGTGTGCCAGTGGTGTATTTTCCCCTGAGCTGTTATTCTTTAAAGTCCACTAGAACATGGTCAGTCAGGGATGGCTGGTAGAAATGCATGGTTCTTTCCTCTGTTATCTGTTAATCTAATTTATAAATAAGTGATATAACTGTGTTCTTCCTAAAATGGGTTAAAGTGATACACAAGGGAACTGACTACTAATGGCAGAGGTGTTAATGTGTTCTTTCTTAGGGGTTACTAATGGGAGTTAATAATGAATGAGAAAAGTATTATAAAATAAAAATCATAATAACTCATTAATCAGGTCTTACTGTGTTCTTTCTAATGGGGTAATGATGAACATGTCACGGTCAGGCCAGTGGCCAGTTAGGGCCACTGCTTTTTTGTTGCTTTTGTCCTGATTTTGCCCTGTTCTGTTTGTTTCTGTTCTGTGGACTTTTATTTTGATGTATTCCTGAGTTCTGCTTGTCATCACCTGTTTTCTGTTTATGTGCTCCCCAGCTGCCTTGTGTTTCCTCTAGTAATGTCATGTATATAAGCCTATGTCTGTCTGTGTAACGTCATGTGTCCATAGCCTCATGTAGTGGTAATGTCCTGTCTCTCGTGTTTGTTCTGGTTCTGATTCTTGGAGGCCCGTGTGCCCGTTTTGTTTCCCTTTTCTGTTTTGTTTAATAAACACTCTGGCTGCCTGCCCATTCCTGCTCACTCCGAGGTAAATCCGGGATGGGGCTTAGCAGCTCCTCCCGTGACAGAACAAGAACAGTATTGTAAAGTTGTGGTTTATTCTAAAGTTCAAAAAGAAAATAATGTTAGAAAGAA
This sequence comes from Hemigrammopetersius urotaenia, assembly GCA_037974485.1. Classification (NCBI taxonomy): domain Eukaryota; kingdom Metazoa; phylum Chordata; class Actinopteri; order Characiformes; family Alestidae; genus Hemigrammopetersius; species Hemigrammopetersius urotaenia. The sequence goes on from JBBPDC010000141.1 coordinate 10,700,554, forward strand.
AGAAAGAATGAAAAAAAGAAGGAAAAATCTGTATGAATTTGATTTAGTTTTAGTTGTAGGTTATCATACCCAAAACTCTTGAATTGTTATGCCATTAGTCCGCCCAGAAAGGTTACTGGAATAAATCACTAGATACATCACAATTAGAATTTATTTGACTTCAAAATGTCAATTTTGTTTTTAATCGGTTGCACTTTGTGTGAAGCCTGCTCTGCTTTTATAGCTATTATAAAAATAGCCATGACTAAAAAGCAGTTCTGTAGAAGATATATAAGATCATTATTGTTAACTACTCTAATCATAGTTCACTATAACCTTAATTAGTCAGAACTACTAGGCAGATAACCGTGCTGCTGTAAGTGTAAATGCAACAGTATTCATTTGTATTTACACTTAAGCCTTTACTGAAAAGGTTTTCAGTGAGGAATAATCACTGTTATTACAATTTAGTCCAAGACTTGACATCTTCAGGGGCAAACAGTGCTGTATGGTCTAGCTTTGTTTTAAAATACAGTGCATCTCAAAAAATCACCAAATATTACAGGTGGTGCTCAAATTCCTTGTTTTGTTACCATCTACAGGTCAGTATACAGAAAAAATAATAAGCAGAGACTCTATTACAATATATTGCAATACTGAAAACGTATTTTAAAAAATCGAACCTAAATAAGGCCTTGTTCTGAGGTTCTCCACACACTTATGCTTTTCGTCGCGACTGTCATGGTGCCCCTGCTGTTTATCGTAGCCCTGTGATAAATTAGTGGTTTGACAGAAACCTGATATAACCCTGAATACCAGCATAATAACCAGCATATGGGTACACACAAGCACGAGGTAAACAGTGTCTTCCGGCTCCTCTGAGGGCATGACCCCAACATGACCCTCACTTAACTGCTAAACATAGCTTGCCAATCCAAAATACAGGGACAGAGCAATCCATCATTGTGTCCTTAAATGTCTGTGGCATTCTTCTGTGTCTAGCTTGTAACGGAAACAATCGCACAACATATAAACAAAATACATGTAAAAGTCTTTTTAAAAAAGGGTTGGTTTCCTTCATCACTGACTAAATTTCAGTGTCAGTGGTTAATCATCTTTAAACATATATTTTTAGGCTAGGCTTAGGCTTAATATGGGTCTGGGAAAAGGCTAACACTATGTTTCCCAAATAATGAGCTCTAACTATGATCATATAGTACATTACACAGGAGAACAAGTCAAGAATAATTACTTGTGGGTTAGCAGTTTTTAAGCATAAATGTGTTTAAAGTACTGTGTGGATCATCTAATGCTTTAACAGATTTTTAATATTTCTTTTTAATATTCTGTAATAATAGTCTCTCCCCTAAAGACCATATGTGTGTGTGTGTGTGTGTGTGTGTGTGTGTGTGCGCGCGCTTTACTTGTTGTTAATCTCTGTCTCCTTCCACACTGAGGTGGCCAAGGGCATGATTGCAGCATGCTCTCTTTGCCTCCTCCCATTCATTCCAGCCTAGGCCTTTATTACCAAATCCTTATTGGCTTTGCCTCTGACTATACCAAGATTAGACAGGCTCACAGTGGACTTTCATTTCCCCCTGTGCAGCGATAATACTGCCCACCCCACATGTCGTGTCCTTGCCACCTTTCATTAAGGCGTTATGAGGTTGTCCAGCAAAGGGTTTGTCTGGCCACTGCAAGGGTCTCCACTCCTCTTGCAGGAAATAAAAGCCAATCTGCTAATCTCTCCCCATCTCTGCCAGCCTCTGACCAGCCTCTGTGCAATGGCCTCCGCACCCTTAACCACATTCCTACCACACAGCCAATCAAACAATGGCCTGCCATCATCTCTCAGCGCTTTGCGGTAGTTACATTTGGTTTGCTGTTTGGCTCGGGCCATCCGTTTTGCTTTTGGCAGGGGAAGCGGCTATAGAGAGTGAAATAGGTTCAGAACAGAGCGGTTGAGGTTTGGTTTTCTTCTTCGATGACCCTGCATTCTTTCACATTCACAGTATAGGCAGTTCTTAGTGTAATGTGGTCTCAAAATGCTGGCGAGGTACCATGGAAGTCAATTCCAGCCAACGCTCAACTAACCCTCTCTCATTTTCTGGAGTAAGAGGCATGTTGCTATGCAGTGTTTCTTTGTTGATTGTGGCTTTTTCATGAGCAAAGCCAACAATTTAGTGGTTCTGACTTACATCACTAGATTTTTTTCATACATATATTTATATCAAGACTTGCCTGTAGCTCTTGGGGCACTTGTTTTTACATCTAGAGAAATGGCTAGGTTTTCTTGAAAAAAAAAAATGTTTGAGTCCTAGCATTTTCTTTTTTCTCTATCTCTCTGTCTGTCTCTACTCTACTTATTTATCTTCCAGTGTCCTCTTTTCTCATGTCTCGCCATCACTCATTGCCATTCGCAAAGGGGACTTCATTGCCCCCGAACTTGCTGTGGAAGCAAAAGTGCGATGCCCATACACCGTGCTGATCTAAACTACACAGCTCACATCAGCTCAGTGATAAGCAGATTGCATAGTGCAGAAGCATGGGTTCTGGAGCAATATGAGTTTATGCAGAATTTCAAATTGCTGAACTATATATGAACAGTGGCATAGCATTACTGCCAATGTCGTGGAAACAGAGGACAGCTGTCAATCAGCTTACACTTTACTGTACCACTTCACAATAAGACTACTCAGTCAAAAAGATTGTATAAAAGGTTTGACAGTGGTTAGATTTAGGTCATACATAATCAGCTATAACACATAAAAAAGGACTACAGTTACTTGTTTTGCCAAATAGTGAGTCAACATTCATCTATACTGCTACACCTCAGATATCGCTGGTTATTGATCTTATTTTGTCTTCTCTCTCTCAGTCCGCATGATACCAGTCAGCTTGGTCAGATATTCACATAATGGGTCATTTTTTAATTTTCATGTGCTTGTTAATGATTTTAATTGATTGTTTATAACCCAGAAACCATAAATGAACTAATCTGAAAGAAAACATTAACGCCTTACAAGGAAAGGTTTATTATAAAGTGGTACATCTTTAACAGATACGATCATCCTAAGTAGGTTTAACTAGCATCAACTAAAATGTTTAATTCATGCTTGTAGCTTCATGAAATGAATGAAGTTTTCATACTTCTGAAGAGCGAGCTGTAAGGCAAGCAGATGGTATGTAATAAAAATGAAAAAGTACAACACTTTAGAGCGTCATTTACTCAATAGGATGAGCTCTGATGATGCTGACAATAACATTATGAACATGATTAATTTAGCAAGGGTGACAGCCAGTAATGTTAGCATACTATTGAATCAAGTCAGCTCAAGCTGATAATGAAATAATAGTGCTACACTGCACAGAATGCTGTCATGTAAAAAAGAGGCTAACCATCTCAGTATGCAGTTGGCAGACAGCTATATAGATTGTTAGTGAGACGAAGTGTTTGAAGATGATATCAGTAAGACTTAAAAGACTGGCAGTTTAGTATGCTGTTAGAAAACTCTCACATGGGATGCTGACACTCTAAGTATAGTCGATTCTATTGAAGGAGTTAGGAGTTTGCTGACTGAACACACTATAATCATGATAACTTTGTGCAAATGCCACAAACAAGGTTGTATGAGAGAGCACACATGGATTAGATTAAGGAATGGTGGCAAATTCATAGTCATATGTTAGGTGTGCTCTAGATTTCCCGTTTTCATGAGACTTCAATAAAGTCATATCAGAAGCATTAAGCAAAGTATTTAGCCAGCTGGCTAATCTCACTATCAGACATGGGTAGCATACGTAAGCTACTTCAGAAAGCCGCTTAAATTTGGGGAAGTCTAGACTCTTTTTGGTCTGGATTAAATCCCCAGGGACTCTGCTTTCTACTTTGGAAGACTCACAAAACCTTTATTACAAAAACTGATGACAAAAATAGTTTTAGCAGGACCGTGATGGAGGTGTTTTCTGTGTGTGTAGTTTATGGCAAGTTGTTGTTGACCAGTGTCCAGTCTCGTCCTGCTGGCTGATAAATCATCACTTCCGTGCCTGAAGCCTTAATCCTCCAAGAGTGAAAAGCAGCCTCACAAAACATGCAGCAGCAGGCCTCCAAAAGCACAGTCTTGGACATAACGAGATTGAGCTAATCTCTGCCTCTCAGGCCATGGAGACTCGCTTCAGCTTGGAGAATGAACGGTGGGTTTAAAGGAAGTCTTTGGGGAAGGTAATAGGAAAAGTTCAACTGGGCAAATGTGTAAAACAGATTATTCAGTGTCGAGCCCTACAAGACCCCAATCTCAGATAGTCTGACTCTTACGTTGGTGATTTTAGTCTATAATTACATTGCTTGTCTAAAACTGCTTACAGGATGCTTTAAATGCACTTGATGCATAGGCCTATTAAAAGAAATCTGATAAAGTGCATGACAGAGGTGAATCATCAGCTTACTGGATTAATGGTGGAGAATCTGTGGAGATTAAAACAAACTAACAGTAATGGACTCAACACACACATACATGATTAACATTTCTACTTTTGTGAAGACGTCCTCTGACTTGTGCAATACTGGAGCATAGCAATCCTACATCTACACTTAAACCTAACCTTATCTTTAGTAAACAAACGGCAGTCTTTAAGTTGCATGCAGTGTAAGCAGCACATGTTTTGTGAAGACCAGAAAAATGTCCTTCATTCAATACATTTGACATTATTAGGACATTTGTGCCTTAAAAAGAGACAAATACATGACTTAGTTTTTATGTTTGCTTAGCAATAAAACATTCATTAACTATTCTGTTTACCTTTTTAAAAAATGTTCTAGTTTCTCGCTATTAAACTTACCTGTGATTGTTTCCCAAAGAGATGTGCTTCAGTGCAGGAAACAGGAGTCCTTGTTTGGTGAGCTTATATAGGGAAAATTGTTGAAAGCATGGTTGTGCTGACCATTTCGGGTGTTTTCCTGGTGGGCTGCTATTTGGGCCGACAGTTTATTCATTTATTTATTTATTTATTGGTGTGACCGGTAAGACTCGTAGATTGGCGGCTGACACTGATCTGGTCCAATTAACTTTCTAAACACCTCCACTTTGGTCGCTGTGCAATGCATTCACAAAAAAGTCAACACAGGAGCTTATTTCCTGACCGGCCCCATAAACACTCATCTGTGGCCCATTGGTTCGTTTTTTTATTGACACAGGACTGGCCCAATCATATCACCTCCCCCTTTTGGCTGATATAGATGATTTACAGCTGCGCTAGTTCGTATTGTTACATTTATAAACTCGGGTGAAATAAGACAATAATATCGTCAGTGTTTCCACTCGGAGAACGGCTATTTATAGCCCATTGTGTGTACTTGCTAAAACAACAGACCTTTAGGTTAGTTCTTTTATGTATTTTATGCTGAATTTGATCATCTTATTGAAAGTGAGAACATTTTTAACCATATTTCATCAACATTAACTGTGAGACAGCAGTTAGTTAGCTATTATTGGTTGTGGGGTGAGTGAAAGGCAAATTTAGGCCATGGTGTTTGAGGCAGCTTTTTTGTAGGTATTTATGAACAACATACAGACAAGAAAACATCCACACTTTTTAAAATCACTCTCTTTCTCGCTGTCTCACGCACACACAGACAGAAAGCCCTTTCTTTTTTCCCTGAATATTCATTAAAAGATTCAGCTGCATAATTTTTGACTGGGCAAGTTCACATTTTATTACTACTTTTATTAAAATCATACTTTGCTGAATACTACTTTTACTGAACACTACTTAATGGCATCAACACCCATGGGAGCAAAAAGATGAGTGGTGTGTGTAATTGTATGTGGTGGGCTGTTCTACCCCAAAATGCCAGGGCTGTTCTTTTTATGTCCCAGTCTGCTCCTGGTTGGAAATGATGTCATCACACTTCCTGTTTGGTTCTAAATAAGCTTGATATTGAGTTGGGCTGATATGGTGATTGAGAGAGATTAGAGCCACAAACCACTCAACTTGAACTGGATTACTGGAACCCCTGATTATTTATAATTATAACATGTTTGTGAAATCAGTTTCTTTTATAAACATTCTGGTCTTTCCTGGGATTTGTTCTCTGAGCATTAATAACTGCCTTCTACTGCACTTCCACTTGGAGTACCCCAGTGTGTCTCTAGTTCCACGGGTCCATCACCAGCTGTAAGTTATGAGATGGACTCCATGGACTGGACTACCATTCCTGAGCTGTTTTGTATTGTGGCAGCGTACATTATTCTGCCAAAGGAGGTCACTGCCATTAGGAACCACTGTTGTCAACAATGTTGAGGTAGGTGCTATGTATCAAAATATCAACGCCGTGATTAGCAGTACCCCAGATTTTCCAGCAGAATACCCTTTGTAGAGCACTGCAATGCCTCTGATGGATTCTGTTCTTCCCATAGCACATCCTGGTGTCCCCTATTTTCCAGGTAAGAAACACTTTTGTGAGCTTCTGCTGTTGCTCCATGGTCCAGCAAGTTGTGATGAACTGTGAACTCTGATATCTTTCTTTGGGAGCTAACATTAACTTTTTCAGACTTTGTGGGATCCCAGGGAGCAGCGTGTGGAGACAGAACCTTGCTCAAGGGTCATTAGTAGTCCTGGGAATTGAACCCAGGACCATCTGATCGCAGGGGCAACTTCCTAACCACCTGGTGCCCCACAGAGCATCATACCTTGCTGAGCATGTGGCTGTGTAGCTGTGTATTAAGCTATTTCCACCAACATAAGTGGATACAATGGACATAAATGTAAACTGAATAAGAATAGAGTCACGTAATTAGCCGTGATAATGCAGGTTAACCCTGTTATTTTCTTCTATTCCTACATTTGATCTTTCTGGCATTAAAAAATGCACGCACATGCATACACACACACACACACACACACACACACACACACACACACACACACACACACACACACACACACACA
>JBBPDC010000141.1:10708925-10720722 GCA_037974485.1 Hemigrammopetersius urotaenia
CTGGAAGTTGCCTGGAATGAGTTTATGTTGTGAGAAAACTTACAAGCAGAGACGTTACAAGAAGTCTTGGAATCTTGTGTTGGACTTTATTAAAGCTCTGCTGAAGCATTTAACCCGTTCATGTCTGTGCATTCTTACGTATGTGTACACTGCACTAAAGAAGTGAAACAAGTCTGAAGCATGATGAAATAAGTAATAAAGCCTCCCTGCACAACTTCTTACCACACTCCCTGCCTATAATAGAGATTTATTTCTTGTATCTAACATCCTCTATCTCCTCACATCTTCGTTCTTTCCTTTTCTTATGGGTACCTGCCATGAAAGCATACAATTATCCATTTTATTCCCACACCCAATAATGCTCTGACATGTGGACAGAACTTACAGTAAGTGTAAACAAACAGTAGGTTTGTATAAAAGGTTAATAACATTTTAACTTGACGGAAATATGAGGAATACATAAAAACATAAATAATGTATTGTTTGAGATACTTGAATGGTTGTCTGTAATGTTTGCAACTGCTCTGAACAGAAAAACCAGAACCTTCTGGAAGAAAATGCAGTAACGTGGTGTATGAGTGTTAGTTTTCCTTTTCTGTGACTTTGTTTTTAGGATTTTACAACTGTCTTAGCTAAGTGACAGGCTAGGGTGTGCTTCAACTTTCACCAAACTTTGGGTTGCATCACTGTCGAAGGAACAGATCTGTGTCATAATTCGACGACCCCCTGTAATCATAACATGTTTGGCATTACATAACTTGTAGTAGGGATTAAAAAGGGTTTGATGTTATGGGCATGGATTATACAACTATAATGATTAGTTAACATCGACTACTTCATCTTTTTCAGGGAGTTATTATACTTTGGCAGTTAGCAATTACACAAACCTACATGCTTTTATGGCAATAGTAATAAAAAGCTGTTATCTTGCCATCTAAATTTCTTGTTAGGACATGTGAAAATTGTAAAACTGTAATATGGACTCTAGCGTGAAATATCAATAAAATCAATATTATTTTTGTTACATTGGGTAACAAACGTGGGTGCCAGAGCCATTATAGTGGTGGGGCGTGCCCTTACACTTTTAAAAACCATTGCCCCTTGCCCAGTGTCCATTACCAGGGTGGAGGTAGCTCAGTGGGTAGGATACTTGCCTCTGGACCAAGAGGTCATGGGTTCGAATCCTACCACTGGGTTCCTGAGCAAGACCCTTAACCCCAAGTTGCTCCAGGGAGACTGTCCCCTGTAGTTAGGGAATGGAAGTTGCTTTGGATAAAGGCGTCTGATAAATGCCCTAAATGCTAAATGCCGTAAATGTACATTATTTTACCAATTACAACAATTTCATCATTAAAAACAACATGCAATATTAAATATGTCTTGGCTATATTCTCATTCCATAATGGACAACTCTTTTAAAACAAATGAAAAGAAAATCCTTGAAACAGATATTTTTCCTGATGGAATAGTTGAAATAACTGATGGCTGAAGTACTCTCTGTTAGATATGAGCTACATTTTCTTTGGTTAGAAGTAAATAAAGTACATTTGAATAGACACTATAAAGTTATATATAGAATATACATAGTCTTGGTCTTAAGATATGAAATGGGAACCTGCAAGCTGTAACTGTGCTGTGTGCTTTAACCACTGAACCACTAATCGGTCCACAGACTTCTGAGCCTACAAAAATGCAGAAAAAAAGGTCTTCGTCTGTCTGTCAGATTTTCTGTCTCTGTGTCTCTCTCTGTCTCTCTTTCTCTCTTATATGTCTTATATTCACTCTTGTTACCTTTGCATTAGAGGATATCTTGTAACTCTGCATCTATTTTTTCTTAATTAGGACCACTTTCCCAAACGCAGCTTTCCACATCTGTTGAAAATGCTGTTTTGACATTTGAATGGCTAGTTTCTCTTGCAGGTGATTCATGAGTATTCATAGAGCTGGATTTATTGCTCTGAAACAAGCAATATGTGACCGGCTCTAATTGGTTTGTGGTTTTTACGGTCCATTCTGGCTTAAGGGACTTTTTTTTTTGGTGGAGTACTCAAGGTCTGACTTCATCATGAGTGACGTTTTTCATTTGAGCAAGCTGCTTTCAGCTGCTTTCAGACCACAAGTCTCCCTCGGTCTGTCTTTCTCCCTCTATGAGCAAGGGTGGCATGGGAGCAGAGGAGCACAGCTGTTACAGTCATTCTCTCTCTCCCTCTCTCTCTCTCTCTCTCTCTCTCTCTCTCTCTCTCTTAGATAGCAGTGTTGATTTTCTTTGTTTTCCTATTCAGCCAGCTTCTGTTTCCTGCTCTTACCGATGTACCCAGCATAGTCATTACTGTGGCATGTCAACACATTGACAAGATGAAGACCATGGTGCATTCACTGAGCGACCCTTATCCATGGTTACAGGGAATTCTAATCCATTGTGTTGATGTTTTGCAGAGGTAGATATCTGACAGCAGGTTAACTAGACCATGAGAAGAAGTGATTTGAAACTTACCGTGACAGTTATGTTTAATCCTTATAAACTGTTGTTACTACCAGTGATAAAAGCATATTGTCATTTGATAATACATTTTCTTCTTGTTCTCTATAACGTCTTAATCATAGCTTTATGAAACAAGTAGATAAATTCCATTTTATGCACAGATGGCTGTTAATTGTTACCACACGTACATTCCTAGCTGGAAATGTTTTATTGGGTTTGATTACATTCTTGTTTACATTATAAAAAATATCCTTTATTGGCACTAAACTCAAAATTCAAACCTGCTAATTCAGACCATTAACTGATTGTGGTTGTAAGTCATTGCACAATTAAATTGGTGATTGCACAATTGCATTTAAATAGTAAAAATGTTGGTCTTGGTGCCTGTTAAAATAAGGGGAAGGATATATGAACAGATGGTAGTGGCCTGATAGCCGATCTTATTCAAAATACTAAAGCAATGTAGACAAGTAATAGTGTTTCACAAAGTTGACTTCCAGGTGAAATCACTCTTAGGTGAGTCAGAGGAGTTTTGAGTCTCATTTATTGCAGACGTTTATCTTGCTATTTACTTTCAGACATTTATGCTCCCAGCCTTATTATGAGGTAAACAAAATCAGCATTAAAATGAAAACCAGCAAATGCTCAGAAAAGGCCTGCATGTTGTGCTCCTTCAAACTGATCTTTAAAGGTAGAAGTTCAGCTGCCGGTCAGAGAGAGAGAGAGAGATAGAGAGAGAGATAGAGAGAGAGAGTAAGAATAAGAGAGATGGTGGGGGATTTATTTTGTCCCAAGGAGGGAGAGATAAAGAGAGGAAAGAATAAGAGGAGGAGGTTCTGGCTGCTGGTGTGTGTTTGGTGGCCCTGCTGTGAGCGGCCTGCAGGACGCCATATTGTACATCCGCAGCAAGATAGAAAGGAACGCACATAAAGTGGCCCAAAGCCGCATACTGCAACCCCCTTCCGGCATCTCAGCAGAGGGACAGCAAAGACTGCAGTGCTTCTTTTACAACCCACTGCTGAAAGCATAAGTGAGGCAACAAAATAGACAGTGAAGGTAAAGTTTTGCACTCAGCCAACCTTTCAGGCTTTGTCCCACGCTGTGTCGAGCTACGTTTTCTGTCAGCTTATATTACAAGGCCGTGAAAGTGAAGAGAAATGAGATACGGTTGCCTAGATCTACTCACAGATGCACCCTCCCTCCCTTTTCCTCCTCGTCTCGGGCCTCATTTTAATCACATCCATTCCGCGCCTTCTCTTCATTTCATCCTTCCCTCTCTGCCCGGCACTCATATCGTAATGACCGTCTGATTAAAAGCATAAATCTGTCATGCCAAGGTGTATTAGCTGAAACATTCCGACAGAAGAGAGAGAGAGAAAGATATAGTGTGTGTGTGTGTGTGTGTGTGAGGGAAAAGATGATTATTGGCAAGAAGATATTGAGTCTTTTGGACATTGCATCAGATGTCGGCCATTTTCAGAGCATGTGGCGCGGCTGTGCTGTGTTCGTGTTTTATCTCAGTCACTCCGTTGTTTGTTGATTCGCTCGGCTCATCCACATCGCTGGATCTAAAAATGAAAGTGACACCATACCTCCAGCCCATCAGACCTTATTTGCTCTCCTCCTCCCCGTTCGCACCGAAGGCACCCAGGCGTGAGCTGAAAATTCCTGAGTGGCTTTGGCTGCTTTCCCCCTCCAGCTCAAGTAGCACTCGCCAGCTAGCGCCACTCCTTCAGGTTACAGTACTGGCAGACTGCTCCTCAGACTGTTCTCCAGTAATTTAATAGTGGCATCTCAAAGCCAAGATGAACCATCAGGTCGCACACTGTGTATCAAAGCATGAGTTGGATAACAGTAAATTCTCTAGCCTTTCACTGTTGCATTTTTAGCTTTTAACACACACTACTCACCCCACGTTTTGGAAGCAATATTCGTTTTTGTAAAATTAAACATGAAATATTACATGTTTCAATAGTGATGCCTCTAAATATTGTTAACATGGAACAAAATAATTTGACTAAAGTTCTAAAGTGTAACTAATTGTTAATATATGTAACTTTTTTGCACACACACACACACACACACACACACACACACACACACACACACACACACACACACACACACATTCAGATGTTTCTGAACGCTTGATGAATTGAATCAGGTTTATTTTAACAACAGGATATAAGAATAAATGAAGTAGCTACACAGCAATAATGCTATTCATGATAACGCACAGCCCTGATCTATTGCTTCAATACACCAGTTCTGCAAATAAAGAATGAGGTAATGCAGTGAAGCGTGACTATTATGTCAAATAATACTAATACTGCTTAATACTGGCCATTTCTTCCACAAAAAAGGAGTTCTGAGTTTTTTCTTTATACACCAGGAATGTAACTTGGTGAGCTATGTGTGCAGTTCAAGATAACCAAAGCTTACCTTTTGAAAAACAGATAGAGCCATAGAACTGTCACAAGAGCAGAATCGGCTCAGTTTAGGAATACATTTCACAGATCATCAAGTCTAGACATTTCACAGCCCATCTTGCAGTATTGTTTTTTAGTTCATTTCCAGCAAACTCTGGGTTATTTAGTTGTTCTGCCATCGTAGCCGTCGACCCAAAAGCTTATTTTAACAGGTTTGGAATTAAATGTAGGTCACGCTCTTCTTTAGAATCTGACCAAATAGGCTGCAGCTCAAACACTGTCTTATCAGCGTTTTCTAATATGTATGGCAAAATGAAGCTTTACAACCATATTTACATTTATAGCACTTAGCAGATGCAAACTACAGAGCACAGTCTCCCTGGAGCAACTTGGGATTTACAGAGCAACAGTGGTGATACAGTGAAGGTAGGATTGAAAGCCATGACCTCTTACTCCAGAGGGAAGTATCCTACCCACTAGGCCACCACCACTTTTAGATGTTGTAAGATATGTCAATTAGAGACACATACGTTTTTTTTTACTATTATTGGTTTGTTTACATGTTGGGCATTTCTGCAAAATAGCCTTCAATGACATCTGACACGTTTCTGCAGATCACAAACTTACAAACTTTCTTTTGAAAACAGGTAATGGTTAGCTGTAGCATAAAGTGTAATAGGACCTCCTACCAGTGCTCCTACTCTGCTCAGCAGAGTGAAAATGGCAGTGTGTAAATAATCATTTAAAGCATCCATTTATCATACACCACATCTCACAGTGTGAAATTCTTTCTCTGCAATTAACTCATTCACCAAGTGAATCAGTGGACAGCCAGGAACATTGTGAGGAGACTGTAACTTGCTCAAGACTACCTCAGTGGTACCTCTAGTAGTCCTGGGATTTGAACCTTCTGATCACAGGGGCAACTCCCTAACCACCAGCTACCCCAACAAACACCCAGAGCCCACTCAGATTAAAAGCCTGAAGTGCTACTGACAGAGCAATCACATGGTTGCTATGCGTAACCATAATAATTTGAATGCTTTTTTTGATATAACATCACCTGGAAGCCAAGAGAATACTTTGGAGATGCCAGCAATGTGTTGGTTTTAAGTAGATTGTAAAATATTGTTGAAATGTTAATTTCACTGCTTCTTTTCATGCTGTTGGCTTGTAGTGTGTGCAACAAGACACTCTTGTTTTCACTTTTTTTTTGTGTTTTTAGTAGAGTAAAGTTTCCGCTGTATTTCCTTATTTTTTATATTTATAATCTGGAGTGCCGTGGATATGGATAGAGCATTACAACGTTGGTTGAAAGCACCGACTGTATTTGAAGTTTTATATATCAGGCGTGACACACATTGTTACTCATAAACTTGAAGCAGAGTATATTTAGAGGGTAAATATTTAGCTTCATTTCAGAAGGCACATGGTCTTATTTACTCCCTGTCTTGTTTTCCTTCTGATTTTTCTTTTTTTTCCAGAGGTGGTGGTTTAGAGCTTTTCCTGTGGGACGACTGTTTGATGTGGAATTACGGCTCCAGGAGTTTATGAACGAATATTTAAGCTTCTCTGGTGAGGGAGTGGGCTTTAAAATGGCTCCTCTGTCTTGCCTACAAACCAGTCAGTCAACTTACTATGAACCCCTGAATTATGTGAGATATTGGGCTAGCATGCTTTGCTGTTTCCGTACCTGTTTTTATGGAACTGAAGGTGAAAAGTGCACCTGATGTGGAATTTACTGCAGAATACTAGCTTTGTGTGTATCTATGATTTAACAGTCCAGGTGTGTGTATCAGTGCTGCCAAGAATACCTTTTATCTGTACAAATGTGGAGTGGAAGGTCAGTCTTGAAGGATCTCTTTAGATAACAGCAGAACACGCACCTGCTTTCCACTGAATCAGGGGCATGCTTCTGTTACCTGGAGCCCAAATGGAATGAGGGGAATCTCTTCATTTCAAGGTGAAGAGGATTTAACAGGAGAATCATTTCATGCTACACCCTGTTGTGTAAGCAAATATCTTTGGAGACATCAAGCACGTCAAAAAGCCCAAATCCCCCTTCCAAATCCTCTCAATGCTAAAAAAAATCTGGATATTGTGTTGTTTTTGCTCCCTTATCCAAAATTGCTGTGCTTCTAACCGTGTGTAGTGTGTGGATAAGCCGGTTAAACGACTGAGTCAGATTCAGTCTGGTTGTGTAAGAGCCTACTTTACTTAATTGTTGGAATCCAACTGAGACAAAGTTACGAGAATCGAGATTCCCTGTTTTATGATTGAAGCCCCTTAGATGTCAGATGAGGAGGCAGATGTGTCTACCAGGATTTTTGCTTACCCAGATTACAGTGACTGTACAGAAATATGTGTAGCATAGATTATTTTGGAATTCCTCTCATTGGTGTGTTTTCATGATTTAGCTGGATTACTCAGTGTTTAGTCCTCGTTCCACCAGTAGAATTTCAGTGAGAGAAGATAATAAACAGAACATAAATGCATTCATCACCTTGTCCTATCCCGTGATGCTTTGGGTTCTGTCTTTTTTTACTAATTAAATACTACTTTTCTGTTGGAGGCAATGTAAATAAAAATGAATAAATAACGTTTTTGCCAGATTTTATCTGTCACAAGTATCAAAATGCTCACGTGCACTTTACTGTTATACTGCTGTGCTGTCTTACTGTATTATCTCAGATGTCCATCCCATTCACACAACTGTCATACTGCTATACTGTATTTATTGTATTGTTCCTGTCCCATTTGCACTTTGCTCAAGGCTGCTAACTACCACCTGTGCAGGTTTACATAGTGTTCACACAGTAGCTACTGTCACATACATTGCTGTTACACTATTGTTGTGTCTATTTATTGTATTTATATTGTTTGTATTGTCTCTGTTGTAACTTGTATGTTCTTATATGTTGCACCATGGTCCATGGACAAACGTTGTCTCATCACACTATGTGTGTGTCCACAGCTGCCAATGACAATAAAGTGACCTTGAATCTTCAACCTTGTGCACATACTTGTATGCCACTGATCGGAACACGACAGGTCTATACGAGGCGAAGAACAGAGATCAGTGAGCAATTCTATGAGACAAGCACAACATTATTGTCTCTGAATTGAAAACCTTCTGTCTATGAGATAAGCTCCATCTATGTTTATGAAACACCTCCTGCCTCATTCCATACTGTCTCTGAAGGTGATAACGAGTCATGGATTGCATTTGGGAATTCTTGACTTGAGGTAGTCTTCATTCATTTTCACTGCAGCTTCAGAGACACGGAGGGATAAGTATTGTGTATTGGTAAGCAGTCTTTTCCACACCTCTCTCACTTTTTTACAAAAAGGATTTCATCACCAAGTACAAGCGCACTATTGTTCTTATGGATGAAGTATGTCAGGTTCTTATGCCATGGAATAAAATGGCCTTCTAGCAAGGAAAATCCCCCCCACCCCCACCCCCTCCAGTCTCAGGTAATTTTGTGTGAAATGGCTTTCAGATTCATTGGAGTCTGGGAATGTAAGCCGCCATAATCGTTCCAGCATTGTGACATTTCAGGCGAAGGGGAGATTATAGCCTGAATTTTTTGCCCTCATATGTGAGGAATGTGATTAATTAAAAAGGCACATGTTGTGGGAGGTTTCTTCAAGAGGATTTTGCGGTATAGCCTGCCCCCGCCCCCCAAATTTTGCCATTTCTTTTTTTGTCTCCCTATAACAACCTTTCTCCCCCTCCTAAAAACATTCTTTCCCTCTTTACAGAAAAAAAACAGTGCAATAGATTGGAGTCTGGCAGTGCTGTTACTTTCTGAAGTGTATGAGGTGATATAAGATAAGATTTCAGACACATTCCTTTACAGTGGGCTTGCAAGGAAAAAAAAAACAGTCTAGTGCCAAATCAACTAATGTGTTTTATATGAGTGGGAGCAGGACAGACGCAATTGTATAATGTTTTTTAACACTTCATATGGAACTCTGCAGATGCTTGTTTGCGAGTGTTTCTGCTGTCTTTGCCAAAGCATATGTTGTGGTGCATGACAGTACTAAAGAACATGTTTTCTTAATACAGTTTTCTTAAAAACAGTACATTTTTCCTGTGCTGTTACACATGAGAATATATTATATTATATAATATCTATATAATATATATCTTGCATTTGGTCCTCCCTTTAAAGTTCGCCAAAAGCTTTGCAAAGATGGTGGTGAATATATCAAATCTGCTCCATACCCACAAGCTATTCTAGGCATTAATAACAGCTGCTTAAAATTAGCCTGACAGCTAAATGTCAACATAAACCTACACTTACCTTTCCTCAAGTCTAGCCACACACAGCAGAGAATATCTGGTGTTCAGGAAAAACAGTGGACAGTAGAATGCCACCCATGTTATTTTGCAGTACAATGTCTGCCAGATTCTTCCTCCTCAAAGTTTCAGACTGTGTCTTTATATAGAGGTGATCCAAATACAGTTAATTCGCTGCTAGAAATGTGAGTAAAGTGTGGAAAAATGTGCTCGGCGGTCCAATAACTACCCAACCCAGACAGATCCGTGATTCTTTCTGCGCACCATGTCTGGACTCTGCCAGCATCCGAAAAAGGCCTAGCAGACACAAGCACTACGCAAGCGAGAAGAACAAAATCATGAAATCAGGCGTGCACTGTAAAAAGGCTTTTGCACTGTCCTGAATACCATATGAGAACTTGTCATATGAGAATTAAGCTGACAGGCGCATGATTGGACTTTTATGCTCGTGTGCTGCATGCTGTCCGCTACCCAGACATGTTTTAAATAGTGTGAAAACAAACTAAATCTAACTAAAAAGTTTTTATTTAGTGAAAATTTAGTAGGTAGAACGGTTCATTTAGCAATGTCCACACTACAGGCTTATGTGTGAATTCTACATTTTTACATCAATAAATACCTAAAAAAAAATTATAAAAGCTTTTCCATGTTAAATATTTTATGAAGCAGTTTTATGATTAATTTAAAGCACCAAGTCAGCAAGGAAATGTTAAGTTCCTTATAAACTCTCAGCACTTAACCTGACAGTCACTGAGAGGGTTTTGCATGGCTGCTCAAATACACAATGAGAATAATTCTCACTTTGAGTGCTCAGTTATTTCAGAGTTTTTTTAATTCAGATTTAGCATTTAACCCATTTTTTCTCTAAATTGCATCAAAGCCATGCGCCGTGTGAGTGGTTGCAGAGGGTCTGGGGGTTCCCTACCCATTCCCTACGCCTGTACCACATTGTGGGTGTAAATAGTTCAAATTGAAGAATTTAGACTATGTGGTTTCTTACAAATGTATAAAACCTACATTTTCACTATCATAACCACCAAGAAATTAAAAAATTCAAACATATTGTGTGTTAGAGAAGTCTAAGGAGTAAAATGCATTTATTTTGCAGAGAAAAATTTGCGATTAAACGGGTTAAGGTGCCATATCCTACATTTTCTTGCCTTTGAAATTCCACCACTGATGTCCACTCTTGGGATTTTTGTTTTTATCAAAAACTATTTTAGCATAATTTTCCAATCTTTCTTCATCCTTTACAATTGTTTTATTGCCTTTGAGACTGAAAAATCTAGCTTCTCTGCCTTAGGCAGAATAGGCAGATATATGTAAATTAGTTGGTTTATTAGATGTCACATAATATGTAATTGCATTTTTAAAACATCTATTTTGCATATAAATTATTTATATGTATCATGGAAGGACAGAGAAGTCATAATGTTTCAACACTCTTTATGTCAAAACGTAAGAAAATTCAATTTTCCCTGACATGGGCCCCTTGTTCTCGCCACACTGAAAAACTTGTAATCTAGACATAAACAGTCCTTAATGACACTGCAAGGTTTCAATGTTGTTAATGTCTGGAGGGAATGTTTAAAATCCAGTGGATTCATGAGCACAAACACCGCCTTGTCAGTTTCATACTTTATCACTGTCTTCAGTATACAGTAATATTTAGCAAATGAGGCAAAGGACTAGTAAAAAGCTAAAGGACTAGTAAACTGAGATCCAAAAGAATAAACTCAAAACGAAATATTGGCAAGTTATGTAAGATCTAACAAACAATAATATTATGCTGCACTATTACTTCCGCCTGTTGTTTTAATAAGTTGAGCAAAGTACAGCGGGTCGAAAAGGGAGACAAATTAGTTTTCCAATAAAGCAGACAGACTCCAAACATTTCCTGTGCTCAGGCTGATACAGAAAACAGGAAATATTTCCCTGCCTGGGTCCTTGAGTTGCCCTCACAGCAAGAAATCAGGGTTACAAATACTACACACACACACACACACACACACACACACACACACACACACATGCAGGGAGTTATGAGGGAGGTGTGATTTGCTAGGACAGCCAGTGAAATGCAGCTATGTGAGAAAACACCTCTTCAAGCAAACAGAGAAGTGCACAAGGACAGTGCTTGTTCCTCAGCCAAGGGAGAGGCCAGTGCTCCTCACATCTCAGTGAGAAGGCTTTGAGATGAGAAGGGTCAAAACACGGACCTTATATACCAAGAGATTGACAGGGGTGGAAAATACTTATGTGACCTTCAGTATAAAAAAGTCTTTTTATTAGGTCTAAATGTCTCCTTCATCTTCCTTTCACTTATCTTATGCATGTTTGTTGAGTTCCATAACGTATTACTACTCCCTGCTTACAACTTTTAGCAGTCCTCTGCCCCAAAACTTGATTGTTTCCTCAAATCGTAAATCGCTTTGGATAAAACCTTCTGCCAAATGAATATATTTTAATATATACATACATACATACATACATACAGGTGCTAGTCATATAATTAGAATATCTTCAAAAAGTTGATTTATTTCACTAATTCCATTCAAAAAGTGAAACTTGTATAATGTA
>JBBPDC010000141.1:10738589-10774742 GCA_037974485.1 Hemigrammopetersius urotaenia
ACACACACACACACACACACACACACACACACACACACACACACACACACACACACACACACACACACACTGTATATCTATCCATCTTTGTCAATTTAGCTATGTATGTAATTATCTATCCATGTATCTATACATCCATATATCCATTTATCTATCAATTCCCAGCAGAACATTGTTCAGAGCATCACCCTGCACCCACCGCTTGCCTTTTTCCTATAATGCATCCATTGCTCCATGGTCCAGTTCTGATACTCAGATGCCCATTTAAGTGGACAGAGCTCAGCATAGGCAATCTGACTAGTCTACAGCAATGTAGCCTCATATGCAATAACCTGTAATGCACCATTTTTTGCCTTCTCCTGTCTCCTGTGTGCACTTACATACTCTTGAATAGTCTTGTGGTGTTTCTCTTTTTGTTCTGCATCATGGTCCTGAAGGAGCATTGTTTCATTTTGCTGTGCACTGTGTATATTGTTTAAATCTTAATGGCTAGTGCAATTTTCTGTGCTGTGGTGTGCATGAAAGTGGCAGATATAAAGAGACTTAACAAAGCGATCAGGAAAACTGGCTCAGTGGTGGGTGAGGAACTGGACAACACTAAAACTGTGGCTGAAAGGAAAACATTGTCTAGACCTCAGTTCATCGTGGACAATGCTGAACACTCCTTACTGGGAGATACAACATTATGTGAAGGACTATGTGCACTTTTTTGCTATGATGTGCAGCAGCAATGTTTTTATTGCTATGTGCAGTATCTCACGTGGAGTTGTCTTACCATGTGACATTTACTGCTTTCTATTACTTAATATTACAACTGGATATTTGCATTGTTATAAACTTCTATTTGTGTTGGTAGGTTTTTACACAACTGTGTTACTCATATTATAGTTTTTTTTATATATAATCAAGAGGTTGCTGATCTTTCTCTCCCTATCTCTCTCTCCTTCTTTCTTTTTCTCTATGTTTCTTCCCCCTACAATGTCATCTCTCTCAGTCTCTCGCCACTCCGCTCTCCTATCTCTCACCTGTGTTTTGCCAGCACGCTCTTGGTGCTCTGAGAGCAGGCTGGGTTGAATCACTGCAGCATAAACCAAGCTCTCTCCCACCCTCTACCACCAATTACCCACAGGTCAGGCTCAGAGTGAGAAAGAGAGGCAAAGAGAGGGAGAGATAGAAGAATATTAATGGTTTGAGAGAGATACAGAAAAATGGGGGATAGAGGTAGAGGGAGCGTGAGAGTGAGAGTGAGAGAGAGAGAGAGAGAGAGAGAGAGAGAAAGGTAGAGATCAAGTTCGAGTAGGTCTATTCACATGTCAGACATATACACACAATACACAGTGAAATGAAAGAACATTCTATGGTGTAACACAAGAACCACAATAGAGTACCACAAGACTATGTAAATGCAGACAGGACAAAATACACAAGACAGCAAGTAAAAAACAAGAGAGTAACAAAACAACAAGACAGCATTTAGTGCAGTCAACATTTGAATGAATGCAGCATTCTGTCAAACTGTACAAAAATACATGAGGTGTACAAAAATGCAGAGTGACGTTAGACAGCATAAACAGTAATTATGCAAATAATAGCAGCAGCAGGACAGAGAATGTGTTTCTCCATGTGTTCACACTCAGCTGTCTTCAAATCAAATCTTTATGTACATAACACTTATGTACATGTACAATGCAACACAAAGTGCTTTACAAAACAACAAAATAATTTCACCAATAGTGCCATCACTGATACCATAACACCTGGTGTGGTAATCTGGGATCTGTCGGCAGAGAACTCCTCTGTGCTTACTTTCCCAAGGAATCCCAATAAAATATAAGGTGACAGTGTGTATACTTTAAGAGCCTGTCTGAAATGTATTCAGGTGTTTGTTCAAGCAGTAATGTTAAAAACAGTGAAAGGACTGTAAAATCTGTTCTGTAGCTTAATTATTAAGTGAAGAGACTTAATAACAGGTGAAATGTTGGCTCTTTTCCAGGTCTTTGTCAAAACCCTTGCTGCAGCATTTTGAATGATCTGTAGTTCATTCGCTTTTCTTAGACAGACCAGTAAAGTGAGCTTTACAGTAATCAAGTCTTCTAGTAATAAAAGCATTCATTAGCCTCTCGCCTGCCAGGGAGAGAAATGGTTGTACTTTAACAATATCTCTGATATCTGATTAAAAAAAAAAAACATTCTTAGTAATATTATTTATGTGGGATTCAAAATTCAACTTGCTGTCCAGAAGCACACCCAGATATTTCACTGTTAGCCTAGAGGTTTGTACCTTCTGTAGGGTCTTGCAATCCAAAATGCTCATACCAAAGCGTGATGCAGCTATTGAAAATGCTCTCTAGGGTTTCTCAGTAAAACAGAAGGACATGGGGGAGCATGCAGGAAGTACAGATGCAGCTGGTGTTGATAGTCCACGTGAGGTTCTCTGCATAATTAACAACAAAGAGTCTCTTATAGCACTTCATTGTGATTGGTGTGAGTGTGACGGGACAATAGACATTGAGGCAGGACACTGACAGCATCTTTGGCATGGGGATGATGGTGGTGGCTTTGAAATATGTTGTGCTCAGGGAGATAATGAAGATGTCTGTTAGAACAGCTGGTCTGCACATCTTCTGAGCTCAAGACCAGGAATGTTGTCTGGTCTGGCTTGGAGCAGAGTTCTCTTCACATCACTCATGGTCAGACAGAGCACCTGGTCTTTGGTGGGCAAGGTGGTCTTCCTCACTGCCATGTCATTCTGTGCTTCAAACCATGTGCAGAAGTAACTGGGGAGTTTCTGAGCATGTGTGCGCTTCACTGCTCTGATGGCCCGGGACAGGTTGGCCTTTGCTAGTCTCAGGGCAGCGTAATCATCTGATCTGAAGGTAATGCCTCGGGTTTTCAGCAGCGTGCACAACTCCGCAGTGATTCACAGCTTCTGGTTGGGGAGTGTGCTGATGGTCTTGGACAGAGTGTGAATTACCCCTCCATAATTGGGGGGTACTGCCTTCATAACACTGTTAAGAACACCACCCAACTGATAATTGTGTCTCTTTGGGGGGGTCTGTGTCTTGATGGGGGATACAGTGCCCCCCAGTACCCCCTGTAATTCGAACCATGGTTTTGGAGACAGTAACAGACAGACCAGCTTCCACACACCAGTCAGTGTTGTTGTACACACAAGCACCCACCTCAAAATTGGCACTTCTGTCAGAGTGGAATTTTGGGTAGCTGTGTCCTGAACACTGTCGCTGAGCCATGTCCTGCTGGGTAGTTGACTGGAATTGTATGTAGTCCAGTTTGTTGTCCAGGGTGCAGATGTTGGTGAGCAGGATGAATGGAATTCTTGGTTGGCTAGTGCTGGCTTTTCGTATGGCATGGACTCATTTTTGTATAGCATGGACTCAAGCCTGCTTGCTGCAATTATGCTTCTTCGTGCACTTATGCACCACTTGTGATGTTCCCTCCATTCGTTCCCTCCCGAGGTGATGGATCCTTTTTTAGCAAACCATCCTCAACGTATGTTCCTTTTTTATATCTTAACTGAAGTAGGGTCTGACAATGTGTATCAGCTGTTCTGATACACATGTGAGCCCAGGTTTGGTATAAAAATCAACTGAAAACTACAATTTTGCACCCTAAAAGTGTTGGACCCAGAGGGGCTGCTGCTACTTGGTCAGAGAGTTGCTTAAGTCTTTGCCAAGCATGCACAGCTAACTGTTAGCAGATGTGTAATTACACTGCTCTGAACCACTCGCTCACTACCACTCCACTGCACAAAGGAAAACCCAACCGTGCTGCTCTACTTTGAACAAATATTTCAAACGAATCCCATGCTTGAGATTTTGTTTCACCTTTCTGGTTTTAAATGAAGTTGAAATTATTTGTGTTGTGTATCTGCGAATGTACCAGAGCCACTTCAAGAAAATAAAGAAATATAATCGTTGTAATGTTATCTTGACACACACACTATTGCATGCAATGACTACTCCATGTGAACCAGCACTCATTCATCTGACTGGAGCACAACTCTCCCACTCTCTCCACATTTCTCAGTGACCTCTTTTTATCTGACACACTTTTTTAATATGACACTTCAGAGCATTTCTTTTATTGCTCTGAACAATTCCAGAATGTGGGTGGAGTGGGATGAGAGCTTGCGTTATAGGGTAAGCGCCTCTGAATCTTTTTATATTTCTCTGTTGAGAATCTAATGTTCATTTGCAGTGACATTCACTTTCAGAAGGTTTGCCAAGAGGAGTAGGCCTCCATACCCCATGTCATATTGATTTCGAGAATGTTCAATCATATGATTAGTGCAGGTTGACTATGGTGGGACAAGGGTGCGGTGGAAAGAATTAAGGATGTCTGTTTAAGTCTGGAAACTAACTCACCATGAAGTTCTTTCATTACTCCCGAGGCTTTTCATTTTGACTCTTACTTTATGGCGGAAACCTAATTTCAGCCATCAGACAGGAGACCTATGTGCCTAACCTTTTACCAAGTGAAATGCTGTGGATGTGTCTTTCATCTGATTTACATCATATTCATTTCATAATCTGTGCAATAATGAGGTGTTTCATGGTGGAGCTGGAGTGCTGGAGTGAATGGATTCAGGTGCAGAGGGGTGCATATTCATCATCAAGTTAAAGTTTGAAGTTATTTTTGTAAAGACCTTGGTAGATCATAGGAGAACCAGAATCCAATAAGCCTCAATGTTACATAATGAGCTAAAATTGATTAAGTAGATATCTGATAGTAGAACATCGAGATGGTGTGCATCTACTGTATATTTCTAACAACAGATCAATGTAAATCTATTTGTGCACTTTTGAACCTGTGATGTTCAGTGATGTGCTCAACATCATCATGACGGGTCTGCACAGCAGCAGGCATACAAAAAACTACTAATGAGAGGGCACTTCAGTTCCATCCGCTTCCATAGATCCTCCTGACCCCTAAATTTGCATGATTGTACCATCATATATATATATATTTTTTTATTATAATTTTTTTCCATGATGTCTTCTTATGATGTTTAAAGAATTCTGTTTCAATGCATATATGTCTCTGTCACGATGGGCAGAAATGACTGACCGGACACACCTGACACAACCTTGTCGCGTGACGGAAGAGCTCTAGCATGACGGGAGAGCGGATGAACCACGTGTTTTAATCTGAGAACGCGGTATAGACTGGGTTGGCTCCAAGGAGCTAGAGTACTCACGGTAGCAGTACTGATCGGGGACTTGGGACACGTCTGACTGAAGCATGGGACTTCAATGTCTGTGCGAGTGACTACTACCTGTTTCCTCCTTTTATAGCGTGCGGTCATTTCCGGTGCCCTTTGGCTGCACGCGACCTGGTGTGCGTGACAGTCATTATCAATAGTTTCTAAGTCTTTATTCTTTTGTTTTTGTTACAGTGCATTTAAGACAAGTATATGTAAATATCCTCTGACTGGTTGCCCTCTATTATACGTCATACAAAACAGATTACAACAGTTAAACTGCTGTAATCTGTATATACAGATTTATGTTGCTTTTCATTACATCACAAAAACAGTGAATTCAAATCAGACTTCTTTAAGAATTCTGTTTTGGGCTGTAGGAGCTGTGGTGAATTTGAAACTTAGTGTTTACACATTGCATTAAACTTATTTTTTCCCCCAAAAAAGAGAGGACAATTGAGTTTGGGGAGAAGACCAGATATTTAGATTGGACAAACATTCTTGAGCAAAGAAGTCATTTGTGGCCTTGGTCCGTATGGTTTGCTAATGCAAGTCATATATTTGGTAAGCTATACTGCAGCAGTCAGTGTATGCCTCCCTATTCTCTATGGTAATGAAAAAACATATTGAACACATATTTTTCAGCTTTCATAAGTGTAGTCTAGAGCAGAAGAGTGCAGGTGTGAGGCTGTATTTTAGAAGCAGTGGTGAGTTATTATGGCAGGTGATTTGTGGTATGTGAGCTGTCGTTTCCTAGCTGTCCACCCAGTCTGAGTGATGTGGCCGCACAGCTCGGGGCCCTGACAGTGGACTGAGGCTGCCACTTTTATTTGTCCTCATCATGTTTTCATTAAAAGACATAAGGAGTGGTGAAATGTAGTTGCTTATTTGTAATAAACGTGTTATGTGAACTCTGTAAAAAAAAATTGTGTATACAGTCCATTTAAGAAAACAAAAAAAGAATTCAAATCAATCACATTTGTGATGTCACAATCTTTCACAACTTTAAAATCTGATTGCACTTTCAACCTACAGGCTTATCTTGATTACTTCAACTCTAGTGATTGAATGTTATGCCTCTTCTGCCCACGTTATTGTTGACTGAGGTGCATAGTGAATAGGCAATCAGGTTATGTACATATACCAGCCTTAAAGGTAATGGGACTAAACAGCCTTAATTATTATGCATAAAAAGAAACTGGAACATAGCCCAGTTATAATAACATGAATTATTAGTTTTTAGTGCATAGACCATACAAACATTGTGAACAGAATTAAACAGATGGAAAAACATAAAAGGATAATATGGCCTCTATATGCACATGTACAGTGCAATGTCCTTTTTCAAGTCCTAGCAGCTGCTTTAAAAAATGTGAATCCTGCTTAGTTTTTGCTTTTATGGTAACCATACCTTGCAAGCAGATTAAAAGTTGTCGTAACACTTTATTGAACCCTTTGAAGAGTATAATTGAAAGAATGGAATAAGCTCTGGCTGGTGGTCTAGGGAGTATCAGAATCAGAATCAGAAAACCTTATTGATCCTGGAGGAAACTGCTAATGTAATGACTGCACAGAGACACAGAGACAAGAACAATATCAAATATAAAGTCTAAATAAATCCAATAAAAACTGCAGAAATTGTTCAACATGAAATACACTGATGTATACACAAATCCTGGGTATAAATACTATAGATAAGTTACTTACATTTAAGTGAATTCCTAGTAACACAAATGGTGGTTCATGCACATAAAAGAGATCAGTAGTATCTAAGTAACATTGAGTTTGATCATAAAGGACAGAGGAGAACAAAGAGTTTGGTATTATGATTCCTACCGTTAGAAATACCGTTAGATAAAACATACTTTCCAACTGAGTATAAACTTTAGAACATTAGTATGGTATTCTAGAAAGAAGGGAAAGAGCTGTAATCAAAAGGCTACATACCACACATGCAATCCTTGCAGGACAACTGACCTACATAAACATTTATAAAGACAAGTGCCAGTTGTCCTAACATTTCTGAGGTGAAATGTCTTCAGGATTACTTCAAGCAGTCTTTACTTTCAATTTGTCTTGAACGGTTTATGTATGTGTCATGCAGCCTTATGAATGCAGGCATTGAGTAAAGTGTTACTCTGAAAATGAGTCAATGCATTATGTTTCGGAAGGTACATATTGCTACTTCATACAAACTCCATTATGCTAATCCGAATTACAAAAGAACACTTCATACATGTAATGCTAGTGAAAGGCAAGAGAATTGCTATAATATGTCTCGGATTCAATTGTGGTGTTTGATAAGTCAGTTTGGTGAAACATTTTAATCCACAGAGATTAAACTGCTTAAGTGACAAGAACTAACTCTTGATTTGTTTTCAAAAAATGTAAAGATTTAAAGCAAGGTTCCAACTTGGGTGTCCATTGCACATTTTACGCCAGTGCACATCAGCATTCCTCTATAAAGAATAATTGTGCTTTAAGACCACAGACTCAAGAAATAGTTCAGCACTGTGGCAATGCCCCAACATTTTTACTAATAAACAATGGCATTTCAAGCAGAGTTTTACTACCTGGTTTTACGGGTCATAAAATACCTTCATAAAGCTATCATTCAATAGAAAGAACTTGGATTAGAGTCTACAGAGCCTCTTTGTTCTGTTTATTTGCTTTTTCACACTTAAAAAATGTAATGAATTCGCTGAATTACAAAATATTATCAGGTAGGCTTTTTATATGTATAGAGATGGGGAGGGGGGGGCTGAGGAAAATAACTGGAGGTCACCGAAAGAGTGGACAGTTCCGCTTATCCTTCATCCAGACAGGCCTTGAGACAAGAGTGTGTTCAGGAAGTCATCTTTTCACCTTGTTTTCTCACTCCTCTCCACAGATGACTGGAGGCCAAAATAGAACACTTCTCCTGCCAGATAGCTAAATCAGCCTCCTGTCCTTCTTTCTCAGTGTTTAGTATTGGGGGCTGATAAAAAAGAAAATAGATTAATGTGCACTTCATATCTTGGGGATTTTGGTGTTTGGGAAATGTGAGACACTATGTTGCTAGGCAGCAGTTCATTGATATTGCGTCAAAGTCAATAGGCAAGAGGGTTCTAACCAGTGTACATTATACCTGTACTGTAGAGAGCATAAATAAAACGCAACAACACTTTATTTGAACCCTGCTACATAACATTGTTGTATTAATGTTGGCCTCTATTTTCCCATTACGGCAATTTTCCAGACGGGTGTCATAATATTTAATGTAATAATATCATGTATGGCAGTATTGGTCATAAAAATTACTGGTAATGGTAACATTACTAATGAACATAATCCATCATGAAAACACATGAGAGCATATGACACATCCTATGACATATTTAGGACATTGCAGTCTTGCAGGGTTCACTGCAATATCAGTATTAAGTAAAGTTACCATATCAGTCAAGATATCACTCAACAGATCTGAATAGTCTGATTTTATTAAAGTAGAGCCAACATGAAAGAACCATTCGCTATGGAGTTTAAAACTTGACCCAAACACAATGAAGCTCAAGAACTACCAGCTTTCAGAACAGGCATGGGTTTATTTCCTGATGAGATTTCAGCAATCTTTCACCATCTCTTTCTTATAACGTGTGCATTTGGAAATAGCTCAATGTTTGAGGACTTTGTGAATGTGCCGCTCACCGTAGCCATGGATGATGAGAGGGATGTGTTGGGTTGGTGGAAAGGTCACTGCAAATCTTTCCCTTTGCTTGCTAAGCTCATCTGAAGTGTGTTCAGCATTTCTGCTTTAGCAGCAGCAAGGAGGACTTTCGCACAGCGGGACTAATAGGTCATCAGTGGAGGGTAGATGCTGTTCTCTGTCAGGTACTATCAGAAATTCCACAAAAAACTATGAAACTCAACACTCTTAGAGCCACGATACACTGTTAACCACAGTGTGTGGACAGACACAGTAGCTACTAAAGCAGTATTGTTCGCATACTCATCTGCATACCTTTCATCTGTCTGGAAGATTAAGAGCTATATCTACTAGAGGGGCAGAGGGGTGGTGGTGTCCTCAATTCAAGAGTTCTCAACTTTTTACTAAAATAGGTCAAATTAGGTAAATAACTGATGTGCTGTCACATCAGTAATACACTATTTATCTCGTTACTCCTCAGTTTGATTTCATATGAGGATCACACAGGCCCAGTAAATTGTAATTTTAAGCTATCTTTTGATAATTAATATGAATTCTATCATAAGGCACACAACCTTGAAATGAAGTGCATGCATGAGGCTCAGTCACTCTAAATATGTAATTGAGTAGTACGTTAAATGTGTTATCATTGTCAAACATGAATAGCTTCCTCACACTCTGTCATATTATCTGCTCATTTTTGTCCCACACCATTCTGTGGCTTGCGTCTGAAATGTGAAGAGCTTATCTGATTTCCAGAATGAAATCAGGGCCGAAACTATATCTCTGCATCCAGCTCTCTGTCTTCATTATCAAGTCAAATCCACTCACTAAAAACACCTGATATGGAAAACGGCTGTGAGGGAACAGAGCAGTGTGCTGTGAGGTGGTCTGGGTAGCTGGGGTGTCTTATTTTCCAAGTTTGTTTATAAATCCTTGCCAAAAAACAACAACTCAGAAGGACAAAAATGACTGCAGCTGTCTCAGCACCTGAGCAAAAATCAATTCTGTTCAGACATGCTGTTACTCACTTAAGATATCCTGTGTAATGGAGAACTGTATGATCTTAGACATCATTAAAAGAAAATTCTCAGACTTTATCAGTCTCTTTTGTTTGTTTGTTTAGGCTTCATAATGAATCAGAATCAGGTAGGCTTTCATTGTTTTTATTGGACTTCTCAGCTGTCTGTCATTTCAATTTCACTAGGAAAATGAACAGGAGAGGAACCCATTGTTAACTAATTTAGAATTCATAGAAAAACTGCAGAGGAGGTGTGTGTGTGTGTGTGTGTGTGTGTGAGAGAGAGAGAGAGAGAGAGAGAGAGAGAGAGATAGACAGACAGAGAGAAAGACAAAGAGAGACACAGAGAGAGACAGAAAGGTTTGGACTTAGGCTTTACATAATAATGTGCTGTATATATAAGCACATATATACAGCACATTATTATTACATAGAGGTAATTGCATAAAATGTATAACAGCCTAACAGCTCTAAGCGGTTAAAAAGCAGTATATATATATATGTGTGTGTGTGTGTGTGTGTGTGTATAAAGTGTACACACATTGTTATTCCCTAAGGGTATATAACTGCTTATGTTTGATCTGTGTTTATGCCTGTATCTTTGCGTGTGCACACACATTACCTTGTTATCCAGAGCCAGTACAGTGAAAAGTGTGGATGAGGTTGGTGCCCCACTTTTATAACTTTACATTCATTCAGAGAAAGAGAGAATTTCCCTCTGAACGTTTGTATTTGTTTTGGGCCACAAATACATTGCTGACTTGGTTATGACTGAATCTTTCCCTGCAGGTGCAGCCTGGCTCAGACTGCAGCGTATATGACAGCCCAGTAATGAAAAACGTCCATCATTACTAACCTTTGAATCAGGACAAATAAAACAATTTTATGCGGCTGATTTGGAGAGTAAGCAAAGTGTCGGAGTGCCAGAAGCTAAACACACTCAGCTGCCAGGACTGGACTTAAATGATTGTATCCTCTTTACTCATTTGTCCAGCTCTGGCGTTTTATGTGTATGTGTGATGTTTTGTCTGTTTTAAGCCCTTCTGTTGCTGTGGCAACTCAGCACTGGGCTGGGAACTAACTGGTTTAGTGTGCTGCTGCGGATTCTCTCCTCAGGGCCCATTGGCTCGGACAGTTTTTTCATAAGTGCAGGAGGCCACGGCAGGTAATCTCTCTGTGTCAGTGACCTGGCTAACAAAACACAGCACTCCTCTTTTCACTTTTAATGACCAGGATCTATTGCCTGCTTGATATCTGAGTGCAGCTTTAGTAGAGGCTGTAAGTAGGTGCCGGCTGCTGTTGATTTGCCTCTTTCTCTCCCCTGTTGTCTTCCAAACATGAGGCATTGCTTCATTAGGCCCAGAGCGCAGGCCACTCCAATCATCCAAGCAATCAGGCCTAGCATGTGATTGGTCGCTTCGCCTAAGTGCTGAGCCTGGGGCGGCGTTTCCCACCTGTCACACATGTGCTAACGATGATTGCAGCAGTTCTCTTCTACATTCTACTCTTTTTTCTTTCCAAGCAATTTTATTTGATTGAGGTGCTTATCTAGTCCTCAGCTGACTGTCTTTTTGCTTTTGGAAGGAGGAGGGTATGCATGTGTCCTCTGAAGTTGTCTGTCTAGCGAATCCTAACATTTCTGCGTTTTCTCTTTGATCATGTGCTCTTAATCTGGTTAATTATGGACATACTTAGAAAGCATAGAGAGAATGGCTAATAGACAGTAGTGGGCTTTTTATACATATAAATTTTGTATGTAGTTTGTAAACACATACAAAATGCATTCCCCTATATTTATATTATGTTTTTCTGGATCTGTTTCTGATATATAATAGTATAGAGCACAGACAGGCTATTTTGAATTCATCATGCTTGGGGTGTCAAAACTATTAACACATTTACATGTGATAAACCAATCATATTACGGCACTTCAGCCAGTTCATTCTCACTGACGTGATAAGCGTTGTTACTGTAGACAGTATGAAGCACAGTTACAGGAAGCAAAAATGAAAAACACTTCAGTTAGATGCTGTTCCCTTCTGCCAGGACACACATGTGCTATAATCATCTATAATGAGTGGCACACATTCACCATTTTTTCTGAAGCAATTAGGGACTGCAGTCCAGATTCTCTTGTACTTTTCAAACCTGAAACACCTCCCAACTCTCATATAATTTTATTTTACTGACACTCATGTAGACTTGGATGTGCCTTTTGAAACGTGTGTGTGTGTGTGTGTGTGTGTGTGTGTGTGTGTGTGTGTGTGTGTGTGTTATATGTTAGTAATTATGGATGCATCCTTAAAAAGGCAAAAACCTAAAGTGCTGAAGTGTGGGATGCTTCTATAAGAGCAAATATAAGAAGAACTCTAGTGATTTTCTCTCTAGCACCTATGAGGCTGTTAGAAGTTGAGATCTAATCTTTTGTAATGCTTGGGGAAGTGTCCTCTCATCAAATTAGAGATTCTCTGCTTCACATTTGTCTCATATTGATCACACATATAGATTTCCAAGTTCAAACTTGCCCCCTGTCACAGGGGCAGTCAATATGAGCTAAATCATGCATGCACTCATGAATGTTTACAGTGGCTGTTTAGTCACAACACATCATGTAAATTAGATTCATATACACTAAAACTCCAGTATCACTTAAAGCTGTTAGCCTCCACTTGACGTTATGTTGATTGTTCGCTAATAAATAAAAGTTATCAGTCTGAACAGCAGTCAGGATAATTGCCTCTGAGTCATTCATAATTTGTTCCACAGTGAAGCCAAAGACATGCTTTCTTACATTAAAATATGTTAATGAGTGTTTTGCTAATTACGTCATTTCTGACATGGGAAAGTGAAAAGCATTTGCAGTAAGTTTTGCTTACAGATAGGGAGTGCCAGGGAGTGTTGAAGAGTGACCTAAGCTGTCGGAATACAGTAATTCAGCCATTTTTCGATGGGAAAACACCTTGAGTGGGAAATGGTAGTTCATCTCTAACCGTCTATTAAAGGGGATGGTGGCAGTTGTAGTCCAACACTTTGTTCTAAGATTGAAAGACTGTACTGTAAGCAATCACACAGAGGCCTGAGTTCTAAGCACAGATTGCACTAAAGACAAACACTGTTCAAATAATCAAATTACTGATTACCTTTCACCAGTTTTGATGTCCTGCAGAAAGCTGTTGCTGACCATTTGTTGGAACCCCTTAGAGGTTCTTCAGTACAGAATCATTACATCATGTGGGGGCTCTTAAAACCTTTAAAAGGTTCTTCAAATCTTAAAACCTTTAAAAGGTTCTTCAGATCTTAAAACCTTTAAAAGGTTCTTCAGATTTAAAAATGTTTATTTAGGAAATAAAAGTGGTTCTTTTATGACGGCTTCAAAGAATCCTTTTTTTTTTTAAATTTAACTCGGACAAGTGGGACAGCCTTCAAACTTGAGGTGGTTCCAATAGGGAAAGGTCTTTTAAAGGGTAAAGGTATTTTAAAATTCAGCAAGATCAACCCATGCAAAAGTGAAAATGCACCTGCACTCTTCTTTTCATTCCAAAATAAAACGAGAACAAACACATCAATACCATCAAAGCTGCCTAATACCCGCCTTTGGGAGTGAGAAGCCAGCTGAATGCAGACTGGGGCTGCTGATGTTTTCAGTTGAGCTAACGATCACTTGTCAGAGATCATTTTTCTCCACCGTCGCCATGGGCTCATCTCTGTGTCCTCGCACAGCAGCGTGGAGAATGAGGAAGAGAAAGGATGGACGAGCCAGGAGTGGCCTCGGGCTCTGGCTGAAGAACAGAGCATTCAATGAAGTAGCCTGAATTTTTGGCAAGTTTCTTTCATCTAGGTCAAAATATACCATTCCTCAACTTGATGGCCCACTCTCATTTTCACCATCCTCAGGGATACGTTAACCAACTCTCCCTTTTAATGCCTGCATGTCCAAGCAGTCAAAATCAAGAAGGAACTTGTTTTTTCAAGGTCACTATTCTGATCACTTTGTTCAACTTTCTTGAACTTTATAATCATGCCCAGGCTGTGCATGCTTCTTAATCCCACTGTAATCGAAGCGTTTGGACAGGAGAAACCATGGATTCCTATCTCTGAGAGAGATAGCACAGGGGAAGGGAGGTTAGAGTGGACTCAAGCATTGGTCTGTGGGGTTTCCCTAGAATCACTATGCTGATAAATGAAAAAAGACGGGATAAATGGAAAGGGACAGGCTCCTTCGTTTTCAGAACCTTGGAATGCTTCCACCTAGGCAGACAAATGTCCTCTGGCACCTTCCCACCCCTTTTTCTGTCTGTAGGCTGTATTCCTATGTCTTTCTTATACCGCAGAAATTCCCTTGTTGGAATTTCCCTGATTCATCTTGAACTTCAGCTCTCCTTCAAGCGCTCCAGGAGCTTTTATAGGTAAACATAAAGTTCTTTGAAGCTGAACGCATGTTATGGATTCCTGCTGTCAAAATGGAATTCTGTTTGTCTTTATCACACTATTATGTTCACCTGGTCATGCACTTGAGCCATATCAGAGCCATCGTTTTCAATGAAGAGGCACAGCTTCCTTGCTTTTGTTAGTCTGCATTTATACATAGGTGCCCCCCACTGAGAAAAATGCTGTTTTTTTCACAGCTATAAGGGTGGTCTTTTCTACCTTAATATGGGGTTATTATGCAGCTGAGAACAAAGGAGTGAGACTACAGTCTAATTCCTATTAAGTCCATATTTCTACTCTGAGACTGAATGCCAGTCCTTGAGCAGTGAAACTGCCTAATTAGGTGGAGCTATCCCCAGTCTGACATCTTGCTAATGCTTGGCCTGGGGAGTATGGCTACCTAATTTGGTCAGGGACTGAGGCCTAATTTGAAATCATTGACAATTCCTAATGGTCCTTTTTCATTGATTTGACTGTAAAAGAACCCAGGATTTCTTAGTTTTACTGTTAACCGTGCCTACATTATAATCTTAATTTAGCATGTCAGTTCCCCATTAATCACCCACAACTATCTATCAATAAAATGTCTGTTTTTTTCTAATGTGAATGTAACTTGCTTAATCATATGTGTCTTGTATATGGAGACATTTTTCTCCTTCTAGGTCAAATGTGCATGGTTATCTATTTAAAATTCCTCAGAGGTTAAACCAATTCTACACTATACTGAAACAAAACAAGACTATACTGAAGCAAAATGAAACCTGCAAGTACAACCTCAATAAAACACTTCCAGAGCACTGTCCAGAGGTTTTATTGTCTAATGATGGTGAATGATGGCTGACTACTTTTTTGAATAATTAGTTGTAGTCATGCAACCTCTTGTCTACACAGATACACATTCAGAGCTACATTTGTATTATCCAGGAAAAAAACACTCAAGTTCAGATGTCCTTAACAGAACTCTCTGTGGCCCCACTCTGGGTTAAGTCAACTAGGCTGCATGAGAGCACAAATATTTTCTGAGTGTGTTTTCAACACAGATCTTCTGCTCTGTGACAAACAGACATTAGATGCCACACGATGAGTGTGTGGAACATCCTCTATGAAATGGTTTGAGATTTTTCATAAGGGTAATGGGTCTTTACAGAACCGTGAACACTCCAAACATTTTGTCTAAATGGTTCTTTGCCTGGCTCAGTGATTCTTCTTGATGAAGGAAAACCTGTTGTACATGTAATAAATTCTGTGCTATATAAAACAATTGTGGCTGAGATTGTAGTGTAGGTGCAGGACTCCAAAAGGGAGGGTTTGCCTATAACATATTTTTATGATACTGCTCTGTCAAAGCACTTAACTGAAGGCTTGAGAGAACAATGCAGCACTTTGCAGCTCGTCTCACAGTCTTGAGTCTTGTTAACACCATTGGAAACAATGGGCACTCTGAGCTAAAACGATGGTTTATAGATCAGTTTGGGTCTCTCTTTCACAAGGTGTTATCATTCTTTAGTGGTCAGCTCATAATAGCTCTGAATTGTTCCTATATAAAAATGGCTGGTCTTGTTAGGGTTCATGCAGCACACGCCATAATATCAAGTGGTTCTGTTATTAAAATAAAGAGTGAATGCTGACAATATAAGCCTTCTTTGTTACCGCACAAGTCAGAATTAAACTGTTAATAAAATCTATTCATTAATTCCCCAAGCGTGGAATGTATTTAATCACAGATCTTCTGTTAAGTTAACCTCATACTGCATGTCATGCTGTGTTATACACAGAAGGCTGGCATTAAATGTATTATTTTTGTGATTATGCATGGTTGAGTGTGTATTGACAGTGAGATAGTCTCGCTCTTTTGCATTGGAAAGTGATTTTGAGTGGGTAGTCAGACTCTCCCATTCTTCACAATTGGCCACTATGAAAATACATGCGAAACACCGCTCTTGGCTACTCTTTCTAACTACGCAGCTCATGGAGATTATGCCTTCACCCACCCACTTACTGTTTAAGGGCTTGAATATGGGGTGGGAGGCATGTTTGCGTACTGATATCCCCTTGGTCATTTGCATTTGAACAGCAGCCACCTTTGTGCACTCACCTAATTATGGAACCTTCATGATGTCGACTTGGTTGCCAGGTTTGAGGGAAATCACCCCACTCTGTTTTTGTGCTGACGTGGGAGCAGCATGAAAATGTCTCACTTTGTCTTACTCTGTTCAGACGTAGAAACAGAAAATGTCTTTTATGATGAGGCCCTCTAGTGATAGAATCCAAGTAGGACCACAGTTTAAGGGGAAGTGTTTCTGAGCAAAAAGGAGACGTGATAAAGGTTTCCTCTGCACGGTATTAAAATAGACTTTGCCTGAATATGATCTTCGTCTAATAACACAGGTCTTTTCTAAACCAGTTTTTCATGCTGATTTCAGATCTGCTTTTTAATTTTTTTTCCGTCACATCACTTTTTTGAATTATTAGCAATGTTAGATTTGCAATAGACTTGCTTGCAGTTTTTATTAAACCACAGGCACCAATCAAGTAACTGTTTTAATATTTTTAGGCGCACACTGTGGCTTAGATACAATGATCAGTGTCAGTCAGCTACCACTGTTTCTTCAAAAACGCTTAGCATATGATTATTATGTGCTAATTATGACAACTATCAAGCAATATATGACTATCTTCATCACAAAAAGCATGAAAAACACTACAAAACCAACATAAACTTATTTCTGATGATTTTGACCTGTTGACCTGTGTAAGTGGAGGACAGGCGAGCAACCAGCAACTGTGTTAAAATGTACAATCCTGTGTATAGCAATGAAAATAAACAAATTGTATTCCATTGCACTGTACCAATCACCAACTACAATGTTTGATTGATGTAGGCTCAAATTTTGCTTCTTAAATGTTGTACAAATAACAGTACATTTAATCAACTTTCCAAGCCTGAATTAAAGTGAGATTTCTGTAAGATACAGCGCTGCTTACTTTCCTTTAAAGATATAATGAGAATATTCCTACAGATAATTACATGCTAAATTAATGTGTCCAGCAAATAACTATTGTTTGCTAATGTGATTGTTTCCAGAATTAAAAAGGGGACAATAAGAAGAAATTAATCTGGAGAAGAAATGACGAAAGATCAGCCAAAGGTCAGCTAATTTGCCACAAATGATGTGATAAATCCCACAGCTGTGGCTATAGCAGTAGAGAAAAAAAATAGACTGTGAAAACATGGATTGCATAATAGTTTGGACTTATTTCAAGAATTCATTGTGAGGTAAAGAATGAAGGCAAAGACACTGGAGGGTATGTGTGTGGGCAGCGTGTTTGTGAGGGGTCTGGAAAGCCCGGCTATTTCCGGAGCCGTTCCAGCAGTGTCTCTCTCGGGAGATTAAACCTTTTCAAAAAGCTCTTTCAGGACTGCTGGTGACAAGAGTACACAATTCCCCTGACACAAATCACACCTCTATTTCTCTGGCCCTGCCTGTGTCTTTCACTCACTCACACACACACACACACACACACACACACACACACACACACACACACTACCACATGCTCAGCACAAGCCATGTCCCAGCATTCCAGCACACTTCAGCTTCTGATTGGTAGACGTCTCACAAAGCTCTTGAATGTTCTCTCTGCATGGGGGCTGACATTTCCCCAACCAGCCCTTTCTCCCAGACATCCCCAGTGAGCCCTACCGCTGGTGCTGAGTGACGACAGCCTCCACCAGCAGACACAGCGTCTGCGTCCTCGCTCCCTCATCCGTGTTATAGCTCTTTCAAGTCACTAACGGATCAGCTTTCCCGCATTAACACAGGCAGCCAGTGCTTGCTTCATAGCAGGGGAACTTTGTCCTGGAGTGTCCCTGCCCTGCATATGTTGGTGTATTTGGAATTTCTTATTTAAAATTTGGAATTTCATCTTTACTGACATACACTCACAATGCATTTTATTAGAAAGCACCTTACGTTGCATCTACACTAGCTGTCCATTTTTATCAATTCAATTTACCATATATGTGCTATTAGTGATCTATAGTTACAGACTGTGATCCTATATGAATCCTGATCATTGAGAAACAGAGTAAAGGGAGCTAACAAATCATGCAGAGAAACAGTAGGACTACAGTCTGTGACTGTTAACACATGTAGTCAGTGAAGCTTACAAAATGGACATAAGGAATGTGTATCTATGAATGTTTTTGACATAAGGAAATACATGTAAGGGCTTGCTATTCCAATTTATGATTAAATGCATATGTACGCTGGGTATGTTACTGGTACAAACAACACAAAACTATGTTGAATTAATCATGTTTGCATTATTTTACCAGACTTTTCTTGTTTCTAGATTACAGTCTGTAATATTATTCTGTATTCTGATGCATAGTATTCTGTAGCACATCACTGAATCAATTAGCCTCATCGGTTTGACAGAATTCATGATTTTTTATTGTTTTTGTGTTTTCATGCATCGATATTCTCTCATTAAATTACCAGGCATGCATTATGCAAAACCATCACACCACTATTGGGATGTTCCCTCACAGTATTACAGGAATCCTAATTGCTAGCAACGTCACTAACGAGGCCAATAATTGCAAGCGTAATATGTAGCTTCCTAACAGTTTTATCTTTTGCCATTAACCAGTTTACCATCAAAATATCTATCCCAAGGTCCTTATAGTAAATTTGACATTTCCTCACACCTACAAAATACATCATCATAAGAGGGTTTTCCCGTCTTTAAATTAAAAATATCTCTCAAAAAACTAGCGTTGCATTGCAGCAGGAAACGAGTAGAGTTGTAACAGTTCTCACACAGCACTTTCAGCTCAGTTTTTTCATAAATAGTTGCTTTTATAATGTGTCATATGTATCAGAAGTATAAAGTAAAGAAAGAAAGTAAATTGGCCCTCATAGTCACGAGCGGCACAAAACGGCACAGCACACAGTGCTCAATGTTAAATTTGTCTCTGTATTCAACCCATTCACCAAGTGAAGCAGCAGACAATCAGGAACACAGGGCCCGGGGAGCAGTGTGTGAGGACGACACCTTGTTTGAGGATATCTCAGTGTCACTACTCGCAGTCCTGGGATTCGAACCCACAGCCTTCTTGTCACAGGGGTAACTCCCACCAGGCCAGCAGTTACTCCATGTGTCATATGAAGATTAATGGAATAAAAATACAAAAACTTAAACGTGTTGCTCTCCACTTTCCTCTACATGTACTCCAATAAGCGGACACACTCTTCTCACACCTAACTAGTTTATCAGCCCATTAGCAAGCCCTCTTTGTGAAACAGAACCACTTAAGTGAGCATCACATTTCAATATCGCACCCACTTACTTCTATGTATGTTTCAAAAAATACAGCAAACGTAAGCTCCACAAAATGCCTTCACTGTTGTTTCATGTCTCACCAGTAGAGAGCAGTAGAACAATACACCATTCAGTCTTCTACTGCAAACAGCTGTAGGGTGGATCATATATTTGGCCATATTCCACAATGCACTACAGCAGGATAGGGTGTTGGATTGCACCCCTGCTTTTTTGAGAGTTGGATTAAACATGGCGTTAGATTAGACGGCCCACACCTTTTCCTTTCATCAGATCTGTTGATTTACACTTGGCCCAACCAATATGATCCCAAACCAGGGATTTCTTTTACTGTGAATACATTTCCTGTACAGTGCATACAGCTTGCCAATACCTCCCCAAGGTTTTATTTCCAGTATTTATTTTTCATACAAATATGACTCCCACATCACTCCAAACCTTGACCATTTCCTTGCCTCATAGTACCCTCTTTTTGAGCACAAACACTAAAGAGATATATTCTCAGGTGTCCCTAGAGTCTCTCTGTGGGAGGTAGAATCTTCCCTTCTCTTGGCTTGACTGATATTAGTAATCCCCCCAGCTCTCAGATGCAGCCATTTAAATCTATTCCTGAAGTCCGATAAATCAATACATGAGAGCCTTCTCCTCCTCCATGACCACTATTTCCATCTGCACCATCCATAATCCCTACTCAGTTCCTGCTTCAGTACCGTACCATTCCACACCATTCCCAGGAAGACGATGAGAGAAAGGCTGGCATTATAAAGCGTTATCTCCTATGTGGAATTTCTATTTCCTTTTGCTTGGTTTGTAATAACACCAGGATGGCGAACACAGTGTGAGTGTGAGTACTATTATAAATCCAAATCTAAAACAACATAAATCAAAATGTGCACCATTTTATTGGTGGCATATCAGTTTGCCCTCTCAAAACTCAAAAAGTTTTCTGTACTAAAAAAAAATTGCTTTTATCAATTTTCTTATATGAAATACATTGTCTTAACAAAGCACAGCTGATGCGAAGCACAGTTCATTGAGAATCAGCATCTGGATCAGTGCATCTCCAGCTATTATTGTACAGCTGAGCAACATAATTTAAAGCAAGTGTAGCTTCAAACCCAATTCACCCCTAAACTAGGAATCATATGCTTCACTTTTTAAGACTTTTTAAGCTCCACTTAGTATCTGTCGTCCGTGTTTAGTTTCACCCTCACCTTCCTCTAGATAAAGCAAAGAGATGATCGATGGTTCTTTTAGGGTCAGAGCTGCTATCTCCTTCTTTTTGTAGAAGAGGTGGGGTCACAGATTGAGCTACCCTGCCTGCTTTGATCCCAACACACCACTCACACAAAGTTACCCCACAGATTAGATACTACCACAATTTGCATAATGTAGCTATGAACTATTTGTGGACATTTTAGGGGATTCGTACCTCTAGTCCCCTGCCTATTAGGCCAGCTCCACTGAATGGGCTTTGTACGCCTGTCTGATGAATGAGCTTCCAGAGCTCTGGGTTTAAATTACGACTTGAGACGAGTCGTGCCTGCGTGAAGGACACCTCAGCACTGATAAAAAAGATTGTCTGGCCCATTACGTCAGGCCCAACCCTGCATCTTCTAAGCCTTAATCTCAAGAGTCTTTAATCAGAGCCAGCTTCAGCAGTACGCTTTCTTCTACATATCAGTATTTGACCTCATTTGTGGTTATGGTGCTCACAGAGCCCTGAGATGAAGGCATGATTTTCAGAACATCTTCTAGTTGGTATCGGGCTGCATGTGCCTTACTCTACAATGAATGATGGTTCTTCTTTAATGTCCCTGAAGAAATATTCATCTTGAGGATACGTTTGTAAAGTGCATGACAGTTTAGCAAGTATTAGTGTCATGGAAGTTGGTACTGCATTCTTTTGTGCTGAAAGGATTTTGACTCACTTGGTCTTCAGGAGTCATTTGACAATGCTGAATTTGGCCTTGACTGTAATTTGTAGCCAGTTCGTTTGCCTGGTGAAGACAGATATGTGGACCATGCCTGAATAAGCATGAAACTCTAGGATTCTCCTCACTGTCTGATTGCGCAATGGTTGTGTGTGTGTGTGTGTGTGTGTGTGTGTGTGTGTGTGTGTGTGTGTGTGTGTGTGTGTGTGTGTGTGTGTGTGGAAATCAAAAGTAAGGGACTGCTTTTAAGCATATGACTCCAGACTACATTCTCTTTAGCTCAATTCAAACGTTTACATACTGGCTGCATGAATCCAGCTCCATCCTACTTATTTTTAATAAAGTTTTCTGATTCTGAAAATCAAACAGAGAACCTCTAGAGCTAGAAAGGAGATTGTTACAGCCCCAGGCAGCATTCAGTACATGTGTTACCACATAAACAGCGATAGTTAAGCTTAACTGGAAGCAGAGCCTAGACTGGGTGATCCTGCGAATGTGTTATCAGTCACCACATTCCTGCCATTAGACTGAGAGGCAGAGAAGTACACTCACCATACAGGCCAATATGGCCGTATTGGCTAAAGATGCAGATAACCCGTCCTGGGTCTTCCTACTAAGGCTGTGCTGATGATGAGCCTAACTAAATAATAAGATCTGATCACAGTCTGTGAGGACAGTGGCAACATATTCACAGATTTGGAGACTGGAGTGTGAATTCTGAGCAAACACTTGGTCGTATAAGTGTAGCTTGTATGATCAATATCAATTGCATATGCTGACACTTCAGCTTCAAGAAACCAAAACTAAATCTTTATTTATTTAAACACAGGCAATTCCTTGAGAATTGATGAGCATTTCTCTGTCTCTATAAATTTGTTGTGTTTAAGGCCATGTATCTAGCACATCTGTGTATTGTTAAGAGGCATGTCTCTCCTTTTATTCAAGAAGATACACATCCCGTGGAGATCTCTTCAAATGTATGGCTGGAGATAAGCCAGATAAGTACAGTGCTGCCCATTCAGTCATGAAGAGCAGGACATTTCCAAGACTGCTTACTATCTTCTCATCCTTAAGCCTATAAGTCTCCATTTTCACGGTAAAGCCAAAACTGTGGTGTAATTTTATGTTCAATATTTATCTCTCTTAGCACACAGAACCAAGTGGTGAAATTCTGTCTAAAGTTTTGCACGACATATTTTATGATGTTTAAAACAAATCCGTAAAGATTGGAAGTGCAGGCTTGAACCTGTTCATTTTATTTCATTTGTGACTATATAATTCATTATATTCTTGTGCACTTACATTGCAATGATGTAGCAAATAGCAGCAATAACTCAAAAAAGGGTTAAAAGTAAATAATAGAATAATAGCCCAATTCAGTTGTAGTAAGTTGGAACCATTCGTACCGACAAGTGGATGGAACTACGCGCTGTCAGTGGTGACAAATTGCCAAAACGGAGAATCCCCATTAATATATGAACCTGGTAGCTAAGTGGAGCACGTTTTCACAAATCGCCTCGGCCTCTAGCCTCCGAACCCGAAGCACTCTGGAAACCATTTCTGCTTCAGATAACAACATGAGTCCTGCTGCTGTGACACATCACAGAGACCAGGTTCCCCGGTGCCACACAATGGCTTCTTTCAGAACAGGGCTGAAAATACCGCTCGTGCGCAGATGCCATGGCTCCACGCGCCTCCTGGAAGACGGGAGGAGACATGGATGACGTAC
This sequence comes from Hemigrammopetersius urotaenia, assembly GCA_037974485.1. NCBI lineage: Eukaryota > Metazoa > Chordata > Actinopteri > Characiformes > Alestidae > Hemigrammopetersius > Hemigrammopetersius urotaenia. The sequence continues at coordinate 10,761,955 of JBBPDC010000141.1, forward strand.
CACTGAGTGATGGAGGTCCCTGTAGGAAAGGCTCAGGTATGTGTATGTGTGTGTTTTTTGTTTATAGGGGAATATAATTAAACAGGGCTTTACTTGGGTGTATGCCGAGATGGGTCTTGTTGAAATCGCTTCAGGCAGTTTGATTGGGTTTTAACACATTTTAATGAAAGTGAGTCAGTTTTAAAAATAAAAGGTGCCAAATCGAGTTCTTTGGTGAAATGCCTGTAAAAAGAACTGTAAAAGATGATTCTTTAAAGAAGTCTTTTTGTGACGTGCGAATGTGCAGAACTGCTTTCAAATCTCCCATATAATATTTTCCCTAGAAAACTACATGCAAGCCAAGAACCACTGAGGACTCTTTAATTTTAAGAGTGTGGAGGCTTATGTGTGGGCCATCCCACTTTCATCAACAGTGTCTGGATTTCCGAACCAGACTCGTCAGGTTAAGCAGCCACACGGTGATCAAGCACACACCCTCATGCACACACCCTAAACCACTAATGGCCCATGCTCAGTACCCCACCTCACATTAGCGATGTCAAGCAGACAGTTGTGTGCTCACTGAGGCCAAGGCAAACAGCGGGTAACGAGAGGGTAACTGTGGCAATGGTGGGTAGGAGACCCTAGCTCTATTGGAAGACCCCTGGGTGAATTGCCTGTAATATAGAACAGCTGGGAGTAATATTGCATAATTGGAGATAAATGAAGCCCTATCATTTCCTGGATGTGTTCGATTTTGTTCTGACAGCAGTCCGGTTAAACAGGTCACCCATTAATTACTATGAATTTGTTATTCCTTTTTTTTGTAAGAAGGGTGATTTGATCACACCTCCTTCAGTGTAGGCACAATTACTTTTATGGTTGAATGAAGGTGCACCTCTCCAGAGTGCAATCAGAAATCCCTCTCAATCAGAAAAGGAGTTAATGTCCCCTTGATATATGAGGCATCAGCCCTGGCAATATCAGTACTTGAAAGTTTTACTCACAGGTCCAGATTGATGATTATATCCGGTCATTTATCCGGCCTAAAGGGGGTTCTATGAGGACCAGCGGCTGTCAGAAGGAACTAAAATAGAGGGTGTAAAACTGAGCCTATGCCAAAGATGAAAAAGGTATCGCACTCTCATCTGACACCTTTCAGTTCATAGCAGACACTTACAATTAATCGAGTGTTTCTTCCATAACAGAATTAACCTTTGCAAGGGCAGGTGGCGTCTATGTTTATCTGACTGGGCCCCTCGCACACAGCCTCTAAAGAGGGGGGTTTATGGGCAAAGGCAAACCCTCAGCTCTATCTATATACTGTATATCTATTTTTGATTTATCTTATCACACAGCAAGGCATTATGGGATCACTGCAGGTTCAAGCAACTCTCCCTGAGCCCACTACACAAACCCTGCTACGTTTGCCAGTACTAACAAGTGTGCCTTTCATGCTTTAGCAAAGTTCTAGGCCGATATCTACTGTAGCATAACTTTAAGTGGCAGCCTGTGTTCTTTAGTTTCTCCATTTGAAATGAAACATTCTTATCAATTTCTGATGCGTGGCTTCAGGACAAGCAATACACCAGTCGCAGATGAAAGCATGGCCTTGTGCGACGGCCAAATTCTTAAAAGGGTTATTTTTTTTTCTTTTGATAAAACTATACTCTCATTTCATTTAGAATACTTAGCAGTGATTGCCCTCAGAGTCATTTAATAAAGTTTATCATACACAAGCAGTCTCGCTGCACTGGCTTGTTCTCAGACATTCTAGAGTTTAATTTCCCTGAGGATGGCTGGCAGAGATTCCTTTTCAGCATAAAAGGACACATTTTAGATGTACAGAGAATGAGGAAAATGCTATTACATGTCAAACATTCTTTTATTTTCCCTTTTTGCCATTATGCTCGTTATAAAACGATTTTTTAAAAAACGGTTTTAACAGTTAATTTCTGCTAAAATACGAAATATCCGAAAAAAATGGCTGGCATGATGATCGCTCATTATCATGACAAACAATTCCTCAGCACAAATAGGAAGAGGAATGTGGCTTTCTGAACCCAAGTCTCTGTTCGATTAAGCTGAGGGCTGAATGAGACGTGAACAGAAGTCACTCACAAATGGCTATTCAGAGCCCTGTCACTCAAGGACTTGCAGCTTTGAGGAGCTGACACTGAGAACAAGAAGTATGAACCACTGCCAACTGGGTGAGAGCGCAGCAGGCCTTATGACCCTTGCACAAAACCACAGCCCCCACGACTCCCAGGCCCCCTGAAGCCCTGTCCTTTAGCCATTACATCTCCCTTAAAGGGAGCCTAATACACACCCTCTACTCTATAAACCCTGCTGTAACACCAGAGGAGGCCCATACTCCCAGACTAATAGCTGCCTGATTTAAGACTAGTATGCTTCATTCATTTTTATCATCAGAATTACTTGGTATATCTTAGTAAAACCCGACTGTGTTGTTTATGAAACAAGTGTAGCTCATTTTTGATCATTTTAGCTGATTTATGACAACCCACGCAAACCACTGACGCTTATGGTTCTACAATTTGAGTTAATTTTCCACAATCTTAAACCTTCTGCAATTAACTATTTAATAATTTTTTGTTCGTTTTATGACCTAAAAGTGTCTAATCTGGCTGAGCAGGTACATTGCTGGTTGGTTGCCTTAACATACTGCCTGATATTAAAAATACTGCACTGTTATGCATGCATGCTCTCCAAAACAATCTACTCTGATGCCCTTAGGATTAACACAAGTGTGAGTTATTTCCTAACTAGGTAATATCATGTTAGCAAATTCCATACATAGTAATGATTCTCGTGAGTTATTCTTTAATTTTATACAGTTGTGAGTTCTAATCACTGATCAGTTTGTGTACATGGTTTAAAATGTCTAAGCATATGAAAATAATCTTCAATTTCTTCTTGAAATGACCTTGTGTGTCTGCTTTTGAGTAAGCTGAGAGTATTAATTGCTGTAATATCTCTCACAGAGTCATATACACTCACACCTGGCTTTGATATGTGCTATGTCTCACTCTGTCTCCTCTCACCCACATACAGCTGGTCATGTAAATGCCATGGACATTATTAATAGGACACTAACCCTTCTTCAGTACAGGTGTCATCTGCTTCATCTGCTTGCCCTCTGCCATCTATGCCACAGCTCCAGTGGCCCGTGTTTCGGTACAAGAGAATAGAAAGCACTCAGAACATTGAACAGTTTTATGTTGCTGATTTATAGTCACATTTTTATGTGGTGTTTTATTGATCATGGTGCAAAAGTGCATTGGAAATGAAGCAATACAGTATAAATCAATATGCATAATGAATTTATACATTTAAATACCATAGTATGAATCATTCTCCTTCAGGCTCTTATTCTGGCTTTCTCTGCTTGGACCACATTCCTGACCCTGGCAACTAAAGTATGTGAGAGTTCTAGAGTTTGTGCACTGATGTCCACTAAAGCTGCCTAGGAAATGCCAGCAAGCTGTGTGCGAACATCATGCAGCCATAAATTTAGAAGGTCAACTCAATGCCAATCCAGTCAAAATCCCACACACACACACACACACACACACACACACACACACACACACACACACACACACACACACACACCTACACCCTACACACACAGAGTCAGTGTTTGACTTCAGTGACCACTGAGTGATGCATTAGTGCATGAGAGGGGGTGATGGGGATTATGGTGGGTGGGGTGCGCATTAAAATAATTTATAAATGTATGTGACTGACCTTGGGCATGAATGTGATAATGGAATAATTGGCTCTGTCATTGCACTACAAAAGCCAGATTCTGTGGAGTCTTGGAGTAGGACAAACTTTCTTCACTAAAGTTGAGGTCGTATCTTAGCCAAGGGATTACAATCAGTATCAAGTCATTGTGTTCCCTGTGCCATGCCAGAAAACTGGAATTCATGTTAGGCCTTGGTAAAGGCCCATTTCGATTGCATCACTCTCTTGACCAAAAGACCAGTGTTGAGCCTAGCAATGGGTTCTCTTTGAGACAACAAATCAGAATTTGTGTGGAAGTTATGGACAGTTGACCTATCCAAACTTTGTGTAGCAACTGTTGCTAGCTGCTGGACACTGGCAAAAAAGCCAATGTGTGTGTGTGCGTGTGTGTGTGTGTGAGGACCAAATGTCCTCAAAAAACAAACCCTGCTAAATGACCATGTCATTAAGATGTCATATACTGTCATTAGCTATCATGAAAGATTATGGACATTCCCATTACTGATAAGTGTCATGACAGATACTATAATGTTTGATTTCAGAACTTTAAATTAGCATGTGACAAACTGTCTTGACATCAATCATTGTAGCATCTGTCATGACAGTTATTGGTAATAGTCACAAGATGCTGTTTTCTAAATAAACATAAGATGTCATCACATCTGACAGCCTGTGCCCTCTTCCATGACATGTTTATGGCATGAAAATAGCCTAGATATGTTATGATGCAGGTTTAAGCACAGTGTAACCTGAAAAGCTGTAGAAATTGGGATATTTTGCTGGTTCTGCTACAAGTTTTTTCTAAATTAAAAAAGTAGAAAGACTGCCTTTTGGCTGCTGAGGTTAAAGTTAGGACTGTAGGGTAGGGTTTAGGTGTAGTTGTAGTATCTCAGCAGTGTTACCCAAGTCAATGAAAGGCCTCACAAATATACTAATACCAAACACCTGGGCAAAGTCTACGTCATTGCTGTTTTATTTGCTCTTGTTCAGCAGAAATAATGGTAGCCACGGATTCCAAAATGGGTAAATGAAGGCATAGTTTCATACCAATGCTTACAGGGCCACTTTTACGCCACTTTTCAACTTGTGTGTTGCATTTTAGCCTTGGCTGTCCTCTTACGTAGCCGCTTCTCCTTGAACTAGAATTCTTCTGAAGGTACCCACCCAGACAGGCAGTCATTAAGACCCATTTTAGCTGCCGCTGACAGCATGTTCTGCTATGGATTTAAAGCTATTTAGTGGCACGATCCCCCAAAGAGTACTTTATTACAGTAATCAAAAGCACGTCTTTGGAAATGCCAAAGGGCCAGTGATTTATCACAACTTCTGATGCTGCTATGGCTCACTCCTGCTATGGAGGATGGGCTTGTAGTGGTAGCACTTGAGAGCAGCCAGTGGTTCCTTATGACCTTTTCCAAGAAGAGTAGAATGGAGACAGGCATTAGACAGTTGTAATTCTCACTGTCCTGCATCTGCCAATCATGGCTAATGGGCAGCTTGCTGGAGGAACTCACTCAAAAATGCCAGTGACAGCTTAGTCCATGGAAGCTCATCACTCCGGGCCGTCCTCCATCTGCTGAGAGCATTCTTGGCAGTGGCAAGAGAAAGAACATATGAAGGTGCTTAGAGAAGAGACCCCTGCCTTTACATGGCAACTGAGAGAAAGAGAGGAAGACAGAGAGAGCAAAACAGAATTGTGTTAAGTTCAGCAGGAGATAGACTTTAGGTTGGCTTCTTTCTATGAAGGCTTTTTTAGTCAGATTTTAGGGACAATGTAAAAGTATGTTGAATGTAATGAGCTTTATTTGAGTAAAGTGGGTAACTTGGGCACATGAAGTAAAATTTGTTACAGAGAGACAGTCATTTGTAAAAGTTTGAACGGCCCCTGGTCAAGTTACATGTTTTGTTGGTTTTTAAATTTAAAATATGTAACAGGGAACAAATTAAAACTAACAAACTAAACAAAGTGTGTGTCTGAGAGAGTTTGGCTATCAAATGTACATATTTTATTACATACCTCCAATGTATTCAATTAGTAAAAACCTTTAAACCTAAATGTTGCTTATCTGGTTTAAAACTACAGTTATGAAGCTAATGTTAACTAATGTTAACTTAAATAGTTGACTTGGATTTAAGCTGTTTTTCAGGTAAGAAACAGTTGTGGACTTTTTAAGCACTGATGTACGTCGCTCTGGATAAGAGCGTCAGCTAAATGCCGTAAATGTAATGTTGCTAAAACAAACAAACCATTTCCATACAAATACAGTCCCAGCCACATCCAGCTTAAGGTGGAAAAGACATTTTTAGAAATGTGCGCATGTAGTAATACACTTTCTTTAGCGTTACAGTTCATTATACTGGGGATGATAGAAAGCTATTCAACTAGATATTTGAGCTCTGCTGCAGCTGTCTCATTAGTAAGAGTTACGGACTAAGTTCAAAACTATTGACCAAGCAGGTTACGCTTTACATCTGTTCTTTGTGTGATGCTGTGTTTCAAGCACATTTGAGGAACTCATGAAGCCAGTGTTGGTTTCCCGCTCGGTGACAATGTGAGCAAATATTTTCAAATGGAACAAGACAAACAGAGCAAGTATTTAGCAGGCGTGCTCCAAAATGTGCATTAGCAGCGCCTCTAACCCGTTAATCAGTCACCCGCTCACCCCCTTCGCACTGTGGATGTTGGCTGAGTGAGAAAATGAAAAAGAAAGAGTGCAGCTTCCTTGCATTTTTTGGATTCCGACTCAACTCAAGTGTTTCCCTCACTTCAAAGACGAGCTCATGTTTTCTAAACCTGAAGCAGGCCTGGGAGTGATAAACAGAGAAGCGCGGTAGTCACGGCCTTTCACCCTTTTATTAGCACTCTGTTTGGTGGAGAGCTTACCTATGACCTGTAGAAGCATTCGTTTCAATTCTCCTGAACCACTCGATCAATAGAAGCCAAGTATTGTCATTAATCTCAGTTCGATTGCATGTCATGCACCCATTTCGTTACACTTACCCTGGACTAATACTGAGAGTCACGCTGAAAAATTGCACTCTTAAATGTAACCACAGCGAATGATATGATGAAAAGAGATTGTCATGCACCATTAGCTGGAGATCTGTTTTGTGAGGCATATGAGAATATTGAGGTGCTGCACTATGCCTAAGACCACAATTATGCATTCTCTGGGCCTTGGGGAGTATTGGCGCAGACCCACAGGTTTGTCATGGTAACAAACACAGCCATATACTGTGATTTTTTGGCTGACTCCACACAACCCTCGCTGTTCTGTTTATTTAATTGTAATTCTAATAATGTGGCGGTTTTTTTCCCTGTCTGCTCTTGGCATGTAGACTCCTTCAGTACAAGACAAAACATCTCACCTTCAGGATCCCTCCTCTGCATTTGGCTCCAACTTACAAAGGTTCCTCAATCGTATATTTTTCCCCTTCATGAATAGATCGGGGTATTTGAAATTCAACTACCTGGCTTGCAACCATCTGAAAATGAAAAATATCAGTTCTAGTGTGACTTAAAAGCCTTTCAAGATGTATAGAGAAAGGTTTTATTAACACTTACACAGGATGTAAGTCTTACATGTATAGATGAAATGTCACAAGTGTTATTAATAGTATAAACAAGCTAAAACCTGTCTTTTTTTGCAGTGTGGTGCACCCGTCAGTGTGTCAAACACAATTAGATCCACAATCTGCTCAGAAAATGTTTCTAACTCACACAGTACTGTCACAATTGTTGTTGCCGTTTGTTTAGGAACACTATCTACTAAATCGATGACTAAACAGGGCGTACTTATTTGGAAAGAATAAATAAATAATTACCATGGAGTTCAATGAGGCCACCATATCTCAAAGAGTTTAACAGGCATTTAACACAGCCGTGTGCCTGCCCATCTGTGAAAACTAGGAAATGCTCACTCCAACCAGTCTCTTGTTCTGTAAACTGTTAGAAAACTAAGATCAATAAATACAAGCAGCCAGACTTGTTAGACAGTCAGACTAGAGGGCAAGAGGTCATGTACCATGTGTTAGTACCTTTGTTGCTTTTTCGCCAAATCAGTTTTCATTTATTTTTTCTCACTAATTGTGTCATCAGTCTGTGACACGTATATAGACAGTGGTCTGACACCTATACTCAAGAAAACGCAAATGCGCTTCTGTCTTCAGGCCACCCGGTCAAGCCATGTGGCCTTTAACCTTCTACAGCAAAATGACATGTGCCATTTGTGGAAGTTTAATATAATACACGTTTTCCCTAACAGACTGACACCAGATCATTGTAAATTATAAGGACATTATAATGTCCATGTAAAGTCCCTATTAAGCCTTATCTAAACACTAGTTTGGAATTATCTACAGTATTAAGCAGTAACTATTGTGAAATAAGAATTTTTAGAGCTCTTGTATTGCATTTATTAAAATGATTTAGTATGTTATATTTAACTGCATTATTAATCAGTTATTTGAATGAATTCTTTAAGTATTATCAAGCTAGTATTTCATCATTTCCTGGATCATAATCACCATATTATTAAACAATAAAAAGGGTAAATTAACCAAAGCAATGCTATTCATGTATTGTATATCATAGATTTTTGCATGACATGTGAGGTGTATTGTGTCTTTATAAGTGTTATCAAACCAATGACTATTAAACCAATCCAGTTACAAAAGAGTGATGCTTGTGTATTGCTGTAGGGGGCCTTGCAAGGGTATTATAATGTCCAACTGTAATCTCATGTTAAAATCATACTCTTCAGATTAATTTGTTGATTAGTGTCTATCATCCAATACAATAAATGGATGATAGAGTCTAATCAACAAATTAATCTGTAGAGTATGTTTTGCTAGACAGCTTAATTGGTAAATATATTAACTCTAATGAGAGTGTGTCGCTTATTTGTTTAACTCACTCACGTTTTCTCACTTGGCTTAGTCCATTTGATGACTGGCTCTGCTTTTTTGCAGAGTTAGTGTTCTAGACAGGTGATGGCTGATATAAGGCCTCTAAAATCACAAAGCAAATACAGAGCCTTAGGGCTAAGACGTGTTGATCTGTCATGTGTTTCAGACTTTGCAGCAAAACTAATGGTTTTAATTCTCTTAGGTGTTTAAAGGGCCTCACAGAAACGTGTCACACTCGTGTGACCTCACCATACATGAGCAATAAAAGACACATCGCCAATGCTGATGCAATCAGGCCGCTCAGCCTGGCTTTGTGTTCTCAAACCGAGAAGCCCGGCGTTTTTAGGACAGAAACGCTCATAATACACTTGGGTTCAATTTCCCCATCTTTCCACCTCCATGTGGTTTGTGAGGGCCCATAAATGTCTACAGTAATAAGAAGGTCTTGTCAGCCCAGGGGATGCAGCGGCTTTCAGCACAGTGCATGTGTTATATATTTATTTACTTTCATGTTGATGTTACACACTGCATTCGAATTTGAGATTTTCCACTTTGACCTGCGATGGAGGAAATTCTTTTGGCCGGTCTGTGTGTTTTTCATGAGAAGGCACTGAAATACTGTCCAATATAAAACTTTTGCATGGGAGTTCTATCACAGAAATATGTTTGGTTGATAAACGGCTCAGTTCATTTGAACGGTCTGCTAGGCCTTGGCCCACGGCTTCTCCAAACCCCCTGTGCATCATGAGCAGAAGCTCAGCGTGATGGGTGATGGGTGGCGAGTTTTTAAAATGTCTGACAACCCCAGAACTTAAACACACAGGCCTATAAAATATAACCGTGACGCATTTTGATTTATTAGTCCTTTTTTCGCAAGGTACAGTATTTGTATATCCAAGCATTAAACTTGCATCGGAGAAGTGTTGCTTCTTACTCTGCATATGTTTCTGTCAAAAGCCTGCTCTCCTCTGTGCTGCTCTGAAGGATCTGCTAACAGGAAACCCTTTTTCTACAGTAGATATTGAAATATCTATCTGAACTCGAAGAATCTGGCCAGTCACAATGGGTTTTGTCTCAGAATTCCCAACCTGGTTGTTTATAGCCCTTTCCCCTTTATCAGATTTTGACCTGAATTGAACCTGCTTTCATTTTTCTCCCTGATTTTTAACCAGGCATGCTGGATCCACACCTGTGGTTTGTATAAATAAAAAGAGGGACACTTTAATTGAACTGTGTTACATAACATTGATGTAGCCATGCTATACACTTGTCATATGCTGCCTTTAGTTGTCAGGACAGATTGTGTCTATTAATAAAACAGTGTCATGTTCCCATTGTCGGTAAGTATCATGACAGATGCTACAGGGTTTGATGTTATGACAGTTTATGTCACATGCTAATTTCATGTTATGTAATGCTTAACAACACTGTTAAATTAATAGACATAATCTGTCATGACTGCTTGTGTTGATTATGGCATGGTTATATCAGTGTTATGTAGCAGGGTTAAGTGTTATAAAACAATGTACAAGCCTTGATTTGTTGCATTAACTGTTGGATACATATGTGGGTTATCAACTTAATTGACTGATAAGTAAGAAACGGTGAACTACTGTGGGTTTTCAAATCATGACCACCCCAAAACAATGAAGATGATGCAGTATGATGAGCACAACTGTGTTCATTAATTATGACATGACTCCTGTTTCTCTAAGAGCAATGCAGCATGAAAGTTTTAGATGCCTGATATCCAGAGCTCACCCTGTCAGGTTTTATTTGTTTATATATTATTGTTACAACAGTTGATATTATTGTCAGCATTTTTGATAAAGTGATAAATTTCTTTCCTTGGTTTCTCTGTTCTTTGGCCTTGGGCTAGAATCAGAGTTTTGACAAAGGCGTGTATATTTAAAATTTAGAAGGTCAGGTATGTTTGGACAGATTGTTTTCAGGCTGTATTCAAATGTGGAGCAAATTTTCAGGGCCAGTTAAAGTTGCGCCACTGTCCAATAAATAAAACCAAGAATTCCAAAGCTTAAAGCCATCCAGCAGTCAATGTTCCTTAACTGTTCCTGTTCTGAACATTAAAGTCCCATCAGGAACTCTTTTAGCAGCCTGTTCTGTGTCAGCGCAACAGCTATTTTAATTCCTTATGAAGAAAAAAAAAGATAAAAACAGTATCCATCAAAGCTAGGCTTAAATTCACCTGGATTAAATTAGCTCATTAGTTTCTCTGAAGTGCATATGAAGTATGAGCAGGGTTGGTTCACTCAACAAACGTTAATCAAATCATGTGGTTTTTGCTGTGTGTAGACTGAGTGCTGTTATTCTGTTGCCCTCTTGTCCTGCTGCTGAGGGACCGAGGAACAAGACAAATCTTCACTAGTAAGAACATCATGCAAAAGAAATGATTTTATGAAAAACATAACTTGCCTGTTAGTGTCAATACTGTGCTGGAGATGGAATGAAAATAAAAGCAAAGCAATTGAATCAGTGAAAATTGTCGAAAGAACATACCATGAAACTTCATGGTGTTGATGATCTGTCAAAACACAGCAAACGGGTGACAGTGATTTGTGAAAATACTCACTGATTGGCCATGACTTCTCACTCATGAACTGGAGCTTTGGTCAGGTGAAATACATTAGCAATAATTCATAAAAACAAAGATAACATTTAGGGCATTACTGCAGGTACACCTTATTCCAAAGAACTAACACGACTACAGACAATAAAGGATTGTATATTATAAAATAGCAGATGTCTATCAAACACAGTATAATCTGTTTGAACAACTAAACAACAAAATGTATCTGACAATTGTTCCCATTTATTTTTCACTTCAGAAAATCCACTGGAGTGTACGGGAACTCTTAATCGCCCGTTCATGAGCTTTTTTCACTGGGGTACAAATATGAGGTGACATCCAGATTAAATGAAGAATACACACATGAATGACCTCCGAAAATTAGGTGATGATTATAAAAATAGCAAACTGCTTGAATATGTTCATATCCGTTGTTGTGAAATTGCCTGGAAGAGAATGTGTGTTTATTTTACCCCCACACAAAGTGTAGAGGAAGGTTAGAGAGAAAAAAAAAAAGTTCTCCAAGCATCTCAGAATTCCAGAAGATGGTAACATTTCAGGGTCATCAAGTTTTCCAATAAATCATATTTAGACCTCCACCCCAACACTTACCTCCACTGGATTATAAAATCCAAAGAAAGCATTTAATTTTCATTTGATCACATACATAAACACCTCCTAACTAACCTCTTGCTCAACACTACAGGAACTTCAGATTCTATGGTCAGACAAAAATAAAGCTTTTTGGCAATAAATATTCAAAATGGGATTGGTGTGAAAACATTATATGTACTGTTAAATGTCATGTAATGATGTTTTGTGAGGATATTTTTCCTCTTAAATGCTTGGGGACCTTGTAGGATACATGGCATCATGAACTCCATGGCGCAACAGGAGAATTAAAAGAAAATCTGTCTTTGCAAAAAACAAAAAAACTGGGTCATGGTCAAATCTTCCAGCAGGGCAATGATCCAAAACATACATCCAGTGTGGACAATGACCACAGAGTGAAGCTTTGGACATGGCAGTTCCAGTCCCCTGACCTAAACCTGGGGTGAGTTGAAGAGAAGAGGCCAGAAGAGAGGATCTAGGACCCTGGAAAATCTGGCGAGATCCTCTGTTCAGCAGAGGATTCCTCACTCTGTATTCTCTAATTGTTCTCATTCTCATTGACTCATTGTTATGTTGGCCAAAGTAATAAATGCAGTCGTTCCCATAATTGTGACACACACACACACACACACACACACACATATATATATATATTCGGGCTGTAAAGCGATTAATTAAAATTAACTAGTTAATTGCAAACTGGAAAAAAATTAATCGCGATTAATCGCAATTCTATGTCAACCCAATATATAATATATAATGAACACACTTGTCACGGCCTGGACTGGCGTTGCCCTGAGGCCGTGCCATGTTTTGGGTTTTTCTGTTTGTTTTTGGGTTTTTCTGCTTTTGTTCCTGTTTTCTGTTTGCCCTGTTTCCAGCGTTATGCTGAAGAACCTTGGTTATAGTTTTGCTCTCTGTTTAGTTATTC